>OX375869.1:102321500-102637074 GCA_947359475.1 Heligmosomoides polygyrus bakeri
GTATACCTCATATCATGCAATCGCTGTGGGGACGAGTATATAGGAGAAACTGGCAGGCCGCTCTGTACCAGGGTGAAGGAGCACTTGAATGGTCTCCAAAAGTCCGTAGTGGCAACTCCTTTGGAGAGCACAGGGTTCGGATCCATGGTAACGCAGTGTTTGAGGTGGCCGTCACGATCTTGGCACGTGAGCGCGACACTTCGGCACGCAGAACTCTTGAGACGTTGTGGATCGCGGCCCGAAATCCAAAAATCAACCGCAAGGACGAGTGCATCGCGGTGACGCAGGACCTAGCACCCTTCGTCGACCTCTGCGGGTTCTGACCCGGTCATGGTCGTGCTCAAGGGGGTTTCCGGAGGCAGCCAGTCGAAGGATTTAAACCGAGCCCACCCACCTACCCAGGTAAACCTCTCTCCAGCTAGGGGTGACTAGTGGACGTTCTCGACTTCCACTGAAAAGGTTAGCGTTACTTGCTGCTCTTGAGATACGCTTTTCTCCCCTTCTCCCTTTTAACTTCTTCCTGTAAAATGAGATGATGTCTGGGCGAGTAGTCTCCAAATGTCCTTCGACTTTTCCAGGCTCTGAAGAAGGCGAAAGCGCCGAAGCGTTAGCCTGAATAAATCTGCTACGAATCTTGGCGAACAGCTCAAACCAGCCTCGTACAAACGGAATCAACGATGCCAAGGTTCATGGAAAGTCGATCCTGGACAGTGTTACGACAAAACCGCCGTAAATCGTAACAAGACGTGATATTCAAAGATGGCCTCAGAGACAACGGTCCGTGTTTTGCACGTCCATGTTTGCTTTCGTGCTTCACAACAAACACTCGTTCTTTTTGGGTATATAGCTTGATAACATGGCTTTCAAAGAATAAGACGCCTAGATATTGGTTAACCCTGCGAATAAGAAGAATCATGAGTGACCACATAAAATACTTAGCTCATCAGAAAAAGGTTCTATGCCATGTAATTTTACATCTTAATGTTGAAATTCGACTATCCTACATTTTGACATTTGTCGTCGCCAAAATACGTGAGTACCACTCGTTGTGAGCGCTCGATGTCAAAGCTAATTTTCTGACACAATTTAAAGGGTAAGTGCTGCAAAAAGCCTAAAACCAGACGATACTTGGCAATACTAGCCACGCTGAACCAAAATTTAAGGGTGTCCGCACGAAGAAGGATTGGCAATCTTCAATGTTCTGGACAAGTTGTGGTTCTGAGAAGTGCAGCTAAAGGCGCTAAGCGGCTTGGAGGGGGAGGGGGGGGGGGGGGGGGGGGGTCACCACGTAGGACAGCCTTACACATAGTTTTTTTGCTGTGCGAAACTTAAAATTTTATGCAACACTGATGTGTTTTGTGATTATAGTGAACGGAGCTAGGTCATTTCTGATGTAATTTGGCATTAATGTGCGTTCCTACCAAGGCGGATAACCACACACACTACAAGTCGACACCACCCCAGCCGCTTTACGCCCAGCTAAAGTTGTACTAATCGATATTAACCTATAAATACAGAGGATAAAAAGGATAAAGGATAAAGGATGGCGTTACTCAATCCCTTTTGGGATGCGCCACGCATTCTAATTCTACGGGATGTCGTGGAGGCGATTTTTTTATTTGGCCATACAGTGACTTGCGGTGGCCAGTCGATGAACAAGTCAGCGCTTTATCCTTCCCAGACAAGTCTGGTACCAATTCACCGACCCCGGAGGGATGGAAGGCTTGGTTGCCCTGGGCGGGAAAGTCCGAACCAGGAACCTGGTACCGGGTGCACGCGACAGTCGCGCCTCCTCAGACTGCGCTATACGCGCATATAAATACAGAGGGTCTCAGAAAATGTTGTTACTGCCTTATAGCTCATTTTAAAAAGAGGGGGGGGGGGCTGAGGCTGAGGATTTGATGAAAAAATAAAAATTTGCTAGATTTGCAATTTTTCGATTGAAATGGGTTTTTTTACTACCTCAAGCCGCCGCATAGTATTGAAAGTGGTAGACGGTCATGAATTATACAACGATTTCATAACTCAAATCAGTTTCTTGAAGCCTCAATTGGCTGGCATCGAGGTTGTAAGCTGTCACAACGATGTTTTGTTGCGATCAAAACTTCTAGCGCCAGGCGGGACTCGAACCCGCACCTCCCTCTGACCGGGCGGGAATGCTCTACGCCATTACACCACCGGCGCCGTTTGATCGAACACAACATCCACACCTCGTGAGACCGATCAGCACCCACCCGTATCCGGGATGAGCTGGCCGCTGATATCAGCATGGGACCAGTTAAGCTGATGGTCTTGATAGAAACAATTCAAATCAGTTTCTTGAAGCCTCAATTGGCTGGCATCGAGGTTGTAAGCTGTCACAACGATGTTTTGTTGCGATCAAAACTTCTAGCGCCAGGCGGGACTCGAACCCGCACCTCCCTCTGACCGGGCGGGAATGCTCTACGCCATTACACCACCGGCGCCGTTTGATCGAACGCAACATCCACACGATTTCATAACTATTCTTGCACCCTTTCTTCACATCTTCGACGATATGCAAGTTATACGCGAATTTTTGGCTGATCGTGGAGTAATACCTTTCAATCGCAACTAAATTTTGGAGCCTATCAGAGCAAGCTTAGCTGAGCTCCTTGAGGAATTTCCGCATTTTCGACGATCCACCACAAGATAGCGATAGCCAATTCGAGATGAACCATGCAATTCCCACTTGCCTATATTTGACCTTGGTGGTACTTGCATGGCGTTTCACCTTCGTGATGCATTCTCTCACACCCCTCGAAGACAAGTTAGTCCTTGATCCGTTATAAGCAAATCTGGCATGAGCTAGAGATGGTTGAAGGAGACCTTCGTTGGCCGAGTAGTCGAATTCTACCTTGTTCGAGCACATATCTGCAGTTCCACTCATCTAGCCTCCAAAAAGCTGATAAAAATCAAGACCATATATGTACTCCATACACAGATTTTGAAGGCCTATGGGTGGTGTCTGTTGTCAGAAATTAGGCAAAAATATACTCAAACCGGACCGCGCTAGATGTGAGTGTCTGGTGATCACATTTACGAAAATTTACGATTTACGACCCAAATTATCGTAAATCGTAAGTCGTAAAAAATTCCCCCAAAATGGCGTAAATCGTAAAATCTAAATCGTAAATCGTAATTACGCACACCCCTGATCCCGAGCACTGCGTCTGTTTTGTACTCTTGCAAAACCCATGCTTTTCATGTATGTGATGCACCTAGTGGTATTATATACCATTTTCACGTCGAATTGGACATCATTCAAAACAAATTGGACACTCTTCTAAGCTGGTCTATGAATTTTGAAATCGAACTGAACGTCTTCCAAATCGAAACGAGCTTCTTACTGTTTGAACTAACGACTCTCCACGATGGTCAGAATAATTTTTTGTTCAAGAAAAACTTAGAATAGCTTTTTGATTTTTTTACTTTAGCTGACGAATGAGTGAAATAATTTTATGTTTTTATTTTTTGAGAGAAAATAATAAACTAAATTTCCTGTTAAGGCGCAGCAGGGCAGCAATCATGTCCTGCATCAAAATACTGAATCGCGCCATGCACTCGAAAAGTTCAACGCAACGTTTATTTGATTGATAGTGTAAACAGTGACGTAGTGACAGAGATAGTGACATGAAAGTTAGAATATGTGTGTGTTTTTTTACAATTGTTTGTGCTACACCGCCTGCAGGAGTGAAAGTGCAAATTTTGATATCAATCGAATGGAAATCGCGAAATTTTCGGACGGGCGCAATCTCTGCTTTGGCAATATAAAATGGCCGCCTTCCTGCTTTTCAAAAAAAAGCTTCAAGTCATTGTTTTTCCTCAAAAAAATAAAATTTGTATAAAATTTCAAACTATGTGTTCTCATATTGGGAAGTAAATTAAAACTTGAAAGGAAGTTATACTAAAAATTTCATTGAGCAAAAAAAAAAAATTATTCTAACATTTTTGGAGAGTCTCTAGTTTAACGTAGAAGAAGCTCATTTCGATTTCGAGCAGTTCTCTTTGATTTGAAAAGTCTAGGTTAGCTTAGAAGAGTGTCCAATTTGCTTTCGAAGCTGTCCAATTCGACGTTGAAATGGTATATTTAGTATATTGTCCATTCATTTACATATAACACGTGCTTCAAATTACAAATCATTTACCATGCTTACCTGTAAAAACCGAGGCAGTTCTCCATATTCCACAACCAAAACAACACATGTTGACCGCTATAGTTTACCAACTTTGGATACGGTGAGCTGGTAAACAAGGCCGTACGCCATCTAAGGGCTGCGGTGCGCCACGATGGGCATCCTCATCCCGCAGGGGCTCGTCAGCTGCGAAGCACGTGAATCAATACGCTGCCAACGATCCAACTTCCGTCGACCCCATTTCTGCGCAGAGTTGTATTGGGGTCGAGATACCTGCAGTCCGTTGTTTCAAAGAGAGAGGCGGTTCTGCCCAGATACGCTTGGGCCCTTCCGAGCTACCGTAGGGAAAGTCTCCTGGTGAGACTACACAGAAGGCGCATGCATTCTGATGGACATCTCGTCTCTGCCGTTGCAAGCTCAGTGGCAGTAGTTGGCTGCCTGGAAGCCTCGCGTGAATTAATGTCGATGTCGTTCCAGATGCAGCGGTTTCGAGCACTACAACGAGTAATCACAGCGCACAATCGGAGAACTACGAAGCCAGTCGACGACCTGCTCCACACGCCTCTCCATGTGGCCAGTATAGACGAGGAGCCGTGCCAAATGCCGGAGATTCCTCTCACCGACAAGGTTCTCGGTCAAGTTCCCGAGTTTCTTGCCGCTGACGATTTGCCAGGGAAAACGGCAAAAGCAGAGTAAATCGTTTATTAATGCAAAACCATGTTTCTGGTACATATAATAGCTCTGATCTTCTATTCAATATATATTACACGACTATACAAATCACTTGGAATCTTCCTTGATAACGGTAACATATCATATCTGACTGGATTTGTGCGGTAACAGTATCACGGCGATTATGAGGAACACGTATGTCACAGATGATGATGGTTTGGTATGCTAACGGGACACATTCATGGGGCAGGGGCGTAAGGAAGCTGCGGTAAGAAGCTCGAATCGCTCTGGAAGATATAACAAGAGTAAGACAAAGCGGAATTCGCTTCGAATTATGCTATGCGTAACACCCGGTTGGGGGACCAACGACTCCGATTGGTGTCTTCTTTCAACAATGTACGGAGCGTAGCGTCCTCGTATGGAGCATTTGGACCACTGCGCGCTAGCAGATGCGCTATAACTGACGGTGAATAAGACACAAAAGCGAAGGGAACACGTTGAAAGCAGGGAACATCAAGTGCATATTACCTAAGGGCCTATTCATAGTTCGCGATGGCAGCGAGCGGCAAAGCGTAGGTATCGATTTATATCGAGCGATCGCTTGAGAAAAATCGATATGCATGATTTGCTCGGGTTGCTCCCGTCGCGGACTATAAACAGTCCCTAAGAAACCGGAACAAAAAGTGAGAAAGACGCGTGTTGCTTCTAGCTAAGGAAGTTGGGAACGGCGGCGGCTACCCGTGAACGCGGCGTCTAGATAGCTGCTTTGGTCATGATATGGAGCTGGTCCGTGGATTACCGGTCGAATGGCACGAAGACACCACCCCGGAGTCGCCGCAGTCCGGCGGATTGACGGTGTCGTCGAGCGGTGCGAACAGGTACAGTGGCACAGTGCGGTAGAGCGTGTCACGAGCGTCCGATCTGCCCAACTCGGCGAGAATCTCGCACAGTCGACCGACGGTCGCATGCTCGGGCTGCTGAATGGCCCACTCAGCCAGAAGCTGATCCGTGCGAGACAGCGACTGTCCTGTGAAGTCGACCTGAAGTTTGAGAATTGAGCATGCTTATCGCGATAGTTTTCGCTGTCCTGTAAAGAAAAATACTCATTCAAGGTCACTGTGTAAGGTCCTTGTCGCGACTCTTTAAAAGGTTGGAATAGTGCGCGAGGTCGAGGCCCCCGGGGCGATGAGCGCTCGGATACTTAGGGACATATTCTAACAGCCTTGGCCTTCAGACATCTCTTCTAGTCGTCCTGTCCTACGCAAGGAAGGATGACTTGGTGCCACCAGGCTGCAACTGCACATTAATCCTTCGGTCCTTCCTTTGGTCTCTTCCGAATTTCATTTTAGTTCTGCAATATATTAACTTTTGTGTGCGAGCACGTAGTGAAACAGGAAGCGCTTCAGAGTTCCACGCAGATAACGCGCCCAATCGCCTCCTATCAGAGGTTAGGTTTTTGGACGACGTCACTCCAATTAAGGGGAAGTGGGCGGCGGGCAGCATCGTGTAGGGAACGCACGCTCCCCCCCCCCCCCCCCCCGCGTTGGGGACACCCACACAGTGGCGGCTCTCGGCCCATAACTTGTAGGTCTGTAGTTCTCAAAGGAGCATATGTAGACTGATCTGAAAGCGCGCAGTCGTAGCAGAGATACGACTTGAAGAGCCCATTGCAAAGGACGGTGTGGGTCGTCAGTGCTAAATCTAACAAGGAAAGGTTCCCGACTCAAGGTGAGCTTTTGCGATGCTGTTTTGGCAGGATGAAGGGCCCCTGAGCGGAGTCCAGAACCACAGTTAGTTTTTGCTGAACGCTTTTTTAAAGACCTGAAAAAGAGGTGTGAGAACGTGTGCACAACACCCACCAACCCCAATGACACCCCTCGAGATGTGCCTCAGTGGCGCAGTCGGTAGGAGTGTCGCCTCATAGGAGCGCACCGGGGGCCACTGAGTTCGAGTCCGTGTACTGCCAATAATTTCTCACATATTAGTTCGTTGTTGTTACGCTTTCTCATGATCACATGAGTCAATTTTAGACCATCAATGCTTACAACAAACCAAGACTGTCTGTTTGCGCCTTCATATGTGCTGGCTCCTTTTTCCTGGGTGGCAGTTGGTTACGTTGGTGTTTACCCAGGACTCTTCTCCACACCCACGGATTACGTGTTCATCGAAGAAGAAGTGGTCACTCCTTGCCAGTGAGAAGATTGTTCCTCACTGGCCTCTGTAAGATGCTGCTGGTGTAACACGCGCTTGTGTTCTACTCTGTTACTCAGAGTATTGCACTATAGCTGTTGACCAAAAGGGAAAAGCAATAAGACCTTCTATTTTCAGATAAATTATATGGTGCAGATACGCATCGTTGAAAAGCTAGCACATATGAGGGCGCAATTAGACAGCCTTGGTTTGTTGTAAGAATTGGTGGTCTAAAATTCACTCCTGTGGTTATTAGAAGGCGTAACAACAACAAACTAATATGTGAGAAATAATTGGCAGTACACGGACTCGACTGAAAAGCCTGCCGGTGTGCTTCTATAAGGCGGCAGTCCTACCCACTGCGTCATCGAGGCACATCTCGTGTGGTGTCATAGGGGTTAACGAGTGTTGCGCACATGTTTTCACACCTCTTTTCAGGCTTTTAAAAACTCGTTCAGAAAAAACTAACTATGACTCCGCTCACAGGGCCCTATATCCTGTCAAGATATTTCTGACATTAAACATTCGGGTTTGCGTTTGTTGGAATTCTCCTACCAACTTGAAAGCGCAGTTAGTACGAAATCGCATGTGCGATCGTACATGCACTGCAACCTCTTCGGTTATCTGTCCATTTGGGAGTGCAGATTACTGCACAACGTCAGGTGTATGTAGTGTACCTTATAACATGCTCTGACTGCAGGGAGGGTAAGTTGGGGAGACTGGAGGGTCATTCTGCGTAAGAATGAAAGAGCACGTACTACGTAGATCTCGAAGATCCACTCCTTCAGATGATCACAGGGTTAACTATCACGGAAGCAGGTGTTTTGAAGTGGCGGTAAAGATTCCAGCACGTTAGTCTGATATCTCAGCGCGGTGCACTTTTGAAGAGCGCTGCAATCTCAAGATCTTGCACCATTCGCCGACATTTGTGGAATGTGATCGGCTGAACATTCCCCGACCGTCACCGACATATAATGATGCCCAGGGGTTTGCTTTTCACTCTCAAATCCTGCAGCGCTTAACGATGGACGAGCTTCAGCTCTGAAGTCGTCCATTTTATGGCTTTGAGGAAGCGTTTTAGATTATTTCGCTTTGTGGATTTCCTTTGCAAAACGAGTCGGAGTTTGGGGATTGTTTCCCAAATTCGATTCGATTTTTCCAGGCTCTGAAGAGGGCGACAACGCCGAAGCGTAGGCCGGAATAAAGGTGTTTAACAATCTTGGCCAAAGCTAAACACTGTCAGTACACAACAACAGACATCACGTACCATCCGCCTTGTCACGATGACTGATCCCAGTAAGGGAAAATTGCCTGAAAGCTATAACGAGTAGTCTTATCTCCATCCCTGCTCCTTACCTCTAAATAATAGACCACTGAACCATCCTAACTCGTGCCCGGGGATAGAAACGTTACTCTTCGAACATTTCGTTATCTCTGCCGCTCCCACTTCATACAACGGATACAGGTGAGCTGATCTTTGGCTGATGACGGCGCACTGGGTCGGAAATCTAAACGCCCCCCGTTCGAGTGATCTACATTACCCCCACCTAGCCTCACTTAGTTCGAAAGAAGCTTTCGATGCCTCTAAACGATGAACACCTAGTGACTATAAATGACTAAAAGGGGTACGGTATCAAGTGAATGGTATGGTTTTTAGTGGTCAATGACGTACCTCCGGTACTTGATCCGTCAAGTGCAACTTGACTGCAAGTATCGACCAATCTCTTCCCATACCATCTGGCGGATCGAGAAGAGCTGCGAGTTCACATCGAGTGGTAATTGACAGATCGGCAACACCGACGTCGATGCCCAACGTCAGCAGACGAGCGACCTCCCGCGAGCCGAAGCAAACAACATCTGCAACATCCAGGTATTAGTGTGTCTATACGACAATTACTCCTTGAGCATATAAATTTCCCTAAAGCGCAATACGTTAGAGTCGCAGATATTGGGACTGCGATTCTGTGGACAAATAGATTAATCAGTAACTGAATGCTGAATGTGAGTAAATAACTGAACAAAGAACAGTTGTGTGGAAATCCCTTGTATCCGTTATAAGGTATAACCCCATGTCTTTTAAAGGCGCGTTCTCTGTATTCGGGGTGTCAATTCGTACCTCGACGTCTTCGCAGCGAGAGGCGGTTCTTCAATAAGAAGGGCCACTAAATCAACCGCTAGACATCGACCGAAGTCCCTGATTACTATGAGCCGTAGCCATAGCCTCGCGTATTTTCGTTGACGCTGCATTGTGGTGTAGACGATTTATGTGTCGTTTAAACTGATGTATGGAGACTCCAGTTCAACGTTTTGTTGGCCAGCTTTTGCTTTTGCAATAGCTTGCCTACCCAATAGTTTCTTCGTCAATCCCAGCTAACTTCAATCACAAACTTGAAGCGCACCTTAAACAATGCGGTTTTTTAATGATTCTTTTCTCTAAATCCCAGATAGCAATTCAGTGCAAGCAAATCAGCCTCTTTGACTTGGAAACTATGGGGAGTTAGACCGGTAAAATGAAGATTTTCCTTACAAATAACTTTTCGCTTACACGAGACTGCGCTTAACGTTTGTTGATAAACTATTGTGTCCGTTTCGGCTAATGGATAATAATACTTGTAAGAAATCGCTGCCTCTATCACATGTAAGGCACTCAATATTTCGATAGAGTACGAGTACCTTTTTCAGTGAGTGCAAAGCTTGAAAAAAGCACTTTTCGCATCACGCAATTCATCGAAGAAATCATATCGCAAATCTTCAGAAAACAAGCTTTACTTGCAATCTTTTGTTATCAACTGATTTCGTATCACTTTTGGAACAATAATTGTTCTCCACCTTTGCTAGTCTTTGGAGAGCCAGTCTTTGCTGTTTTTTTGTGATAAACAGATTTTGGATCACTTTTGGCTCGCCAATAGAAGCGTTGTATACAACATCGTTAACAAACCGACCATGCAGTCAAACAGCGAAGTCAAACTAACCATCGTGTCGGTGGAGTCGGAACTTTTAACTAGTGCCGACGTTTTCCTCCAAAAACAAGTTCAGATATATAAATCTCTTGGAAATCCGGTACTATGGTAAAAGTGCAAAAATGACGCAGCGCGGGAATCGAACCCTCGACGTCATGATTATGAGACACCCCTCTACCACTGCGCCAACCAGTCCACCGCAACGACTCCTTGCGCTGCGGTGGTAAGCTCGCCCTGGTCCCTTGAGCATTACACCCTCTAACTCGTTTGCCTCCCGGGTTCGGCAAGAACAAAACATGTTCTGTTACTATTTGGAGGAGGGAGATTCTTCCTATAGTACTCGTTCTTGCCGTTCCGGCGTACCGTTCGGACAGTTCCCTTGTGAGCCACCGCTACTCGGCCACCTGATCCGTGTCCAGCCTACTAGAGCTCGCTCTCTTGGTGGACGCTGCGCGCAGGCGAGGGCTAAGGAGCCAAACTGAAACACGTCCATAACCCCGTTCACAGATGCGTTTAGCAGAAATCACACACATAGTTGAAATCAGCGTTCCCGTGATAGACATCCCATCTCAAAGTGCCATGGTCGCCTGGAGCCGGATTCATCAACGACTTGCAGCAGTTTAACGGAGGAAATACAGCTGAAATTCCTGATAGCGCGGCTTATCGCGAAAACATTTAACCATATCGCTTGTTGATAGGCCGCGCTGTCAGGTATTTCCGCTGTATCTTCTCCGTTAAATTGCTGTAAGTCGATGATGAATCCGGCCCCTGGATAGGGTTTACTAATCTTTTTAAAACTTGCCGGTGAATAGTTCCTCTTCGTCGTGCGTTCCCTTCACAGAGAGCGACTCTTGCTGTTGCATGGCCATCATCGCCTCCGGTGGAAAAGAGGCTGGGTTCTTGTTGTGTTCCTGAGTGGTCATTCGCTCGGAGAGGTTCACGAATGCGAGTGTTCGTTGGGGATCCTACCTGTAGCCCTTTCGGACTGAGGAAGTGCCGCTCGAGGCCGATTCCAGGCGCGACCTCGCTTGCGGTTTGTTCCACCAGATTGACGACGTCTTCGAGGAAATAGAAGCACGAGGTGGCACGCTCTGCTGGACCGCGTACTTGGACCTGTGATGGGGTCGTTAGGGATGCTACCGAGGGCGTTGAGGAGTCTCCAAATGCGTTACGTACCTCTACAGCGTCGCCACGTATTCTGATGAGTGCTTCCATTTGACCAGAAGACATCTTACTGCAGCCTGCCCACTGAATCAGATCCGCGTCCATGGGATCCTGGAAATGAAAACCGTCACAATCGTCACGCCAGCGCTTTAAAGTGCTGAACGAATCTATCTATTTATGCATACCTGGAAGTCGTGCATACTGCGTCGCAACGCCACTTGAATCCGTGGGAAAGTGCTCTGCAGCGAGCGCTCCATACCTCGCATCGGATGCACCCGAACACCTGGAAAGAGGAGGTGACACTGGTCCTGGGCATAGTTTATACTTGCGGTCGGTTTTCCGTACCCTCTCGGTCGGTGATGATCGTGCGAGTTGCGCCTCTCATTCTGGGTGCAGTTCGCCGAAACACACGGTACCCGAAAATCCCGTCAAATAAGGTGTTTTAGGAGGGGGGGGGGGGGAACGAGATATAGATGCGATAAGGCTCGTTTATACTTCCGACGCCGAGCGATGCGACCGCATGTATAGTGGTGATATTGATCGATCGCGCCGCTCAATCAATGTGGCAATACGTGACAATACGTGGTGTCGCGTCGTTCGGCGTCTAAGTATAAACGCGGCCATAAGGGGTCGTTTAGTGTGCGCGCGACGCGCGACGCGATGAATGTGTAGTGGCTAAATTGATCCGGCGACGCGATTGGTCGATTCGGCCACTACACATGGCATCGTGTCCCGCGTCGCGCGCACACTAAACGACCCCTAAGATACCGCTGCGTCGCACGAAAAATCGATATCTATGTCGAACGCAGCGCCGCACCGCGCGGTGTCGCAAGCATAACTATGCCTAATTCTAAGAGATCGTTTAGTGACGCGGGACATGGACATGTATATGTAGATGCTCAAAAATTGTCTAAAGTGCTATATGTGGGGACTGCGCCATGCACTCTTTAAGCTTATCGTGTTGTCTATATAATCATCGGCTTTACCTCCGTAGACGTAAGTGGACTTGTTGCGAATCCAGGCGTCTGCTGGTTGGTTGAGTAGAATGAAGGCGGGGAATTCGAACATCTCTTCCGAGTCTGGTTCGGCCGGAGCGCACAGCTGCAGCACGTCCAGCATTCGAAGGAGGTCCGTCGGCTCGGGTATTTCCGGAAAGATCGGAGCGAACTGCTCCAGCGAGTAGATGCCGTTGACTCTGAAACGGCGATATGCTTTCAGTGGCGAAGTAGAAGGGGGTAAACGGAAAATTACCGGCATCTGGCGAGGAATTCGGCGCTGAGGAGCTGTCCGATGATGTGCGTGCCGAGCCATTCGGGATTCAGCACAACGTAGTCCATCTCGGCCGTCTCGTCTCGCAAGTAGACGACCTGGAAGCGTAGCTACTCATTTTCAGAGCCGTTTAAAGGTTCATCTAGGAAAAACCTGGACCTTTCAATAATGTAAGATTTTACGTGAGTAGCAGGGCAGTAACCTATACATCGGGAGCAACGTGCGCCGCTCATGCGCTCTTTGGGGGATCGGAATGGTATCAGTTCAACGCCAGGCTTTTTAAGTTCTTCAGCTCTAGTGTACTACTGAAGTAGTGGTTTGTTCAGCGATCTTGTTTAAACTCAAGGAAAAAGTGAAATTTCAAAAATGAAATAAATTAAATTAGAGTTTCGCTAGTTTTATTTTGAAAAACTTTAGATTTACTCCACATCGCCGTAGCCATAGTTGCATAGACAACAATCGGATTTCAAGAAAAAATGCACGTGTTAGGTACTAGGTTGTCTACGGCTAGGCCGACCCATGTATGATCGATAATACGCGTGTACGCGTTCTGTTGAAATCCCGCGTAATCGATTGTGAAAGTGCCGGCAGGGGCGGGGGAGCGCGCCGAGCTAACCAGTCGCAGCTATGGGCGGGGCTCGGGGCGCGTTCCGTCTATAAAAGCCGACCGGAAAGGCCCCTCCCCCCAGCATTCCTGCAGTCGTTCGTTCTCTTGAGCGGTCGTGCGTTGGACCTGCGGACGTCCAGAAAGCCCTAGCGGCAGAGTCCCCACTTCTGGCTAAGGCCTATGTTATACATAGGCCTAAGTCTAAAGACCGGTCGGAATCTGGGAATGTGGAGGGAGCAAGATGCCAGCCTTGTGTAAAAGGAGAAAGCTAGCCCATCTTTAGTTAGCGCGTCGGCTAGCAGAGTAAACGGCTAAGAGGTGCGCTTCCTCCTTGTCCGACGCGGTAGGGTGTAGAGTTCCATTCCTATTCCGGAAACCGTCAGTGTGCGTGCAGTGCGCTCTAGTGTTGCCTTGTAGTTGTCTCATAAATCTTATATACGCAGTGGCGTGCGTGTCGTACGTGAACTAGTTCAAGCCAGAATATCGTGAAACCGTTGGGTACTGGTGCGGTGCGAGATTGGTGCCTTCTCGTTTCAGATAGAACTGATCGTCCTCTGGAGCGCGAGCGAGTCATGAGTCATCGGACGGAGAGCCATCTATAAGGCCTATGCTAAACTTCGGTGACGCGTCGGCGTAGTCGCCAGTGGCGTAACGGTGCAGCATTCTGCCTCGTAAGCAGGGGGAGGGTGCGGGTTCGAGTCCCTACTGGCGCTAGACTTTTGATCGCAGCAATACGTCGTTGTATCAGCTTATAACCTCAGCAGTAACCAATTGAAAATGACTTTAACCATTTTTGTTGCTATTTTCATTATTATTTGACAGATGAGGCAGTGATACTATGTCCCCATCTGCCCCGTTTATGCTCCGTTGTCGCGCGGCGCGTTATAAATAATGAGGATTGCCAATATCGATTAGCCCGCACCCTCAAATAAATGTTGGCAATTCTCATTATTCTGCTCCGCTCGGCGAATGGAGTATAGACGGGATCTTAATCTTCGAGTGCGGAAAGCACACCTCGCCGATCAGCTGCAGCTGCTGAATGAGTTGTCGACAGTGCGCATCTCCGGTGAGTGGGTTGACGTCGGTTCGAACTATGGAGGCGAACGTTGGCCACGAGACGACGGGGAAATTCGCGTGCTGCTTGCGCATCGACTGCAGGTACGGCATCGTGGCATCGAGAAGCCCGATCGGCTTTTGTAGCCGCTGAAATTCCACAGGGTTAAAGTACATCGGCGATTTCAAGGCAAACAGCCAGTATAATGAACTCAGACTTCTTTTCGCAAGGTGCCAGAGTTCAATAAGCAGTATAGATATGTTCTCAGTCTCTCTATATTTTCGAATGCTCGACTGATTTCGAATACCGAAAATTTCGGGCATTCAAAAAACTTGATTTTTGTGAACACTCGAGTTTGAGTACATTGGAAAAGGCGATTTCTCGAACGTTCAAATTCGAATACATTCGAAAAACGTAATTTTTCGAATATTCGAACTCCAATGCTCATGTCTGAATGAAAATCGTTCGAATACCTAATAGAGTAGGTCAATCAGGCATAGCAGACCACCAAAGAAGAAAAAACTTTCACAAAAAGACACAGCCTGCTGCGAAGACACAGTCTTGGGAGGTGGGTATGCGCCAGCCAATAATAACTGAGCACAACTCCGACCGTACCCTCGCAAGTATCAGGACGACCGTGCACGCCCCATCTGAATGGGACGCCGATTCGATATGGCCTAATTGGCTGGCGTTCCCACCTCCCAATGCTGTGCGCCTTTGCGACATGTGCCAAAAGGGACTAGTTACGGAGTTCGGTGGAAGGAAGCACCTGGATTTTGTAAAAACTACAGCTGTGTCGATGGCCTGAGCGGCCTTTAGTCATTTTCATGTTGACGGGGACAATAACGCTCGAAAAAGCGGTTCGGAAGTCAGTGCAGGCCCCTCCTAGCACGAAAAGAGAGCAAGAGAAACCCAACCACTTGCTGCTTAAAGGTCTGAAATTTGAGACGACGCTGCACCGGTAATGCACTGGCCGGGAGCTGACCGATATGATCGTGTTCCTCGTCTCCTTCAGGTAGTTTTTGAGCGCTTTCATGCCGGCGCAAGCTGGATTCGTTGAGTCGAGCAGCAGGAGCTTGTCGTAGATGTCGAAGTGCGTCTCGAAGCGAAGCCGTACCGTCTTCAGCATCGCCTCCGTGTCCGACGACTCGTACTCACCTGGAATAAAATTATCTCTGTTAAATAAATGATCAACTTGATTTTTGTTTTATTATTCATTTCAATTATAACGGTTCAGAGAAGTTGTTTGATTAGTCGCTTTTTATGAAGAAGAAATGGACGTTCGTAATCATTGTGAATTTAAAGCTCTCAAAGTTAGATTCTTTTGAAAATTGAACCGAGAGAAAACTGAAAATTCGCTGGAGGTGCCTCATGCTAGCCGCTTAGCTGTGGACGTGAGACATACCTTCTGAATTTTTTGTAGGGAAAAGCGATGGGCTGGCATTGGTGCCGACGATCACCACCTTCGATCGACGGGAAATGATTCCGCAATGACCTGAAAGCAAAGTCAATATGAAGATTTTAAAAGGTGAGTAGGAAATATCGTTAATTAATTTAGCAACATTGATTTTCTCTCAATAATGAAATGTCGTTAATGTGGCCTACATTTGGAGATGGAAAAGCTCCAGCCAATCACAATCAGAGCACGGACCAAACTGGTGTATGCTAATCGGAGCACCGACCGTACACAGCTCTCTGGTTGACACATTCGCACGATTCTGCCTGATTGGCCTGCTACCTCCCTCCTCCCCATGTAGGCCACATTAACGACTAGTGCCGAAAAAGCTGCATGTAAGCTGTATCATTTGCAAGAAAATGTAGAAGAAGAAATAATCAAAGTGCTGGATTGAGCTATTAATATACCAGTGATCCGATACGCCTCACGGCGTCTCTCGCACTTGCGCGATTCGCGCGACCTTGCAACATCACTAACCTACGGAAAGACCTTTGGTATACTGCCGCGTCGCGCAGGCGACGGGTCGTGCTGTGAGTGCCATATCAATTTTTGTGAATCTTAAAATCCTGCTTCGTACTTTTGCATGAATCCGTAAGTTTATCATAGGCGTTCTCAAGATGGGCAGCGTGTTCGGCACGTCTACTGAGTCGCCAGGCACGTTGCACAACTACAACCTCCCCCCCCCCGCACTTCTGTGCAAACAAACACATACACACACAGACAAACGACTGTTCTCGCGTACATATAGTAAGATCTTTCATGTAACTGGCTATCATGTCAGATACCACCTAGACGACAGGGTGGATTTAAACAACCCAAAAATAATGCAAAGTTAAAAACTGTCAACACAACAATCAGAAGGTTCGTTTTGATTTCTTCAGCCTCAGAGTGATTTTTCGGTTCATGTCGCGAACGAATTTAGGCAGCATTGGGAAGTGATAACGTGGCAGTCAATCATAACCAATCAGGCAACTGCCGAACACACGCTAGCCAATCAGTGTAGCGGCCGTATACGTCCTCTCTGACTGACACTTTCATACAATGCGGCGTGACTGGCGCGTTCCCACCTACCAGTGCTGCCTACATTCGCGACTAGGACCGATTTTTAAGCAGGTTTTCCTAAAAAGGCCCAAAGTCTTAAAAATTGAACATCTCACTTTCAGTTGGATTTATCCTCTCCTATTTCTCTGAAATCTTTTAGAAGTCTTTTTATTAGGTTTAAGGGCGCTTTAACGCAGCCGGAGGAGGTGCCGGTTGTCCCATGCACCTAGTACCAAGTTCTTGGTTCGAATATCCCGCCCAGGCCAACCAAGCCTTCCATCCCTTCGGAGTCGGTGAATTGGTACCAGATTTGTCTGGGAAGGATAAAGCGCTGACTTGTTCATCGGCTGGGCACCGCAAGTCATTGTATGGCCAAATACGCATTCAAAATCGTCTCCACGAGATCCCGTAAAAGAAGAATGCGTGGCGGATCCCAAAAGGGATAGAGTAACGCCATCTTAATCCTTTTATCCTTTATTAGGTTGGGAACTAAGTCTTAAACATTTTCTTTTGAAAATTTTTTGCATAACGTTACATACTATACGAGAAAAATGGTTCGTTCTATAAGAAAATATGTTGCTCTTTTTTCTATTTTTTGATCGATTTTCAATTTTTAAGTCGTTAATGGAAAGTTAAAAAAGAAAAACGGTCTTCGCCGACAGCTCTTACTATCTGATTTGGGATTTTTTACACAACGTTATAGGCCTTTCGAAAGACGATGATTTTCTTTACAAGAGAATATGTGTTGGGTTTTTCGTTCGGTTTGATTTTCGTTAACTTTCAAGGTTTTACTGAATGTTTTGCTCGATCACAACATCTGTTGCGTTTACTCGTTCATGCTGATTTTTTTCAATTTTTAGTGGAATATTAAAAAAGAGAAAAAATGACCTTACCAATTTTTTCGCACCGTGTCATATGTCATTTGAAAGAGAATGTTTCGTTCTATCAGAATAGATGTGTTGTTCTTTGGTCATTCTGTATTTTGATTATTTTTAGGTTATAAGGTTCAGGTTTAAAAAATTAACCAAAGAGTAGGAGCTGTTGGTAAAAATAATGTATGCCTTCTGGACACTCCACTTTAATGCCCTGGAGATTAGCGAGAATGAAAATGAACGAAAACAGCCAACACACGATCTTGTAAAGCAAACAATTTCCTTTCGAATTGTATAGTATTGTGCAAAAAATCCGAAAGATATGCAAAGAGTGAGAGAGCTGTTGATGATTTTTCTTTTTTGACCTTCCACTTTATTGACCTAAAAATTAAGAAAGGGTAAAAACGAAAAAAGCAAAACATGCCCTCAGACAGGGAAAATCATTCTCTCGAACGGTTTATGTATAACATTGTGCGAAGGACTTTCAGCGAAGTGTAGAATAAAATGTTTAAAAAATGGCGTGTCTTAGCTTCCAACCTAATACTTTTCAATTCAAATATGAAAAATCGATGAATAAATAATGAATAAATAAATGGACAAACAAATGTCTAGTTGGAATTCCTTGACTAGAGCAAAGGTGCCTTCAAGGTGAGAGCCATATGAAGACTTACCGATCGGTTCGGTGGGCGTGACTCTTCCTTTGAGAAAATTCATCCAGTACAGCACCTGCTTGTACTGCTCCTCAGTGCTGTCGCTGGCCCTGAACAGCACCACATGGATGCAGTCGGTGTTGCCGACGAAGTGATCGTAGGCCATGTGGTAGGGCTCGTAGCCGCCGAACTCCCACACGGAGAACTCGCCACATCCTGAATCCCAACGGGAGAGATGCTTGGTGGAGCAGAACATGGAGGCTCCTCTGCAACTCACCGGAGCAGGTGATGTTCTGGACGTCAATGCCTCTGGTGTACGCCGCATGCGCGGGGCACTGGACCAGATGCACACATTGTTCGGACGAGTTGTTGTTCGACTCGGACGAGAACGACGAGCTTTGGCTGGAGTGGATTCCATCGTCTAGGTGGAGGAGGTTAATTCGAGGTTCAGTAACTGTAAGCCTACACAGGCTTAAGACCTTGAAAAGAATGGTACTAGTCGTTAATGTGGTCTACATTTCGAGTGATGAACGTGCCTGACCAATCAGGTGGCGTTGAATAGACGCGAAATCCAGAGAGGGAATGACAATCATGAATTTTATATATATATATATTTATTTATTTATTCAAAGCGTAAGCATGAATGGTGCACTGATTGGCTGGTGTTTGTTCAGTCGGTAGATTGTGATTGGATGGTGAGCTCCCGCCTCCTATGTGGTCAGCATTAACAACTAGTATCTAAACAAGTAAGATTAAGTTATTCCCACCCGCTGATGTTCGACTAACCCTAAAACCCGCATTAAAAAAACAAACAAAATTGAGTGAACCCGAGAAACGTTCAGAAATTCTATGAAAATAAAGAAAGATCACGGTAATTCAGAAATTCTATGGAAATGAAGGAAGCTCCTAGCTGTCCAGATCTCGTTTTTATATAATTTTAAGCAATGCAGAAACAAAGATAGGCGTTAGTTTTGAGTAGTGCTATGTCGAAACGGCTGCTTTATTTGCAGTCTGAAGAAGAACTAAAATGCTACCTTTGTTCATCGTGTTGGTGGGACTATAGTGGTCGGAGATCCGTCGCGAAACAGCATCTGAATCAGCCATGCTCTTGAAAAAAAATCCTCAGAAAAGTGGAGCCCACCGTGACAACGCACCGATGATTGTCGATGTGATTCCCCTCGTCGAGTGAAGTGACTGAATCAGGCGGGATTTACCGGTTTGAGAGTGACCGAAAAGCTTGAGTTTGATGCGTCGCAGGGGACCGTTCAGTGGACACAGCTGACTGATGTAGTTCTCGCGGACGCTGTCCTTAAAAATTGCCGTAGAGCAAAGGAAGATTCCGGTGAGCAATTCGAACGGATGGAAGCCAAACGCTGCACTTACGGCCTTGATTTTCGAGAGAAGCGATGCCACATGGGTGTGTTCGGAAGCCAACGCGAGAATCTCGGCGGTGAGGCCATCCTGGAAAGACGTAAGGCTTCCGTGGGCTATATAGCTCAAAAGTTGACCGGCGAATGGGGCTGACGAGATCAGGACAGGGTTCAGGTATTTATGGAATTTGATCCCGATTTGGAGACATTACGCAAGGGTTATTTGGAGGGGAAAATGCAGAAAACCAGATCCATCCTAATCGGATGAGCATACGGTGATTTGCGTCTCGATTTCCTCTCTTGAGTTTGCACCAGAGTTTCACCCGATATTCCTTGAAACGAGGATTTTCATTTCAACTCAGGAGATGTGGTGTGGCGGAATGATGAACGCAAATGGCACTTTAAAGTTGGCCCTCCCGAAAAGCATGGATCCCAGGAAACCTTCTAAAACCCCTGTCTGAAAACGACTCAAACCTTAGACCTAAACGTCTCACCTAATCGTCTACGAATGCCATAGAGTATTCTAGGAGAAAAGTAGATATAATTGCACAGCAATCTGCAGAAAAATCTGTTTTCTTCGAAATGGAGTCCGTATTTTTCCCTAAGGCGTGTGGTGGTAAATGCACAGTCGGAGGAGGCGCCGGCTGTCGCGTGCATCCCGAATCAAGGGTATTGCTTCGGGTTGTGCTCGGCCTTTCACCCACCGTGGCTCGATAATATGGTGCCCCACTTGTGTGAGATGGGTTCGACATTGATTTACCCATCAGCTGGTAACCGTTTTTCACTGTATATGTCGAACGGCATCCAAATTGCCTTTGCGATGTCCCGTAGAACTGCTGTGCATGGCGCATCCCAACGAAAGACTGACTAACGTTGACACTCTCATTCCTTCACGTAATCGTCTACGCCACAAGAGGTGCCATATGAAAGATGACTGAAAGTCGGTGCTAGTCACGCTGATTTTGGAATACGCCACACATTCTAATTCCACAGTGCGTTGTGCAGTAACAGTAGATGGTACTTGGCATAAACGATGAACTGTGCCATGTAGGGCTGACAACACGATGTTGTTCGCTTCTCGGATGGCTACCCTATGGATAGAAGTCTCGGTTGGTTTGGCCACTGAGTGGAGCCTACAAATTTCCAGGGTCTAGCGATTGCTGCTGATAATACTTCATGCTGTGCATAAGCGTAAAGACGTGAAAATGCATGAAAATTTCTTTCAGAAGGTGTAAACAGGACCTTTTTCATGCATCGAACTTGAAAACGACGTATTTACCTTAGTTTTCCTGGACACATTCGAGCGAGCCAGGCACAGGACTCGAACGATGTCCAGAAATCCCTCCTTGGCAGCCAGATGCAGCGGAGTGAACGAATCCTGAAAGTCCAGGAGTCGAAATTTAGGAACCTTCATAACTCGAGCTGTTCTTTACTGAAGCGCTTCACACACCTGGTTGACCTCGTCGACGTCGGCCCCACAGTGACAGAGCGTCTGAACAGCGCTCACCAGGCCCAGCTTCGAGGCGACGTGGAGTGGAGTGTTCGCTCGCTGGAAGTGGATCGTTCGACTGGGAGGAAGATACGGTCCGTGTCGCGAATGCGGGCAGCGTTGGGAAGGTGGAAACGCGCAAACCAATCAGGCTGTAACAATTGGGGTGTCATTCAGAGAGGGCGTGTAAGGTCGGTGGCCTGACGGCTGGCGTGCGTTCGATCGTTGCTCTGCTTGGTTAGGATTGGCTGGCGCGCTGCAACCTTTTAGTGCTGCCCACCTTCACGACATGGACCTGAGATCGTTTACAATTTTTGTATTATAAAAATGCGTTCTTACCAACGCTGAACAACACATGCTTAAATTTTACTATATTCGTTCGTTATTTCAAAGCTGGGAGCACACGTGGGGAGGGGAGTGAGGTCATATAGTTCTGGATCAATAAAAAAATTAAAAATTAAAAAAATAATTAGAAAAAATACTGCCCAATTTTTGGAAACAGGGGTGACGAACAATTATTCAAGATAAACAAATGTCCTCAACCCTACAGAAATGAGTAAACGTTTACGTGAATACAAAGGATAGAAGGAAGAACCTCAAGGCAAAACGTTGGTTTTTTTTGTTTGAATTTCAACGTTTGATCAAAGTTAATTTCTGCAATTCGCTTCTAGACTAGCCTTTAATACGGGCAGCATGAGGAGACAGAAGCGAACCATCCTTTCACAACTTCCCAAAGTACCGCGCCAGCCAGTGCATCGAAGGTACACGCCCCCTCCAAATGGCGCGCCCACTCCATGCGCTCTGATTGGCTGGCGCATTCTCGCCTCCCCGTGCTGCTTATATTATCGATTAGGTCCAGAAACAAACTGCCAGGAATACGGTAAATCCTTCAAATTCGAAAAAAAAACGTAAGCATTTGTTTCGGAGCACCTCCTTCTGACTTTTGCGTGTCTTTTTTGTACCTTATTCACGTCAAGGTCTACTTGGCGTGTATTACTTTCGGTGCCCTGATTGGCTGCCGCGTATTAGGTAGATGCTCTGACAAGTTTCGATTCGGTGGTGTCATTCTGCGTCCCGTGCTGCCCACATCAGCGACCAGACCCTCGTCTTTTAAACCTACACGAAAGAGAGAAGAAGAAGAAACAAGAACCCGGCGCTTTAAGATAAGGAAGAAGCGGTCAGCAACGCATAGAGATAATCCAACCTTGAAATCTGTTTGAAACTTTAATAAAAATTCCTAACGAAATTTAATTCTTTCCTAATTCCTAACGACGAACCTCGTCAGATTCGTTGATCTTACTTCCCTTGTGAATCAGCAGCAGTGCGATATCCAGATGACCGTTCTCCAGCGCACACAGCAGAGGAGTCCGGCGGTGCTGAAAACAGTGGATTCGAGAACGACATCGCGCTGTTCAGAGCACGAAAATGAGGGCCGTCCCTCTGCGGCTCTGTTCCTGAACGCCAAGGTGAAGGCTTCCCGTTGAAATACGTGCTTTGGTATGATCAGCCCAAGGAGTGAAGGTAGGGACCCGCCAATCAGCTCTTGCGCCAACCAAGGCCTGTGATTGGCTCGCGCCTTCGCTTCGCCTTTGTACACGCCGAGGGAGATTTCGCCAAGAGTGATTTGTCTCCAACCAACGGCATACCGTGGAATCTAGTCCGGAGCATGGACAGCATTGAGAGGTGGGGACTCACCAGCCAATCAAACCAGATTGAATGGACGCAACATTCAGAGAGGGCGTGTACGGTCGGTACCCCGATTTGTGGCGGGTTTCCTGGCGATGCGCTAATCGATTGTGATTGGCCGGTGCGTTCCTACTTCGCAATGCTGCCCATATTTGCGACATGGACCAAGATCATTACAAATTCCCCTCGGAATTAAACGAAAGGTAATCCGCAGCCAATAGTCAATCCCTACGGCGCTTCTTTGAACTCACGTTGTCAAGCTCGTTGACGGGAGAGCCCGAATCCAGTAGCGCCTGCACACACTCCAGATGTCCACGAGCTGCGGCGCAGTGAAGTGCTGTCTCTTCATCCTGAAAAACGGTGACTAGAAGCACCGACAACTTCAAACGTGGAATGGAGTGTTCAGCTACAAGTGCAGTCAGACCAGAAGGTTGTATTGCCAATCAGAGTGTTCCGAAAAGGCGGGGGAAGGGAATTCTAGCCACTCCTCGGATAAATTCTGAGATAGTCAGCGGCAGTTTGGATGAACTTCCATAGCCATTCCACCACTCTCTGTTTCTGCTTCATAGCACGTTTCCGTAGATGAGCTTCTAACCAGATTTTTCAATTTAGCGACTCTTATGTGCAAGTAAATTTAAGCTTATTTGAACCCTCTCTATTATACGCCACAATTAAAGTCTTATTCTTGAAGGTTACTCATACGCAAAGAATGTTAGGCCGTGATCCTTCTGATATACCAGTCCAAATTTATTTGCAGAAAGGGGCGGTAAAGTAAGCTGTAGCGGAAGGGATCTGTTATAGAACGACTATTGGTATTTTCCGGGCAGAGCTGACAGCGCCGTTGGGAAATGCCATCAGTCCTGCAGCTGCTTCCCTTGCCCTTCTCCGCGGTAGCTTACGCTTACGCGAAGAAGAGCACGGAGCCCCTTTTCAGTGATTCGCCAAGGAACGCGGTCTCTCACGGGGGTTGTGAGCCCCGAGTACCCAACTATGTATTTAGCCAGTTCAAGCATTTGATCGTGACGTTGTCGTGGAAAGTCAGCGCGTAGACCTCCTTCTTTGGGTGACGAAACACTCGAAACTTGGCGTGAAGTGGAAGAGGAACTCGGCGCTGATTCAGTCGCGACAGCTGAACCTGTTCTCTGGACTACATGTTGCTACCAAATGAAGTTCCGGCAACCACTCACTGGGGTTCTTCTACCGAGAAACCCATCTTTGGTTTAACACGAACTAAGTTTAGTTCTTGTGGAGCAGTGGATAGGAGGCGTCGGTTCTCCCCTGCACCCCGAATCGAATCGACTTCAAGTGCGGTTCGTTACCAGGCCAACGACGCTTTCCGTCGATCAGAGTCGTTGAGTTGCTGCCTGGCATATTGTGCGAAGATAAAATGTTGAGCTCTCCGTTGTCGGACCACCGTAAGTCACAGTAAAGCTGACAACCGGTTTTGAGTCCAATCAGAACATCTCGACGAAATAGAATGTGTGGCGCATCTTTAAAAAGAATTACCGTCATCCATTTGAATGTCATGAGTTGCAGAATCTATGGTCGGCAGGACTCATTATAGTAGTTTTAACCTTGCTACCAAGGAAAGTCTTGCCAAAGGCCAGAGAACCAAGTAGGGTTCACTCCAATTTGTTAGCCTTCCGCGACCAGCATTCCTTCTCTGATATCATGCTTTCATGCCAGTAAATGTTGGCAAGGAACTGCAAGCGGACGTCGGTCAGGTCAAGATAATTAAGGGATCGTTTAACTTCGTTATAGCTTTTCAGACTTTCGTCTATTTTTGAGCGAGAATTGCATGTCGAATGATAGGGTGACAACGAAAAACGCCTGTAAATTTTTATGAGGAAGCCTTTACTGTCAAAGAAGCTATCAGTATCTGGCGCAAAAAGTTTTTACGTGATCAAGGCAAACTGGTACCGTACATATGAGCCATATTTGGAAAAATTAAAAATATAATGCCAATTTTCGGCTTTTAGACGATCCTGTGCACAAAGGTAAATTTTGTCCATGTAATTCTGCAGTTCCTTCCCTAAATTTATGACATCAAAGCATGCCAACAAACAGGAATGCTAGTCCCGGAAAAAATTGAAAATTTTCGCGCTTTCCTCAAAAGCTATACTCGGTTATTATCTTTTCGCTGTTGATAAACGACAAAAGAAGAAAGGGACGGCGTTTTCAATCCCTTTTGGCATGCACCGTGGATTCTGCTTCTACGATCGCTTTGAATGCGTATTTGGCCTAGACGATGACTTGCGGTGGCCAGTCGATGAACAAGTGAGTGCTTGGTCCTACCCCGACAAGTGTGGTGCTAATTCACCAGCTCTTGGAGGGATGGAAGGCCTGGTTTGCCTGGGCCTGAAATCCGAACCAAGGACCTAGTATCGGGCGACAGCCGGCACGTCCGCGACTGAGCTCCACCCGTTTCACGGTTGATAGCGTTTTTTACTGCTATAAATAGCGTGGGAGCTGCCACTAAATATCACCCACCGTTCTAATCCCAAGTTCTCCAAAGTCTTCCGCTCCTTTTCTACTGGATCCCCCTCTACTACACGGTATTCGGACTGGAGTGCATTGCACCCCTCGAAAGGCGTGGAGATGCTCTCTCCACAGTCTGGACATGCTTGCCGTGGCTGGGAACCGGTTGCTTATGTGGTAAGCAGCCGGTGACAATGGGCGAGACAGCCGACCGGCGGCCGTTCCCTCGACAGCAGCGCCTGCGCCATCACCATAAACTCCACAGTAAAAAGCGAGACTGGCCGGCTTCGTATCCGTCCATTAGTCCTTCCGCCGCAGTATGCGGGAGCGTGTCACCTATAGAAACCAACCACCACCACGATGCCCGGCCGACGGGACCTATTCGGCGGCAGCGCACTGAAGAATCGAATCCAATTTCTCGGTCCATTCACGAAAAAGCGCATATTTCGCGGATGTACGACCGCCGAAAACGGTTCCGAATAAGGAATGGCGTTTCTCGCTGAATGAGCAGTGAATGGGAAATAGGCTGTCAAGCATTCGGTGACCCCAACTCCATAAAAACCTGCTCTCAGCTCACCGCGAAGCGCAGAATAACTGACGGTGGCACTGGAGTGTTTTCGGCTCTATTCATAATAAACGCTGTAATTACAGACACCGATAGAATCTATGCTGTTCTTCCCTGATGCGAACGCGCAACTTCAACCACACTACTTCAAATTTGCTGCTAAATAGAAAAATTTCATGGGCCTCAGGGGGGTAATACATGTCACAGTAAAATTGAACCTTCAGCAAATTGATTTAGTTCTCCCATGTTGTCAAAAGAAACTTGAAAAAAATTAAAAAATGAAAACTGATATTTTATGCTAATCCAACTACTTAATGTAACAAAGGCGTATGGCAGCGCAGTCGCAGGAGGCTCCGGTTCTCGGGTGCACTCGATTTCAGGTTATTGGTTCGAATTTTCCGTTCAGGCCAACTAAGCCTTCCAATCCTCCGGAGTCGGTGAATTGGTACCAGACTCGTCTATGAAGAATAAAACACTGTTTTCGCCTGGCCACCGCAAGTCATCGTATGGGACAAACAGGCATTCAAACTGCCTTCACGTCATCTCGTGGAAGTGGAACGCGTGGCGCATCCCGAATAGGGTCTCTCTAACGTCGACCTTTATCCTTTATGTTACTACAACATCGATAGAGAATACAGTGCAGCGTTATTCTGCACATTAAGAAATAGAGAAAAAAGGGTATAGGTCGACGTTGAACACTCCCTGTTTGGTGTACGCCACGCACTCTGCTTCAACTGGGTGTTGTGAAGAAGCTTTGAAGGCCGTTTCAGTGTTTTGCACTTTCCCGACGTGTCTGGTGCCCATTTTGTAAGACCGATTCGTGGACGTGTGGGATCGACATCTGCCAACTGCCCTATTCGCACCCATTGCGAAAATGAAATTTGAAATGAAGAGGAACATCTGGCTAATAAATGATTTCTTTAGAAACACCGTACAATTCTGAAACGGTTCTTGGCTCATGTTAGACTATCGACTGCGTCGATGGCCAGTGCCTGAATAAAGCGTAAGCATAGAAGCGACTTGGGACTAGATCGGATGGAAATGCTGGAAGTTTTCCAGTGGTGGTTTGGACTGTCAATGAAACTGACCTTTAACACCAATAAAGATCAAGAGTGGAAATTTCTGGGCAGCCCGAAGGTTGCATCACATCGCCACGAATGTTATTGTCTAAGAAATGTAAAAATTTATGTGGGGAATTTTTAAAACAGGCTACAGGTACGTCCCATGAAGGGCTATATTGGGCGAGGTTACAGTTTCTTGTGACGCGCTTTTTGTTGGGCCAACAAAAGCAAAAGGCTGTTTCCCCTTCAGAGCCTATGCACACTGCGAGAGTGCCGGACGATTTTCTAGCAGAGAATGTCGGACAGCAGCGCTGACCTCGATTTCCGATCGAAATTGGTCACCTCGTCGCCGCCTTCTGCATGAATAAACCCACAGCACTCTACGGACAGCTGGTGTCGGTGCATACGGAATCAGAGGGCCGTCGGCTCGGCTGGCACGAGCACGAGAAAAGAAGGCAAGAAGTTACCATGCAGCAGGACGGGTGCGTGAGGCTGGCGTCGAAGTCGGTGACCAGCGAGATGAAGTGGCTGGTGGACGGGGTCGCCGCGGAGTAGTAGCAGCTGCGGGTCTTCTCCTCGACGAGGTGCGGTGGCTGGCGAAGGGTGAGGACTTGGTCGGCAGCTCGGGGCCTGGGGCTCTCGTAGTCGTTGGGGAAGACGCTGGTCGACATGGCGTACAGTGACTGGGCGGCCGGGTTCACCACCGGGTCGGCCAGATACGCGGCCATGACGGAGCCGGGCAGCACGCCGTGGAATGACGACGGCGTCGGGACGTCTTCGTCGGCTTCGTCTCCGGATGAGGAGTCGTCGTCGGATGTCGTACAGGGCGTGCTTGATCGGTGCGTTTGATGGCTTCGCTGGAGCTTGTTGTCGCAGTCGCTGTCGACGACCGCCTTCGTCTTCAGCGACACCATGTCAGACACCTGCGGCGTCGCGGCGGTCGAAGAGTCGTCACCGTACCCTTCGGAAGTGACCATCGCACGACGATACGAGCTGTAAATGTTGACGGCGGAGCTGGCGGACGTGCTGGGGACGACGAGGCCGAGCCGGGAGCTGGACGAGGTTGTGAAATCGCAACCGCGATCGATTAATATGGAGCGCAGGTGAGAACACAACGGACTTGGCAGCGCTCCAGTGCAGGGCTGACGAGGCGTGGCGGCCCGGAGGGCGGGGCGACGACCGAGGTGCTCGCGCTCACCTGCGTCGAGGGGGAGGCGCCTGGCCGAGCCTACAGAAGCGGATAATCGACCACCACCATGGATACGGCCATGTTGGCGTATCGATCCCGGTCCGTCCGTCCGTCGTCGACTCCCCTGGGGCTGGAGGACAGAGGCCGGCCTCCACGAGAACTCATCGAGCGTGTTGAGGTCGAAATCATCGAGCAGGCGAGACTTCTGAATCCAAGAGGCCCCTCAGGGGATTGGAGGGTGGAGGGCCAGGCGGATAATAAGCCGTCTATATGCATAGCGGAGCGCTTATTTCGGTTGCCGAGCGAATTAGATGAGAAGAGGAAGGAGGGTTCTTTTATTCGCAGGAAAGGGTGAGTGACCGGAATAGGCCATCTAAATGCATGGCAGCGGCTGGCCGTCTGACTGACAGAAAGGGCGAGAACAAAGACGACCTCTCTTCTGGTCAGGTCGAGAGCATCAGTACCTGATTTTTGAGAAGAAGCGATTGTTTAGGCGAAGAAAGCAAGCGAAGCAGACGGCAGTGACCGTGTGAAGCGGCCGAATGCAACGGCGTGTCACCCAGCTACAATCGCCACGTGAAGATGAGAGAAGCACTTGGTGACGAAGGCGAACCCACCTGGTCTTGAAGGGTGGTGGAGGCGCCGCGATCCAGAAGCACGTGCACGACGTCGACGTGACCGTAGCGGGCAGCGATCAGCAGTGACGATTCGCCGTCCTGAAGGCAGCGACTGGAATCTGTGGAATCCAGAGGGCCCAGCCGGAGCTCGCTCACCTTGTTCACAGCATTCACGTTCACTCGCTCGTTAGCCAGCACGGCGACGATGTTCGCGTGTCCGCTTCGAGCCGCCCAGTGTAGCGGGATCTCGCCTTAATCATTCTGATTTTTGTCATAAAAGACGGAGGAATTAGGCGGCATATTTGGCGCTTTTCGGTCCTAGTCGCGAATGAGAGCAGCACTGGGAGGTGACCAGCCGGTCAGGTCGTGTCGAATGGGCAGTTAGATAGGACGTGTACGAGCATTGCACTATTTACTGGCGCGTGTTCGGTGGATTCCCTGAGTGGATATGATAGGCTGAGGCGTTCCCATCTCCCTCCCCCTACGCTGCGCACATTCGAGACATTGACCCGTTTCTCTTGGAAATTCTTAAATTCGCTGTTGAAATCGAATTCTACGTCTGGGAAAAGTAAGTAAAAGACGTTTCGAAATCTCGCTCCATTTAGCACAGCTAAAGGCAGGAAAAGTAGAGAAAGTGGAAACTATCTACTTCCGGCGTTTAAAGTAAAAAAGTGAAAAGGTGGCCGAGCGCGGAAGTAGAACATGAGTCTACTCAACTACTAACCACTTGTACACCACCGCTTTTGCGAGTTATTTTTTTATTCTGCTGTTGCGTTGCTTCGAACTTGTTTCCGAACCGGCTCGCAGCAAATTTCAGTTCCATATCTGGATCCTCACTTACTAGGGAAGGGTTTCGACCGCCCATGGAACTTCATGTTGAGACCAGGATCATTAGAAGAAGCTCGGAATGCTGATTACGAATGTGTGTATCAAAAGTGCAAAATGAAACTCCTGAGAGTTATGACCTGCCGAAGTATGGTGTCCTGACCGCAGGCTGGCCGTGCGAAGGAGTCGGCGCGACAGCGATGGGGCTCCGTAACAATGGGCCGCCAGCTGCAACGGCTGCGCAGAGGTAGGACTCCCGCTCGTCACGTTGGTTCGCTCCCCATTGCCGCTGGCCTTTTTGCACATCATGACTTATCTTCGAAATGACCTTTTATTCTAAATTATGTCGCGTGTTTGATTAAATAGGCGGAAAAACTACCATACACGTTTGTAAAAATGCTTGGAGGCAAAAAATGCTATGCTGACATTTTATTTACTACTTTGCACAAATAGAGTCCAAATCTTATATTGAACAACTGGAGGTGTATTTAATAACCTTGTCATTCATGAAGCAAAGCAAAGAAATGTGTGAAGCTGACATGTTGCTCACACACTGCACCTCTTATACATGCAGCCTCTCTACGACCAGCCACAAAACAATCAGTTGTAGAAAAATCAAACAAATATTCACCAGGAGTGACAAACATGAGTTTTTCAAGAAGCTTGAAAACCTATGGGCACAAAGGATAAGGATAAAAGATAAAGGACGGCGTTATTCAGTCCCTTTTGGGATGCGCCACGCATTCTACTTCTACGGGATATCGTGGAGGCGACTTGAGTGCGTATTTGGCCATACAATGACTTGCGGTGGCCAGCCGATGAACAAGTCAGCGCTCTATCCTTCCCAGACAAGTCTGGTACCAATTCACCGACCCCGGAGGGATGGAAGGCTTGGTTGGGATGGGCGCGAAATCCGAACCAGGAACCTGGTATCGGGTGCACGCGACGGTCGGTGCCTCCTCCGACTGCGCTACACGCGCCCATGGGCACAAAACATACGGTAAATCTGCGACAGAGCCTTCAGTAGGTTGTCTCTTTGGGCCGTATTGAGTTCCACGCTATTTGCCATAACAAAGGACCTGACATTTTTCATAACGTTTTTCATCAGGCCGAAGAAAAACACGTGTAGAGGTGTCACCAATGTCACCATAGCAGTTTTTTGCCTTCAAGCATTTGTACAAACGTATATGATGGTTTTCCCGGCTGTTTAGTCAAACACGTGTAATAATTTAGAATAAAAGGTTATTTCGAAGATAAATCATGATGTGCAATAGAACCAGTAGCAATGGGGACTGAACCAACCATGGCACAGGTGGCGAGCGGGAGCACAACCTCTGCGCTCCGGCCTAGCCGGCGACGCATTCTCACGGAGCCGCTATCACTCATAGTTCTCGCGGCAGCTCCTTCGCACGGCCAGCATGTGGTCAGACCACCCAACTTCGGCAGGTCATAACTGGTTCAGGAGTTTCATTTTGCAATTTTGACACCCATATTCGTAATCAGCATTCCGAGCTCCTTCTAATGATCCTGGTCTCAACTTGAAGTTCAAGGGGAAATCGAAGCCCTTTCCTAGTTAGACAAGTACCAGACAAGGCATGATCCATTGAAATGTGAGAGGACCACCTCGAGAGCTCAGCTTCATTTTTCTGAAAGAAGAAGAAAGAATTCAGTCGAACCTCGCTCATCCTCCATCGAAAGCTGCGCACCTTTGACGGTGAGGAAGCTGAGCGCCTCCATCTGACCGGCTCCAGCCGCCACGTGAGCTGCGGTCTCATTCTGCTGCAAAGGAACGGCCATTGGTCTTCATTAAAAAGGAACATTTGGACCTATCTCAGTTGGAAGGGGCAGAATCAAGGTGTCGATTGCGTCTTTTCTCCGGTACCACCTCACAGTCTCCCTTGAATTTCGCAGACTACGCTTACAGCATGGCGCAGTAACTGAAGCCTTCTGTGAAATTCAGGAGAACTCTTAGTGCGCCGAAGAAGTCTGTACTCCCCCCCCCCCCCCCCCGAGTGGGATAGATCCGAAAATTTTACTCAAAAGGGTGACATAAATGGTTTTTTGTGAAGTAAACGTCGATGCGAGCGACGACTGACGTAATGAACTCGTGTGGATAAATCACGCCTTCCCAGAGCAGGTGGCGCGGCAGCAGTGGTAATTTTTGTCAACATTAACATCAACCATCATTTTGGGACTAATTTTTGTAAATTTCCTAAAGAAACTGTGGCTAATGCATTCGGTGGTAGAACATAGAGGTCTTGTTGGACCCGTTCACGAAGCCAGAGCCAACCATTGGTTTCTCGTCTATCACGCGATCACCCTCTTCGCCTTCTTCGTAGCTTCTTAAACGTCATGGCTGATATGTGAGAGGTGTATGGAGCATCGAGGAGGATTAGCCGAGCACAGTTGATATACAGACAACACGGAGCTAAGCCTCGGATAAAGGGCTGGATCCTCTCATGATAGGCCACGTAGGCAGGGATCGTTCTGTTGCAGAAAAAGTTGTCTCGTCGTTCTGGGAGCACTCTGCTCCGACTGAACAGCAGACGGATCGGAATCTACCAGGACGTAATGCATGATTCATAGGATACCTCTCAAAGGTCGCCACAGGGGAAGCGAAGACGAGGAACAGGAGTACATAGTGGCTGTCGTCAGGGGTATGAGGGTATCTCGCTGCGTGCTACTGGTATCATATGAGATCAGGATGTCGATCTGAACAAGCCTGGGCAATGCATGGCCTCAGCGTCTGGATTCGTTGTGGTGGGGGGGGGGGGGTGAAGGGAGAAGCGCACCCACGATGTGGGATTCGTCATACTCCTTACCCACCCTTTCGCGGAGGTGGAGGAGGATAGTCGACGATCCTCGTGGGTATCTTCGCGTACCCATGAGGTTTCTTTACCCTTATCACGATACCTACGAATCTGGCCCCAGGCGCTCCTCAGTCAAGGTTGCGACTAATTCTGGATTATCTGCGGGAAATGTTGGACTTTTCCCACCAGTCATTGTCCGGTGCTGCCATTTCGGAAGCGCATTCCATTCTGCCGATTCCATCGTGCCGTGGAATGTGTGTAGAGCATTTTTTAAAGGACTCCATACCCTACAGGACCACATGGTATGGGACCGATCACCCAAGGGTGGCTGATGAATCAAATCGACGTCCGCCTTCCGTTCTCAAGACACAGGCGCCCCAATCACATTGCCAACCATTCTAGTTGGAGTTGGCATTTTGATTAAGGCGCCTCTGTCTTGATAACGGCCCTGCTTCCGACCGATTGGTCCGTCTTGATTCCTGTAACTCTCTGAAGAAGGGGATACCGCCGGAACATTTTAACTCAAGCAATTCACCACTACAAAAACATTACGAAAACCACCAATATCGATTAGGTGGGACGAGCGACCGATACTGGCAGTTTCGACCGAAGTAGGAACCCCTCAGAGACCATAGCGTCACTTGACGATAAAACAGGTTCAGGCGTGCAGGTCCCATTTCCCCTGCGCCGTTTCCCAACGCCAGAGCACAGTCCGGAATAAAGAAGGCATGTCGAGACTTATGCGAATCGACTACGGACAGCTGGCAATGACATGCAGTTTTATGAAGCCCATTCCTTCCTTCAATGGCCTTCACGTAATCAATTCAGGGTTCCTGAAGCTGCTTGCTATCAAGCCAGCTCGTGCTCACTCTGAAGCTCTCTGCATACCGTTTCGATGAAATCAAGCGAATTTTACTGCCCGATAGCTAACTTAGAGCCAAGCACATGAGGAGTGAGGAGAAGTATTCTACGTATTGTTTTGAAAATTAATTTCTTTAGTTCAACACTTCAAGTCGCTTCGCTCACTATCCTCTTTTGCTGTGCGCGGTCTTAGTCGTTAATGCGGTCAGCATGGAGAGACAGAACGCAGCATACAGCAGGCCCCATCGAATGTGTGTGCCACCCAGGGTGGTTGTATGGTTGGCGCTGCGATTGGCTATAGTTGGCTGGCGCCTTCGTGCCTCGATGTTGCGCCAATTGACGACTAGCATTGTTTTTCTTAGACGTTTGGATAATGAATATTTAAGACCTCGAATGAGGCAATACCTAAAATGAGAAGTTCGTTGTCCAACGTCGCACAGACGAATTAAACTCCCAGAACGAAAAGTGTAGCGAGACGGACTGGTTTCAGTGCACCTCAAGTTTTCTGGTTTCCGTAAGTGAAAACTGAGCAAAAGTCACCTTGTTTCGAAGATTAGGGAAGCCGCGAGCCACACTGAGTTCGTTCAGCTCACGAACGCTTCCGCTCTCGGCCGCGATCAACAGCGACGACGTCAGCAGGTCGTTCTGTAAAGGGAAAACGATGAGTTCTTTGGTCCCTTTCGACGTTGAAATCGTTCGTCATCTTCATCTCTGCGGAGCCTTTCAGTCAACCGACACAGGACCTCAGGTGGGTGCTTTTTGGACGAAATAAATCGATAACATCGATTGATATTGAATAGCAGATCGATATAGTTTCTGATCAAACCGATGAATCAGCCAGCCATCATATTCGCGCGGTGGTCATCTCAAAAGATTAGTCCTAGGAAGAAGTCAGTAACATCGACTGAGTTGAGCATAATGAAATCAATTTTGCGCCGACAGACGTACAGACGTATTATCCCTTTCATATATAGTAGGACTTTCTGTACTTCTTGAGATTTTAAGGCCGAGGAAAGGGCCCAAAAAGCTTAACGAAGCCACTATCGATTAGTATTGACTGTTTGATGGAAAATCTGTCGAACAGATATCATTGCTTTCGTATTGGATTAGTCGGTGAAATCGATCGCCGGTTAATGATCGGTTCGGATTAACGAATGGCCACGACATCAGCGGTGTTGACATGACGATGCGTCATGGCCACCTTCTTCTCGTCGCCAGCTCTGGTCGATGATCCACTAAACCAGTCGGAACTGAAACCTGTGCGCAGTGCTCCTCTCAAAAAGCGAATCGAAGATGAAATCCCGAAAGGTCTGGGCGGCTAAGTAGGATGACAGAAATCGGTAGCCCTGTCTGAACGCGGCAGGCGAATAGCACTGCCGGTGTAAGAAAATTTAAAGAAGTCAGCAAAACGAACCACTTAGTACTTTTTTTAAATCAACATAGTTTTATGCTTCCCCTCTAACAAGGAAAGGTTCCCAACTCATGAGTGAGCTTTTGCGATGCTATTTTGACAGGATTTAGGGCCCTGTGTGCGGAGTCCGTCCAGGACCACAGTTCGTTTTTGCTGAACGCTTTTTTAAAAACCTGAAAAGAGGCGTGAGAACGTGTGCGCAACGCTCTTCAACCTCCATGACACCACCCGTTATGTGCCCTGGTGGCACAGTTGGTAGGATTACCGCCTCATAGGAGCACACCGGCGGGCTTCTCAGTTCGAGTCCGAGTGCTGCACACGTTTTTGCACGTATTAGTTTGTTGTTATTACGCTTTCTCATGATCGCAGGAGTCCATTTTAGACCATCAATGCTTACAACAGACCGTTAAGGGAAATAGTAAATATAAGATCTCTAATTTAATAATATATAAGACTTTTTGTTTCCAGAGAAATGATATGGTGCAGATATGCATAGTTGAAAAACTAGCACATATGAAGGCGCAAATAGACAGCCTTGGTTTGTTGTAAGCATTGGTGGTCTAAAATGGACTCCTGTGATCATCATAAAGCGTAATAACAACAAACTAATACGTGCAAAGGTGTGGGCAGCACTAGGAACCGAACTTAAGAGCCCGCCGGTGTGCTCCTATGAGGCGGTACTCATACCGACTGCGCCACCGAGGTACATCTCGTGGGGAGTGATAGAGGTTGATGAATGTTGCGCACACGTCTTCACGCTTCTTTATCAGGTCTTTAAAAAAGCGTTCAGCAAAAACTAACCGCGGATCTGGACTCCGCTCACAGGACACTACACCCTGTCAAAACAACATCGCAAAAGCTCACCATGAGTTGTGAACCTTTCCTTGTAAGCAACTTTGACTTCGGCAAAGCTTTTGACTCAAAAGGCTCTTCTTTCAAATACCTACACCACTGGACATGCCGCTCCAGCCATCCACCACAAGCGGCGCGCATGAAGAAAAGTGGCACATTTTTGCCCCCGAAAAGCGCCGTTTTTCATAACTGCTTTTGGAGTCCATATTTCGAGATAAAAGGCATGTGTTTGAGTTCATCAGCTCAAGCGCTATCGTTTGACCTACAAATTCCAGCAGAGTTGAACAACGCATAGGCCTGACAGAATGAATTGAGTGGGCGCGACAATTTGTAGGGTGAGCTTAGCTTGGCGAAAACAGCTTATCTAAATGCGCGAAAAGTATAGGAAGCCCACTAGCTTCTATATATCTTTATGCGGCAGTTATTGCAGAAAGCTTTGCAAGAATTTGAATATCTTCATTTGAACGAAGGTAGCGCGCTCACGCGCCAAATTCATGCCGTGGTATAAACATCATATTAAGCGAGAAAGTCAATCTGTATAAGCACCATCCAAACATTTTTTTGAAACCGTCGCTATCGTTGAATACCCTTTTACAAACCATGTCGTATCGTCACGATTACCGTCGTCAACTGCTTCATTGCCATCGTTCTGCCCGCTCTGCAGCTCAAGCTCAACGTGAGTTGGTGTCGTCGACGGGCAGCCACGCCCCCTCCTACACTACCTGCTACAGATGGTACAAGCGATTCGATGAGGGGAACTTTTCCTTGAAGGAATCCTCCCGCCGTGGACGTCGGCACTCTTAAAGACCATGCTGTTCTGGCCTGCGTGCAGAGTAATCCAGCACAGAGTTTAAGGGAAATGAGCAAGGCTACAAGTACTCCTTTTTTCGACTGTTTCAGCGATCCTCTCTAGAGGAGGATACCGACATAGAGGATATCGTTATTGCGCAGGATGAAAAATGGATACCATACGAGAATCCTGAAAAGAAGGTCCTGTAGATCGCAGGCCGCAGCCCGTTCCCGAGAGACGAGAGCACTGCGAAAAGGAACTGGAACATTCTTCTTTTCCTCAGATGGCTGTCTTTACTATGACATCCTGCCTGAGGGCGAGATTGTGACCTCCGAAGTGCTTTGTAGACAAGCGCGAGAGATGGTTGCCCACATCCCTCATTCTGTGTTACGACGTAGAAAACTCTACATGATTATGGACAACGCAAGACCTCACCATCCGAAGGCAACACAGGACGAGCTGCGCAGGTTGGGTGTCATATGTCTATCACGCCCCCCCCCCCCCCCCCCATACTCTTTTAGCCCCTGTGAGTATCATGCCTTCAGGAGCCTCTAAGCCTTCTGTGGGCAGGCAAGAGCTTCAAAGATCGTAACGACGTCAGCGCGCGGTGGAGGATTGGATCGCTTTCATTCTGGAGAGACGCGATCTCTGCTCTACCTGATCCTTGGAGGAAAGTCGTGACCGCAGATTGCGACTACTGATGGAAGGTCGCGCCCACTTGATTGATCGTTTCTGTTGTTGTTATCACTTATTGAATAAAATCACTCAATTCTTGTAGCTCCTTCCATCAGTCTAAATTCACTCTGTGAGCAGTCGCGCCCACTCGATTCATTCTGTCAGGCCTATATGCGTTGTTCAACTCTGCTGGAATTTGTAGGTCAAACGATAGCGCTTGAGCTGATGAACTCAAACACATGTCTTTTATCTCAAAATATGGAAGCAGTTATGAAAAACGACGCTTTTCGAGGCAAAGATGCCCTGCTTTTCCCCTTGCGCGTCTTTTATGCTTGTTGGCCGAAGTAGCACGTCCGGTAGTGTATGCTTCTGAACACCCAGTTATTCGATGAGCTCTGTTGCAAAAAAGCAGCAACAACGTCGTGGGTGAAAACCATCTCATGTGAAAGTCTGTGTATGTACTTACAGCTGCGCTGCATACAAATGCAGCCTGCCATTCATGTAAACACTCCACCGCCGACTGAGTTCTGCGCCAGAATAGAAGACGAGCGCATGAAGCATTGATGGCGATTAACGGCCCAGAAAAATTCGATCCGCTTCCTCGCATGCCATAAAACACACGTACTAGGCCAACGATACCGAGCACAGCAGTGCTGGGGGGAATATGTAGTCACTTCTATGCGCAACTTAGAAGTCAGTGGTATTGCAGTAGGCGTGCGTTTGTCAAAGAGACGTATCGACAGTGGTGTTCGTGAAGTTCATGGCGGCATGGTTTTCTGCTTAGCCCGCAGCTTTTTACTTCTCTTAGGCTCGAACGGTCTCGCAGCCCCTTTCCCTTGATCAGATGTTTGATATGTTACTCCGGTACTTGGCTTTATGTGGCCTAAATGGGGAAGGGAGATCAATTAGGTCGCACCGTGTCACCTCAGAGGAGGCGTGCACCATCTGCACCCTGATTGGCGGGCGAGCGTCCGGTCGGCACTCTGACTGGTTTCGATTGGCTGCCGTGTTTTCGCGTCCCAATCTAGGCTATACTGACGACTACTACCCTTATTCGTGTAGCGTCACCACTAGCGGGAGTGGTTTGACTGCGGAACAATTTCGAGAGAAGAAAAGAACTAAAACACTCGAACCTACCGGGTCGTATCGGGATTCGATTTGACTCCTCATCTTCGTCGACTGTCGGCATGCCAGTCGGATGGAGCGCGTCACCCGATTACAGGCCAGCACCAGTTCCACAGCCTTCTGAGAGAATGGAACACTGTATTACTTGGCACGCTCCTTTATAAATGAGTGAAGGTGCACTTTACTAGAAGGTGCCGGCAGTTATCCTTCCTGACGTTCTAAGTTCACTACTAAGAACGCACCACAATGCTACAGGGAATCGACAAAATCCCGAAAAAGTCGCTAATTTTTGGCACAAAGAAGTGTAGTCAGTCAAACAAATTGACAGTGATTTTAGGACTCTGTGAAGTAAGCACGTAATAAATGGCATTAACTTAGTTTTATAATAATAGTCCAGCCAAAGGATTACATAAGCTTATTATAATAAGAAGAAAGAAAGGAAAAAATGAAAAGGAGAAAGGGATTTGGGATGGTTTTATTAAGCGAAAATAGTTTTGTAAAAGCGACACGCTTGTAGATTGAGCTGATTTAATTACGGCTTTCAAATCCAAGTCCTACAGTTTTCACTCGAGTGCATTTAACGACCCGTTATTTGGAGTTGCGCCTCCGATAGGAGGTAACAATTTCTTTTACCGCAACAGGACACATTTGCTTTGATTTTCCTTTTTTCCTGTGCCTCTCGATTTCCTTTTTGAACAATACCAGCAAAAAATGAAAAATCTTTTCCAAAAATCGTCCTTTTAGATGACCTAGAAGCATCGGGATGGTTCTACTGTATTAGGCGAATTCTTCCCTATTTTTAAGTGAGCTTCCCTCTTTTCTTGTGCTGGATAGTTTTTGGCACCTTTTTCCTGGACTAATTTTTGGAGAACTCACTGCTTCTGCTATTCCTCTAGGCGACTTCTATTCTTTGCTAGGCTTTCCACCGCTTTAAGGTTCTCTCTCCCTAGTTCAAAGTGTTTTATTTATTTTGATGCTATTCCTTCCTAACGTAGCAACCAAATTTCAATTTCAATTCTATCTTAGAGTTCTCGATAGTTAAGCCGTAAAGCTCTAAGAAGGAAAAATCGGGCTTTTCTCCTCTCACGAGTAAGGATGCATTTTTACAATATATCTTATATATACCATCTCCACTTAGGACTGGGCGCTTTTCAAATTAAATTGGGGACTTTTCGTATCAAATTGGACACTATTCTAAGCTAGCTTTAAGACTTGAGATCAAAGCGAACTCTTCCAAATCGAAATGACCTTCAAGCAGGATAAACTAAAGATTCAATAAGATGGTTAGATTAATTTTTTGTTCAAGGAAAATTTGATATAACAGTCATTCAAGTTTTTCAGTTTACCTGCTTCAATAAGTGTAATGTTTTTATAAAATTTTTATTTTTAGAGAAAAATAATCAACTAAAATCTGTCTTAAAGCACAGCAAAGCAGCATCATTAAAATGTTTTGTATCGCGCCATGCACTCAAAAGCTGACCTCAACTTTTATTTGATTGATAGTGTAAATGCCGCTTAGTGTTCCTTACAGTGGTTTTTGCTGTACTGTGACAGATTTCAAACTCCATGCAAACAGAAATTCTGGTATCAGTCAAAGAAAAATCGCGACGTTTTGGAACAAGGCATGGCGCAATCGTTTTTTGGCACTAAAAATGCCCTTATCTTTAAAACAAGCGTTAAACCACTATTTTTTCCCAAAAAATAAAATTTTCATAAAATTTCGAACAATGTGTTCAGTTATTGGGTAGATGAATTAAGGCTTCAAAGAAAGTGAAATATTCCTTGAAGAAAACACTATCATAACCCTCTTCTAGAGTTTCTAGTTTAATGTGGAAGAAGCTCATTTCATTTTGGAAAGTTCTCTTTGATCTCAAAAGTCCTAGGCTAGCTGAGAAGAGTGTCCAGTTTGACTTGGAAAGGTCCAATTTTGATTCGAATGGTATATTTTAGTGCTTCAAAAACTCTCTACGCACCGAGACTTCTATCCTGTCGTTCAGTGAATTACTTGCATAAAGGCGTGGAAGCACTCCAAGCACTAAAATTGCGGGCTTTCAGTCCACCCAATACTATGGCTGTGGATGTTTTGTTTTGCTTCTACTCTGTTGCCCATTTAGTTTTCGCGGTGTAGCAAATTGCAGTTCAACAGACCACTGTGTGTTTAAGACCCGCTAGCGGTTTTTCGTGATGCTTTCTAACCGTGACGCAACAAGTCGTTAGGCTGGATTTATACTGTTACTTTTTATCGTACCATACAATAAGCCGCTAAGCGATGACTATCGATCGACGCTGAGTCATAAAATAGGGGGGAATTTATGGGGCGCGAAAATAGCGGAAAATACCCAGGTGTCTTCTACGTGCCTGGGGGTTCGCAAGACGTGCCGAACACGTCGACCAACGTGCCTGGAGATTCGGAAGACGAACCGAGTACATCGCCCGACGCGACTGAGGATTTAGAAGACGTCGCGAACACGTCGCCCAAGTTGCTAGGGATGATCGTCGAAGGAAAGCCTTCACGGCGGGGGAAGGCGATCAATATTGATCGATGTAATAGATTTCTTAGGGATGTCGTTCAAGCGGTCCGGAACTTCAGCCGTGGGGGTAATCGAGATCGCTGAACAGGAATCTAAGGTGCGGTTTTGAAGTGCGGATCGCCATAAATCGATGTTGATCAAATTATCGATTCTTTGTGTCATACAAGCACTCCGAAACTTCAGCCATATGGGTAGTCGAGGTCATGCTATATAACAATCCGCTAAGAGCTATCGATCGGCGAAAATAGGGAGGGAAATTACGGGGCGCAAATTAAGGGGCGGGAAAAACAAAAAATATAAATAAATAAATAAATAAATAGCTTTAAAAAACCCAGACGTCTTCCATGTGCCTTGGAATTCAGAAGATGTGCCGAACACGTCGCCCAGCGTCCATGAGGATTGAGAGGACGTGCCGAAGACGTCGACCGACGTGACTGACGATTCAGGAGAATTGTTTGAAGACGTCATTTAATGTGCAGTTCAGAAGACGTACCGAAGACGTCCAACGTCCCTGGGGATTCAGGTAATCATCGACGAAAAGCTATCATGGCAGGGGAAGCAATCGATATTGATCGATATTATCGATTTTCTCCCGGACAGCAGGGGGACAATCAATATCATTTGATATTATCGACTATCGCTCAGATTTAACCGATCAGAGTCGGAGTTAAGTGATTAGGATCGCCGAAGGAAGGCCTTCACAGAGGGAGAGAAGGCAATCAATATCCGACAATTTTCTCCTAGTCAGCAAGGGAAGACAATCAGCATCGATCGATATTATCGATTTTCCCTCAGATTTGACCAATCATGGTGGTAGTTATGTGATTGTGATCGTCGGCGGAAGACCTTCATAGGAAGGACTGAAGGCATTCAACATCGATCGATATCGATGTTGTCAATGTTCTCTCAGACTTAACCAGGGTGGGACACATCAGGTGGGAAATTTCATTGGGGAGGCTAATATCGATCGAACTAATGTGATGATGATACAGCAATATCGCGAGGTGTGCGAGGCACGCCGATAGACGTGACGAGCACTTGTTACTGCTATTATGCTTTTTATCTGTAGTCGCCGGCGGCGCGACGTTATGAAGGCCATAAATATCGATCGTCTGCGAAGTCTAAGGGGCCGTTTAGTGTGAGCGCGATGCGCGACGCTCTGCATGTGCAGCGGTTAAATTGATCGGGCGACGCGATTGATCAATTCGGTTCGCGCGTCGCCCGATCAATTAAACGACCCCTAATCAGTACTGGTAGCTCTTATAAGGTTGCGCCGCGCTTCGGATGAAGTATGAATCAAGTTTTACACACAATGTCGTGGGTGTTAACGTTTTTAAACGATTTTTAACGGAAATTTTTCGTTAAATTTCCGATAATTAAATTTCGTTGAAAGGTAGAATTAGCCGCGAACTATTATTATTTCAAATGAAAAAATCAGCAAAGGCATTTTATGTTCCAACTTCAACAGGTCAACAACTAAAGTCCAACGAACGCAGCATAACATTCTACAATCTAACATTAAGAATTCACTACCAATAACGCGTGGACAGCAGGATAAATCAGTATTCAGCAACAAGTTATCTTCATAATGTAGAAGAACAGGTACGGAATTGTCATTCAAGAGAGCGGTACTTCGTGGGCTGGTGCCCGTATCGCACAAGGCATCTTAAAATATGAGTTAGATCAGGCGGACCCCCAATCTCGCTCCCTTTCCTGATTCTGTGCGAAACCGTTTCGTATGACTGTTCGACGACGATGCTCGATGCCGGCACCAGCCCACTAAGTACCGAAAGAACTAATAAAAACACCATTAGAAGCCCATCAGAGGAATGAATCTTAACGTTCAGGAAAAGTAGCGTAGAGCAAGCTCCTAAGTGAAACTCAAACAGATTGGCATTGGAGCGCGATACCCTTTCGCTATTAACGGTTGTGCTAGAACGGATTGTTCCTGCTTAATTTTTGCTGACTTCAATAGCTTTCATGAGCAGTCCTAACGGCCACCCCGGGGGGTGGGGTGGGGGAGTGAGGCCTGCAATATTAGTGAAAACTACGAGGAAACTGATAAACTCATTGAGAATGAAGTCCGTTTAAAATTCCGTTGAATTCCTAATAAACGCTGTTAATTCGTTAAGCCTGGTTTTAACGAAAAATATGGTCAAGTCGTTACCCCTGCTATGAATCCCCGGCGGAGTGGTGTTCCACCCCTTTCGCGCCGAAGGGGCGGTTCCCACGATTCAAAACTTTCACCGGCACCTGTGTGGCATGTAAACAGCTAGAGGAAACTACAAAGGGAAAAGAACATACCCGCCATCGTTGCCGCTGTTTGAACGAGTGAATGTGGGAGATCGCTATGCAGGACGACTTGCGCAGGTCGACATCGCCGCCGTCGGGCTGGAATTCACTCGCTCGTTGCCCAACATTTCCTGACTCAGTTAGTTCACGGAGCAGACGTGAAACATACGCCTCGAATCCACGGATGCCGCAAGCAGTCGTGAACCGTGGCCCTCAGCTGCACATCTCGAACGAACAGCCGCGAGATGAAGTCCTTGGCGCAGGAGGAGGTATTTTTGAAGTACCTAGACACGAGTATGGTACCGGTGAAGTTCTGCCGGAGGCCAGTGGTATATGCAGTAAAAATGGCCTGCATTTAGGGGCAGGTGCGCATCAGAGCACCGAACGAAAGGCAGCGTGTCGTCAAAGGCGGGGTTTACACTCCAGACGCTGGGCGGCGCAGAGTAACTGAAATCTACCCGTATCGATTGTGCGGGCAGACGATCGATATTGGGTAGCTCCCATAACGTCACGTCGCTCTGCGGCGGGACTATAAGTCCCGCCTAAAGGAAGCATGAACATGTGGCGCTCTGATTGGCTCTCGCGTTCTTGCCTTTCCATGCAGGCCATCCTGACCACATGTGCCGATTGTTCCGATACAGTTCTGATCAGGCTCTCAATAATTTGCATGCACAGCTCAAAATATGTCGCGGTGAGCTTCATGCCAGCGAAACCGAAAGAACAGCAACTGTGCTGGATTTTTCCTAAACCTATTGTCTAGGCCAGCTGCTCCATGTCAGAACCGGCGCCGCGAGAAATTGGGGAAACGAGATGGGATTTCGCGATGCTCCTTCATTTTTCATAGAGTCAGAGCAACGTTCAGCAAGAATGTACACAGAAGCTGCACCTACCTATCTGTGAAGTGATAGTTGACCCCGGTAATATTGCAGAAAGTTTCGTCTCGGGTATCTCCGAGAAACGGACTTCCTCCAGACAGTCTGAAAATTGAGGGCTGAAGAACCAGATATTCAACGAAAAGGAGGTGCAGTCCAGAACTTACAGAATATAGGTAACCACTCCTAAGGCCCACATGTCGGTGGCAGGACTCAGAGGCTCATAGTTGACCACCTCCGGAGCTACAACAAGAAGCGGGTAGGAGGCATTGGATGATGATTTTTAATAATTAGAGGCACGTGTCGCGAAGACGCACCAGGGGAAGTGGGACGTGCAGCGGGGATGAGGGAACGCGCCTTTGCTCTTACCGTAACTGTGCCGACGCTAATTCAGCCGCACAGGCAGGGCACATGATTGGCTGCCGCAACTAAGGTAAAAGGAACGGCGCGTTCCCATACCCCCGATGCACGTTCCTGTTCCCCCTTGTTAGCGACAAGCGCCGAATTAAATTCGTGCACCGTTGGTGACGAATGGTGCTAAGGCAGCCTTTCGTATTTATTTTAGACACTAATTGCAGTAAGGCACCAAAATAATAAAGAGAAAACCATGTAAGGTTATAATGTTCAATGTTACGTTAGGTTAACTATAATATATTAGTTAAGTTAAGCCAATGATGATATACGAGCAGATGAACTCAAGAAGTAATAGAAATTTTGAAATAATAGAAGCAATGCCGTCAGATTTAAGAGAATTATTGATGTTAAAAGTTTATACTAGAAAAGTAGTCATAAATCATTGAAAGTTGGACGTACCGACGAATTCCGGAGTGCCAACCATGTCTTTCACCGTGTGACCAGGGGGTATAAGGCGTGAAAGGCCGAAGTCGATCAGTTTCACTTGAGCATCACCACGTCGCTTGAGCATTACGTTTTCAGGCTAAGAAATAAGTACATTGGAGCGTAATTGCCAAAGAAAGCAACAACCCTGTAGAGTATAAGTGAAATCAATAAAAACAATTAAGTATGGAAGGATTGGTACTAATCGATAATGTAGCCTACAAGAAGAACAGGTGGAAGGCACCAGCACGAACTGGCCGCGTCGAATGGGCGTGCCACCCAGATAGGACGCGTGCAATCGCTGCTCTGAATGGCTAGCGCTGGTTTGGTCGGTGCTCTGGTTGGTTGTCATTGGCTGACATGTCCCTGGCCCGATGTAGTCCACATTAGCAACTAGTACCAGTAGTTATAATTGTGTCCGTATGACCTATTCGAATAGCTGTTCAAATGGATTTCATTTGAGTTTGAATGCTCGACTTCCAATAATCGAAAAATTTGCGTTTTTCGAAGTCGAATGTACAGAAGAATAACGTTTTTCGAATTCGAATTCAATTTCTCGAAAATTGTTGGTATTCGAAATCAGCGGAATATCCGAAAGTGTACCGAGAGCATAACTAAAGCAATAGCTGTACTCAGAAGAATTGGTTTCCAGATTAGAGTCGTCAAAAGCGAAAAAATTATTCAAAATCCTAAAAACGTCAGTTGGCTGCTGAGGATCAAAATTATCGTTTTTGAATCCTCTAGGAAGAAATGAATCGCTGCCTAAATTTCTATTACCTTAATGTCCAGGTGAACAATATGAAGGGAGTGGAGGTGTTTGATGCCGAGAAGAATCTGACCGACGAATGCGGCCGCCTCCACTTCATCCAAACACTCGCGGGCGCACACGTGGTCGAAAAGCTCACCACCAGACACTCTAAACTGATTCGTGTTGAGACTACGAAATGACAAAAATGAATGCAAAAAGCATAAACGGAATGTGTGGAAAAAAAACTCAGTTTCTTAAAAAAAGAGAAAAATCCAATTCATCAGTTCTCATTGGAACCCTGACTAACATTCCAAGTAGAAGGGATAACAGTCACGGTCGGGACTCGTTTTTTTTTTTTTTTTGCGTGCGTGGCTCAAATTTTTGGTCTTTTGACGAGGATCGGAACCACAGCTCAACCAACGAGGACGGATTTGCAGGCTTTCATAGCTTCGCAATCGGTTTTCAAGTTCGAAGACTGTGACGCAGCTATCAGAAGATACCACCTCGGATCGATTCGAGGTTCGGATCTCGCCCGGGCCAGTCTCTCAAGAGCACGCATTTGAAGTGCCGTGTTTGCGCAATCTTTTAGCTTAATGGCCCTTTAAACTTGGCTAACCTAGTGTAGGATGAACCCCGATCGATGACTCATGCGCTTGGAAGCGGCGTCTCCAGCCGACTGCGCAACATTTGCCCTCTGCTACGGTGACAAAGAAAGCGAATCGAGATGAAACACATACAGTTCGAGCACGAGGATAACGTCACTCGGGGTCTCGTACACTTCGTGCAGTTCGATGACGTTGCTGTGGCCTCCGACGGATCGCAGCACTGCCACCTAAAGAGTGTGTGTTTTACTGACCAAACGAATTTTTGGATAATGAGATATTAAGCCCATATCTAAAAGCAAAAATAGCGCTGGTCGCGAAGCAGCAGTGGGAGGCGGGAACGCGCCAGCTAATCAGATTGCTTCGAATTGCGGTGTCATTCTGAGAGGGCGTGTCGATGCTCTGATTGATTATGATTCTACGGCGCGCACCCACCTCCCAATGCTGCCCACATTTGCGACGTGGACCGCAAAAACATTTAGCATTTCTGAAGGCACGTAGTTCAAAAAAAAACCGATGCGGGTGGACCACATAGATGAATGGAAGGGATAATGAAATGTGGCTCCCTGAGGAGGGAAGCACGCGCAGGCCAATCAGGCCACTTCGAACGTTCGTGCCTACCAGATGGAACGCATACTGTCTGTGCCCTGATTTGCTGGCGCGTTCTCGCCTCCTGTGTAGGCCACATTGACGACTAGTGTCAGAAAAAGAATAAAAATTCTTTCCGCTACTCACCTCTCGCTCAATATTGGCCCTAGTGACCCCTCGTCTCGACGTCGCATATCGGCGTTTCTTGATGAATTTTGCCGCGAACTCTTCACCTGTAGCCTTCTTCACCACCTTTCTGACGACAGCAAATTGCCCACTGAAATGACCAGCCTTATTTTGGAAGCAACAAATCTGCAACTTCACAAGAGAAGCTACTTCTTCCAATTCTCAACAGACTGTGGATTCGCTAGCTGAAGCACAGTCGAAGGGACGAATCTACTCGCCTGCCAAGCTCGTCCTGCACCTCGAAAACGGCGTCGAAGGGCGTCTCGTTGAACTTGGTCTGTGGTTCCTCCGAGCCGAGGCTTTGATGCCGGCGTAACTCGTCCCGCATTTAGTCATTAATCGATCACTGCGGCTTCACTTATTAATCTTCCTGGAAACGAACGGAAATGGATAATCAATATCCATAAAACGTATGCGGGAAAATGAAGGATGAGGACGAACAGACGAAGAAAAAAATCGCGAATGACGAAGGGTCCCGAATAGGTAGGGATTAAGGCGAGTACAATCTATTTGTTAGTCCATCATTTTTGCGGGATGTGTCACGTATTGTTCTTCTGAGGAGAAATACATAAAATAAAATAAAATAGGACGCAAACTCGGCCTCATGTGAAGGATAAATGGTGGAGGTCGGCGTCACTCAATCCCTTTGTGGGATGCGCCAGTTATTCCACTTCTACAGGATTTTTAGAGGCAATTTGAAATGTACAAGGCCTTAGCGATGACTGTCGGTGGCCGGCCGAGGAGGGTTCTAGGTCTGGATGGGAAATCGGAATCAAAAACCTGGATTCGGGTGCACGGTAGAACCGATGCCTCCTCCGATTGCGCTACCGCGCGCCCAATATGACCGATCAATAAATAAAAATAAAAAACATAATAAAATAAGACATAAAAAATAAGATAAAATAACCTTTCATTATATGTCAACGCAAAACAGCAGCTTAATTTTAATACAATAGAAGAATTTCTCAGTTCAAAGAGGATAAGCGTTACTCCCATAGTCAGACATTTGGCCCAGATTCGAATCGAGCTGCTCTCAAACCTGTAATCCTAGAAGGTTTGAATAACACCATCCTTTATCCTTTACGACGCGCTTGTATGTAATTACAACAAGTGCTAGAAATACAACTAAACTCGATAAAACGCTGTCGCGAAACTAATCTCCGTTTCGAGGTATGTATAAATAAATAAGTTTTTTTTAACCCTAAATCATTCCATCTCAGGGAAAGCCACACATACCGTTCGGTAGGCTCTTTCCTGATCTTTTAAAAACATATGTGGATGTCGCTCTAATCGTTCTAGCCGACCTTTTCCAGGGCTCCGTAAAATCATGAACCTGCGCGACTATCGAGTCATCATGCTTTACGAGTTTAAATTGGGACATTCTGCGGCAGAAGCATCTCGTAACCTTAGCAGCGCTTTTGGGACGGACTGTCCTTGCGAGCGAGCGGTGAGGCTCTGCTTCTGGCGATTTTGATCTCGAAGAGAAGCCGGGTCGCGGACGCAGGTCGTCGCTTGACGATAAAGTTTTGAGGAGAGCCGTCGAAGCAAATCCGGAGGAGAATACACGTACGTTAGCAGAGGACCTCGGCGTACATCAGAGTACGGTAGCAAGACGTTTGGCGATGATCGGCAAGGTGGAGAAGACGTCGAAGTGGGTGCCTCGTGAGCTGACCGATAAGCAGCGTCTGGCACGTTTCGACAACTGCTCCAACCTGCTAGTTCGCTTTAACAACGAGCCTTTTGCAAGCCGTGTTATAACTGTAGATGAAAAATGGGTCCTTTTCGATAACAGGAAGCGGGGATTAGTCTGGGTAGATAAAGACGCTTCTTCAACATCCTGAACCCGTCCTTCACCCTAAAAAAGTGATGCCTACTTTTTGGTGGTGTTGTGAAGGTGTAGTCCATTTCAGCTTCTTACAACCTGGTCAGACAGTCGCAGAAGAGTCTTACTGCTGTAATTTAGACTAAATGTATGAGAAGTTGCAAAAATTGTGGCCGGCAGTGGGCTGCTCCTGTTGCAGGACAACGCAAGGCCACACACCTCACAAATCACTCGGCGAACATTGACCCATTTAGGTGTCGAAGTTCTCCCTCACCCACCATATTCTTCCGACCTTTCCCCCACTGACTATCACTTTTTCCGAGCTCTTTATTCTCATCTGCGTCAGAAAGAATTCACTGGTTTGGCCGATGTTGAATGTGCCCTCCCTGATTTCGTCAACTCCCGTGATCTCAGTTTTCATTGCAGCGGATTAAATTCACTACCTATTCGTTGGCAAATTTATATAGATTCTGGTGGTTTTTCCCTGATTGTAAAGTTATGTTTAAGCTGAGTTGTAGCAGTTTGAAGTAAGCGGTCCGTTTCGGCGATTAATTTTGCGACAGTCTAATATTCATCAATGAGGTCATGGTAGTATTGCACTCCTTTCGGATTCACAGAACCAACTCCTTGTGGGAATATCCTCGACCAAGAGAAGGAAAATCACCGGAACCGAGAGTGATGAATGAAATACTGAAGCAGGAACATAACATTATAAAATATACGAAATAATTGACAAGCACAACATTGCGTGTCCAGGTGTTGTGTGTAACAACGTTTTTGAAGGAGTACAAAGACAAAATAAATCATAAATAAAACATAAAACTTTTCAACTACAGATGCGAAACAGAGACAAGCAAACTTGGGTTGGGATAGCGTGTTGACAATCAGTTCTCTACGAACGCACCGGTAGCCAATCGAAGCTCATTTTTTAATTCAGTAATTATGGATTGATCCGTTTGATTCCATCTATCCCTAAATCCTCTTTCGATAGCAGTAAGATTTCGACAGCAGCAGATTTCCTGATGGATAAGAAGAATACACCCTCACGAACTCGCTATTAAACAATTCCCTTCGAATGAAGCCGCATGAAGAGAAAATGGAAGTTGTGATGGAAAAATAGCCGAAATACAAGGACAAAGTCACGGCGTTTCCATCGATACCGGGGCTGTCTCTGGTGCTTGTTCGGCCCATCTGTACGGCCGCACCTGGGCAGAACAGCGCAGTAATGGCGACAAGTTATTAGCGCCGACGGCGACACGGCGGATTGTTGTGCTTCGTCGTGTCGCGCCGTGTGGATGGGATGGGATTCCTTCCGCTCATATACACCACTCGCTCCTACACATCTGCATCGACTCCGCTCTACGAAGAGGCCCTGCCTGTCCGCACAGCAGCGGCGGAGCAGTACGGTGGCCAGGGGACGGAACAGCGGAGCCGTAAATTTCGGAGCGCCCTAAAACTGCGTGGTATGCTGTTGGAGGGCGCGTGTAGCGCAGTCGGAGGAGGCGCCGACTGTCGTCTGCACCCGATACCAGATTCCTGGTTCGTGTTTCCCGTCCAGGCCAACCGAGCCTTCCATCCCTCTGGGGTCGGTGAATTGGTACCAGACTTGTCTGGGAAGGATAAAGCGCTGAGTTGTTCATCGGCTGGCCACCGCAAGTCATTGTATGGCCAGATACGCATTCAAATCGCCTCCACGACATCCCGTAGAAGAAGAATGCGTGGTGCATCCCAAAAGGGATTGAGTAACGCCATCCTTCATCCTTTATGCCTTAGAGCCCTGGAGAACAGTCTGACGAACAAAAAAGCTAATGATCTACCACCGCTGGGATACGCCTGGCATTCCGCTTCCAGTGAATACCTCGGAAGCAATATCTGATGGCCAGCCGATTGACAAGTCACTGTTCTATCTGGCATCAAACACCACCGAGGCAAGAAGGGTCTGGCACGATCGAACCTGGAATCGATATGCGACGCGAATGAGGTCGACGCCTCCTGCCGGCCGCGCCACAGCTGCTGTACCTAGTCCCACTGAGACAAGCAACATTTCCGAAATTCTCATGAAATATCTTCTTCTTCTTCTTATTCTTCAGCGTTTGTCCCGCATCGTCGCGGGGTCCGCTCTTCTGGTGTTACGACGCCACCTTTCCCGATCCTGCGCTTGATCAGGGTGGACACCAGCTACTTTCATGTCCTTGTGTAACGTATCGGACCAACGCTGCTTCGGGCGTCCTCTAGGCCGCTTTCCAGCTACTTCCAACTCAAGGCCAATCTTGCGGACGCTGTCTTCTTTACCACGCAGAACGTGGCCGTACCATCGCAAGCGAGCTTCGCGCATCTTGTCGGCTATCGGCGCGACACCGAACTTCTGCCGAATAGCATCATTTCTTATGCGGTCCATGCGCGTGACTCCAGCCGTCCAGCGCAGCATCTTCGTCTCCATGACGCTGAGGCGCGTTTCAACTTCCTTAGTCGCAGGCCAACACTCAGCGCCGTATATTGCTACCGGCCGCACGACTGTTCTGTAGATCTTTGACTTCAGGTGCTCTGGTATCTTCCTATCGCAGAGCACACCAGTCAGCGAACGCCACTTGGACCAAGCTGCACTCACTCGTGAGTTCACTTCAACCATCAGACCGCCGTCAGACGCTATTGCTGATCCCAGGTATTTAAAGACCGCAGTGCGTGGAAGCTCAGTACCGTTAATCTTAATGGAGCCGGACTCGTTTACGTCAGTCGTTAGGTACTCGGTCTTCTTGACGTTCAATTTGAGTCCGAACATCGCCAGGCGGTCGCACCAAGCTTGCACCTGCCGCTCGAGATCATCTTTCTCTTCGCAAGCGAGCATTACGTCATCAGCATAGAGAAGCGTCCATGGAACAGGCTGCTGAAGATCTCGCGTAATGGCATCCATGACGACAACAAAGAGGAGTGGAGAAAGCGCAGAACCTTGGTGCACCCCGACAGAGATGGGAAACTCCATCGAGGTTCCAGCTGCAGCTTGAACTCGACTCTTTGGACAAGAGTAGAGCATCCGCACCCACTCTATGAGTTCCTCAGGTACGTTGTGTTGTCGCAAGGAGTACCATATAACCTCACGCGGTACGCGGTCGAAGGCCTTCTCCAAGTCGAGAAAGGCTATATGCACCGGCTTCTGTTTCTCACGATGCTTCTCCACCAGGAGGCGGGCGGCGTGTATAGCATCAATGGTCCCACAACCAGACACAAAGCCGCACTGGTTGTCGGAGAGCTTGACGATTTCACGGATTCGTCTATCGAGGATTCGCTCGAAGATCTTCATGCTGTGCGAAAGCAAGCGAATCGGACGGTAATTGGAGCAGTCTGCAGGACTGCCCTTCTTCTTCCAAATTGGAATCGTCGTACTGTTGTGCCAACACTCCGGTATTTTCTTCTCCTTTACTACCTGGTTGAAGAACTCAGCCAACCACTCAGCAGGATACCAGAGCTTCGACTTCCAAACATCGGCTCCCAGATCATCCGGTCCTGTCGCCTTGCATGGCTTCATCTTCTTTAAAGCAGCTTCTGTTTCCTCCACGGTGATCTTGTGAACGGGACCGTGAACAGAACCTACAGAAGGGATGGCCGGGTGAGGAAATTCCATAGTGGAAATTTCCTCAAAGTAATCACGCCATCGCTTCAGCGCCTTTTTGCGGTCTGTCAGAAGATGGCCGCCCTCATCATTGATGCCAAAAAACTTTTCAATATCCTCGGTTTGGCGATGGCGGGTCTTAGCAAGTCGGTACAAATACCGCTCACCATCGCGTGACTCGAGCTTTTCGTGGACATCACTATAATGAGTGGCTTTCGCAACAGCCACGGCTTTCTTTGCAGCCTTCTTCGCCTTCTGATACTTCTGCCAGTTGTCGGCTGTTTTATCGCTGAGAAACACGTGATAGAGCGACTTCTTCTCTCTAACCTTTGCCTTCACATCGTCCGTCCACAGCCATGTCTGCTTATCGACCTTGCGTCGCCCAGGCTTCGTTATGCCGAGTTCCAACCTTGCAGCTTGGCGTATCGCGTCGGTTGCTCTCTTCCAAGTTTCGTCGACAGTCGTGACTGTCGGTAACCGTACGCGGGAAATCACAGCTGCTTCCTTCTCTTTCATTCGCCACCACTTGATTCTCGCAGCACCGCATCGCTCAACTTGCTGCATCCTCGGAGGGGTGATCTTAAAGGTGCAGACAAGCGGTCGATGCTGTGGGGCGACCGTCTCATACGGCACGATCTTCGCGTCTGTGACAATGCTTCGGTCGCGATCCTTGACAAGGACAAAGTCTATCTGAGACTTGGAGCTCCCACTATAGTATGAGATGAGGTGGGAGTCGCGTTTTCGGAAAACGGTGTTCACAATGGTGAGATTATGCGATTCCGCATACTCAAGAATGCGCTCACCATCGGCGTTACGAGACCCGTATCCGAAACCACCATGACAGCTGTACCCGTCCTTCGCAGCACCTACGTGCCCATTAAGGTCACCAGCGACTATGATGACATCTTTCGGCGGTACCTCTGCTGTCTTCTCATCAAGCAGGCTCCAAAACTCTTCCTTGGTTTGATCGGAGCAGCCACTCTGCGGAGCATACGCAGAGAAGAAGTGATAGAGTCGCTCCTTCGCGGCGACAACGATCTTCATCAACCGATCGTCATAGCGTTCGACGCTTACAATCGAGTCACGAAATCGTTCGGAGACGATTATTCCGACACCACTGGTGGTCCTGGGACTTCCACATAGAACGGCCTTGAAGCCACGTCCTATGTCCCTTGACTTGCTGCAGGACCACCTCGTCTCCTGCACCGCACAGAAATCAACTCTTCTACGCTCCAGTGCTTCAACCAACTCGCACGAGCGGCCCGTTAACGTACCCACATTCAGCGTTACTACGCGGGTCCTGCCTACGTTACGGGACTTTCGGACTAGCTCAGTTGCCCCCCGATGCCGTCCTCGCATCAGGGACCCTCGCATACTTTCCACACTCGCCGGGCTCTGCGAGTGCGCGTCGGCTCCCGCGGACGCCGTAGCACAATCTCGAAAAACATGACTATTCATACACCATGTGATGTGACATGGGTCTTCGTAGGCCGGCCTGTCACAAGGGCCTGTCGCCTGCATTCGAGTGTCCGTGCTTAGCTTAGCTCACAAAGCGAGCAGTTTCCAGTGGCACCACGTGGAGGAACGGACATCGCCACCTCTCATGAAATATGTATTCAGTATATTAATATTGTTTTGCTATTCGTTTATTAATTGTCGTTGTTATTCATTTAGTACGTCTTGTTTATCATGAATTTACTATTATTTACCACTTCTAATTTATTGTTTATTATTATTTCTAATTTTATTTTATTTTATTCTCATTTTGCCAATTCGAATCACAAAGTGCAGAAGAACGGTGAACCAGAAGAGCAACAAAATTCATCTGTTCTTAAACGGAAGGAGAGCAAGGGAAAAACAAAGGAGAAAAAAATGACACAACGATTAATGAAAACGTAGATTTTTTTTATTTCATTTCGGCTTTTCTTGAACCAAGGTTAGATTTTTTGTTTATCAAATCATACTTCACTCCCTCGTGGATGTAGAAATGAATAATGTATTAAAAATTCGTCCTTTTTTCCTTCTAAATCAGTTCTTAGGAGCGTGAAGCACACTAAGAGCAGATGCTGACTGTCTCGTGCACGGCGAACCGACACAAGGTTCGGCTCCTGCCCATGTCCAACCGTTCTCCTGAGGTTGGTGAATTGGTATTGAGCCTGTTTGGGAAGGATTGAGCGCTGATTTGTTCATATGTTGGCCATCACAAGCCATTGTAAAGGTCAGACACGCATTGCAATCGCCTCCACGATATCCCGTAGAAGTATAATGCGTGGCGCGTGCGCACAGAGGACTTGATTGGCGCCGATTTTTATCGTTTTGAAAGCAGCTATTAGTAGCGAGTATTTAATGACTAATCCCCTGGAAACTGTCTTCGTATGCTCTTCTAGAGACAAGAGTGTGGCAAATGAAATCAAAGTGTGTAATTTCCTTTCAAAAATTCACCAACAGTCAGTTTTGCAAAATCAGCTGCATAGAAGTGGTCAATAAAATAACCATTTTTGTTCAGCCTTGGTCATGCAGGTGACAAATACTATAGATAAAGATAAGATAAACGCCTTTTCATGCAGTCCTTCGGATGAAAATTGAAGTCGTTCAAAAATATGCAGCGTTTTTTGAAGCATTTCCATTTGCCGTCCCGTTTACGACACTGAGAGCAGTGTTTGCATTTTGAAGGAGTTTTTGGCCGTCACCTGACGCATAGTCGTCAGATGGCTGTTTGAACGTAGTCTTTGAACGAGCGCGAGTCTTACTCGGCATACTGAGAAGAATATGCCCTGAATGGTTAGATGCGGCACGCTGTAGCGCCGTGGAAAGAGGCGCCGGCCGTCATGTGTATCCCGAGTCCAGACTAGGTGTTCAAATAGCCTCCACGACAGCCCGTAAAAGTAGAATGCGTGGCGCATCCCAAAAAGGACTGACTATCCTATCCTTAGTCTACAGAATGATCTGGATGTAACCTACATATACATATTTCGGCTTTGCTAGCACTGGTTAAGCTATTAGTTGAGAGGAAGCTTGGTCGAATGGCTAGTGGAGTAGTCTAAAATCAGGGGTTGTTACTAGTTCGACTCTTGCGCCAATTCCTTCCAGGCTATGACGGTCAGAGGCTTACTTTTATTCATTTATTCAGCCATTTATTGCTCTTATGGTCATTTGTTAGAGGGCTGGTTTCCTAAAGTATTATAGTCTGAAGGTAGTGGAAAAGCGGCCCTTCGGATCCTTTCTGATAGAAAGAATTGTCTTTTCCATACATATAAGTATTAACGGGATCATTCAAAATAAGGTGATCGTTTTTAATGGGAAAAATTAAAAAGAAAAACAATTCAGAAAAAGTGATGGACAAGAAGGTGAAAAGCAGTCATGCTGCGATTGGCTGACAGTTTTACTCACTTTATGCTGAAAAGGGTAACATATGCCGGCGTCAATCAATATCGCTTGGGAATGCGCCACGCATTCTATTTCTGCGGATATCGCGTAGCCGGTAAAAATGTGTGCTGGACCAATGAAATGTCTTGCAGCGGCTAACAGATGGGCGATTCAGTGCTTATCGTTTCCAGACAAATCTGGCACGAGTTCTTCGTATATGAAGGTTGGAAAGCTTGGAAGAACACTCCTAATAGAGACTTCCTCATTAGAAGCCCTGGTTTGTCATGCGACAGAAGAGAAAAGCTCGATGCGACCCAGTGAAACGACCGGGAGAATAGCGCAGTGTCAGGCGTCAAAGAGAGCAGATGACAAACAGCTCGTCATTTAAAAAGCGGTGGCTTAAAACTGGGTCGGAAACAGTGTCTTCGGCGTCGAAAAAGCTTTCCGCTCCTGCTGGAGGCATTCGCAGTGAAACGCTGAGCTTATTAAAGTCCTTGACTGCACGAATTTTGACAAGAAACCGATTTAGATGGGCTAACACTGATGTTTTCAAGCTCACAAAGGCACATACTTGAGGGTGACATCGTTTTGCCAGCAGACTCATAGGGGACCGACTCCATAATGTGGAGCAAAGCGAGCTGGCCCCGTCTCCTTGCCCTTACAACTGGATCTCCAAAACAGCGAGAGGAATCGATCGACAGCGGAGGTTGCAATCGATGCGGAAAAAGCAAAGAACCAGCAACGACGAGTGGTGATTCAATCGATGGAATGCAGAGCGCGAGCGGAGTGACGAAGGAGCTGGCCCCAGAACGACGACGGAGGACAGACGACAGCGACGACGAATACATTCGATGCTACATAATAACCGGATATCGATCGACATCGAAAAAGCCGAACTTATTCAGGGGCGGCCGATCCGGGGGGAAAACGATGAAAAATCACGTCTCGCTGGAAAGCGCTGGAGACGCCGTCGAAGAAACGACACCCGAAACGAAATCAGGCGGCGATGGACCGAGAGCGAGACGAAGCGAGGTGCTCGAGTAATTGGGAAAGTGCTCCCACAAGGATCCGCTAGTGTTTCCTATTCCGGACTCGACGAATGGAAGCGCCAGGGATGCCAAAATGGGAGAGGAGGCGAAATTTGAAATGCAAAAATCGCCTGAGCTCATCGCGTCGCCAGAAATGGCACAAAAGTGCACGAGGACCGTTCGCGTCGCTGTTTTCCACCTTGTTTTTGTGAACACGAAATGTCCCCAATGGGGGCTGACCATGGGATTCTGTGTTCGACTGAGTCAACATGTCACATCGAAGCAGAAGGAATAGAGTGTAGTCGTCAGCGCTTATCAACCCCGGTGGCGTTTGTTGGATACGCAACGCGCTCTATTTCCTCCGGTTATCGTAGAGGCAATTAGAACGCCTATTTTGGCCACGCAATTACGTGCAAGAGCGAGCTGATGGAGAAGACAGTGTTCGCTCCTGATACCAATTCATTGGCGGAAGAAATGAAGGCTTGGTTGGGTCGAGCGGGGTTCGAACGATAAGTCGGCTAGAGGCTCATGCGACAACAGGCGCCTCCTCCAACTGCGCTACCCGTGTCCAGGGCATGGAATAGCTTTAGTTAGAAGTCTTTCTTATTGCAAGTACAACGATCGCTCCTGGTCGGGAATGTGGGCAGCAGTGGAAGTGGTTTGCGCCGGCCAATCAGGCCGCATCGAATGGGCGTACATGTCAGACGGAGGCCATGTACGGTTGGTACCCTGATTGGCTGACGTGTATTCGTTCTGCGCCCTAATTGGTCATTATTGACTGGCGCATACCCATCACACGCCCCCCCCCCCCCCCCAAAGCTACCTACATTCACGAAATGAATCTAACACTCTCTCACGGTTGTTTTAGAATTTCTAGGCAAGCACATTCTACACAATATGCAACTGTATTTTGTTCTCTGTTACAATGCTATCAGTATTTTTTACAATAGCTATGATCAAGATACCGCTAGAGTAAAACTTTGTGTTCCTTGTCGCGAATGTAGGCAGCGCTGCGAAGGGGAGAAGGCGCCAGGCAATCATATCCAATTGGAGCACCGACAGAACAAGTGCCAGCCAATCACGGTGCATGCCTCCTCTGCCTGGTACGCTTATCCGATGCGGCCTGATTGCCGTGAATGCTGCCGTCAATGCTGCCCAATTTCCTGACTAGAACCGAAGAGAACATTTAAAACTCCACGCCCTCTCATCTTAAAACGTCGGCGTCGACGTTCAATTTCGAAACTTCTGCGTCAACGAGGTTGGTTGGTGGAAATATTTATTTTAGTCCTAAAATAAATACTTTATGCCTAAATAGATATATCCTAGCCCTAAATAAAAAAGTGTTTTAATCCTAAAATAAATATTTCCAGCAACCAACCTCCTTGGCACAGAGGAAACACCTAAATTAAAAGATAAAGTTTCACAGATCTCATGTAATTGACCCAGTACCTTAAACTACAAAAGAAAAATGCAAGAGGCGAAGAATAGCGCACACGTGCCACAACATAATGTAAGCTCCATTTAAAAGTAAGGATCGCGAGACGAAAGTCGATCCACGGCGCAATCCCCGTACCTCATCCGGTAAGCCCCAAGCCGCACTTTTGAAGAGATTGCATGAGTGCTCAAGAAAAAAGCATATTTTGAAGCACGGCGTAAACAAAAGAAAAATATCTGCATTGCAGACTACTGGCCGTGATTTGGCGACAACTTATGTAACCCACGTCCAGCGCCTAGGCAATGAGTCGAACCCCAGTTGAGTGCGTGCCGGCTGTACTTCCCACCCATTCGGCTACGAGTCTCTCTGACCGCCGCCCTTTTCTTGAAGCAAAGAAAAGCTGCCGGCAAGTATTCAGAATCAAGAGCAGCGCGTACGAATGAAGGCGCGAACTCGCTGGGCGCCTCAAGACGCAGCACGACACGTGTTTTCTTTGTTCGCTGCGCCGGCCGAACGTGAAGGAGTCACCCGTCGGCCGATTCTCCGGAGCATTATCGACCGAAGCGAGATTTCGCAGCCGTCGATCGAGGGGATCGAAATGGGGTTCCGCCCGAATTAGGGTCAACTTCAGACGGCGGTGGCCTTGCGCCGCCCCACTCGTTATCTCTTTCCGCCTGCTAGCTGGCCACTTAAGATGCGGAATGGTTTCAATAAATAGAACAAGACACTGAAAGAGAAAGGCTCTTTAGGTTAATGGTCTGTCTAGGGCCGTATTTTTCTAACAGATCAATTTAAACCACGAACTCCATCAAATGATAGTATAGGTCAGAATGGATTCGTTTCTAGTCGCGAATATGAGCAGCATTGGGAGATGGAAGCGCCTCAACCAATCAGGCCGCATCGAGAGGGCGTTATGATCGCTGTTGTTGACTGATGAGTGTTCTATTCTGGTGCGCTCCCAATGCCGCCCACATTCGCGACATGAACCTAGATTTTAAATATATCTAATTCCCTTTTGATTGCTGCTTGAATAATTTGGAAAATTTCAGACATGTAGCTGATTCCATAACACAGCTGCAAGTTATTATATTATTTAATGATAATTGAGTCTGGAAAAATAATTGCCAGTAGTCACTAGTGATCTGCTCGTGGAGGAGAGGAAACAGACCCATCAGGCTGGATCGACTGGGCGTTTCTAAGAGAGAGGGCATGTTTGAAATGTTCTTGCATGATTGGCTAGCATGTTTTCGCCTCCCATGTAGGCCATATTAACTACTAGTACATAATAATATTTCTAAAGTGTGGCAAACTTACATTATTTCACGTCTAAACACAATACAGCATACACTGACAACTAAAACGCGTGTAGCCACCTGATTAAAGGTGGCGGAGACTTCGGAATCGATTGACGGTTCGACTCCCGCCCGAGACAACAAAGTCGTCCATTCACCCATTGTCGATGAATTAGTACCAGATTTGTCTGGGAGGGATAAAAACAATGAATTTTTCATCGGTAGCCCACCGCAATTTATTGTGTAGGCCAAATACGCATTCCAGTGGTCTCCACGACATGCCAAGGATGTGGAGTGCATGGCACATCCCACAAAGATACCTGACTAACCGGTCCTAGCCGCGAATTTGTGCCAATGAGGCCGCATCGAATGGGTGTTCCATCCAGGGGCGGCATGCACGGCCGATGCCCTGATTGGCTAATATGTGTTCGGTCGGTACTCTGGTTCGATATGATTAGCTGCCGCGCTCCCGCCATCTTCCAGTGCTGGCCACATTCGCGACTTGCATCAATTAACCCTTGTGCTTTGCTTTTTATAATAATATGAAATGGGATTCAAATGTTAGTAAAGACGACGCTACAAAACCTACAAAGAAAGCGGTCGAAGATATCTGAAGATAGAAAGAAGCCAATAATCAATTGATTCCTTCTTCGTAGACTTACAAAGTAAGTGTTTTCTGCGATAGTGGGTAGGAAGGAGCGAAATGAGAGGCATAATCTGATTAAGGTAAGCCGACAATACCAAAGAGGAAGTCTTTCATCAATTCGGAAGTACAAAAACACTCACGGGTAGAAATCTGAATGAGTATATTTCAAAAGTTGTTGGAGAAGCCATCCGACCTCTGAAAACAGCGCGTGAAGAAAGACCTTCCTGAAATATTTCTCTTTCGCAAACTTTGGGCAGCACAGTGTAATTCTAGGCGTGTTATTTGTTACTCACTCTGACTCCGCCCCCAAGTACCTCTGAACTCCTTTCTTATCGAAACTTGAGCTAATTCTCTCTTATCAGGGATTTCAGTATCGTAGGAGAGACTGAACGTCAGGAACAGGTCTAGTATTTAGTAGAGAAAAAAGCCCAAGAGCCGCCGAAGCAGCGGTCATTCTCGTGTTGGTCACACGCAGACTGCAACCACCCCGTTGGCCTTGGATAGCATGTCCTGTTTCAGAGTGCGCACTTCGGCCGCGCGGACCGAGTGAATGGGGGCCCTAGTTACCGCCATCCACCTGCATATACTCCCTTCATTTGGACTTGAATTGAGTCGCTCAGTGGCGAAACGTGGTTAGAGGAACCTACCGCTTCTCAACTTTAATGGTCCCATGGTCAGAGGCGGAAAATTTCAACATCAGTGGAATGGTGAATGCATTGGGAAGAATTGGTCCGCTCTGAAGACTTTGATAAAGAGGAGGCTAGCCGAGTGGTTAGCAGCGAGGCCACATAGCCGAACGATCAGTAGTTCGACTCTGCTACGGCAGGCCATGCCTCCCACGTCTCAACAAAGTCATTCAGCGTTGCCCAGGTTGGCCGGTTGGTGAGCAAACTCCGTCACGAAGCCAAGGATAAACACCGCTATAGAATCAGATAAAGGCTAGGACACGACATACGTGGCGTGCCGTACACGACACCTGCCCCGGTTCCGTTACTGGGGCGAATTCGGCTGAGGAGCCAGTTCGACTAGGAAGTTGCTACGCCAGCTGGAGCATCTACTGAAGCAGCTCACCAGCAGGAGTACAAAAGCATCTGAAGGAACCACGGAGAACACACCAGAAGGAATGGAGTTGCACGTCTGCCCTGGAGATGCTGCCGTCACCCGGGCACTGATGAGAATTAAGATGAGCAGGGCCGAAATTGTGGCTAGACAGATCTATCCTAGATCTATCCTATTGGGTAGGAGCGTACCGTTAGAAAAGCAAAGAAAAGACAAACGTGATGGCTCCTCCGTGCTAGCAAAAATGGCAAAGAAGGACCCACTCGTAAGCTATTATACTTGAGCGTTTAGTCGTTGCGAAATAGTTTACTTTCAACTTTGCCGCCGTTATATAATAGAAACACACAGGTGAAGTGCCCCCCCCCCTTCACTAGGATTACGTCCATGTCGCTAATGTGAGCAGCATTCGGAGGTGGGAACGTGCCGGTCAACCATAACCAATCAGAACACCGACACCAAACATGCGTCAGCCAATCAGGGTGCCGATCAGAAAATGCCGGTATTGTACAGCAGAGAATGAAACACAGTTGCGTATGGAGGATGTTTAACTAGAAGTTCCAGAATGATACTGAATGATCGTTAGGTCCATGTCGCGATGTGAGCAGCGCTGACATTGGGAACGAGATACTGGTGCTGGTTGAACCATCTCGTTGGAATAAAGGTACTATGTACTCGCCTATTTATGGCTAGATAAGGAATGATTCAATCCGGACTGAAATCATTAGGGGAGCGATTAAACCCTGGGTGTGCGGGGTGGAAGGGACAGACACACCGACGACATCCCTCAGATACTGCTCATATACCACCTGGAGGGAACCTCCGCGAACCCTCAAAGGTTTCTTTACCTTTCCTCCGACATCCCTGTGGGGGGCTGCTTTCCCATGGTGTACGAACAACATACTACATGCAATGGGTAGTGTAGAATATTTTAAAAATATTTTTTAAAATTTAATATTTTTCTTATATTTTCCCACATGACGCATCCCGGTAGGGGTTGACTAACGCCGTCCTTCATCCTTTACCCTAATAATTTCTCATATCCATATAGCAGTAGGAACGTTAAGATGTAAGAATTTCTTTTTTTTGTTTTCTTTAATTCAAACACTTATTGGCCAGCGACGGGTTCATCAACCTAGGGGTAAGGGTAAAGAAATCCTCGTGGTACCCACAGGTAGGGTATGGGACAATATGGCGGTATTGGGGGCATGTTTTCCTCTTCTACTCTTCTATCTCGAGCTGTCCAGGATGTAAAATAAGGAACCAGCCCTCATCTGAGGAACAGATGAAAGCCTTTACAAACGGAATAGCGGTCAGCAGTCGAGACGAGCAAAATGCCAAAAACTGCAGGAGTCGGTGGAAGGGTCCACAAGAGAGTCACCCGACTTGGAAACACTGAAAGGACGGACTGAGACGAAGCGCTCGCTGGCTGATTCACCGGGAAACAAGGGCTGATAGCTGACGTCGTCGCCGAGCGACACGAACTGAGCGGTCGGGGACCGACGGACAGCGGGCGGCAAATCAATGTTCGAAAGGAGTTCACCGATCTCTAAAGATTCGTTCGAATCCAGGTCAGCTGTTCCCACCAGATCCCACTCATTTCACTGATAGCCCATTTTTTGGTATTTCTTCTAAAATACTCTTCAAGAACTACAGAGAAAATGTTGGAACTGTTACTTGAAGATGAAAATGGAGAATAGGTGGGGCGAGTGAGGTATTTATGTGTGCTTAAATGCATAGAAATAAATCATAAAAATTAAACGCGAATTATTGGCCTCAATCTATTAGGCTGAAAAGGGGTATATCGATGAGTGAGTCATAGTTTTTAAATAAAATTCAAAAGCTGAAAAGCAATAAATAAATAAACTATTTCTTAAATATGACTTTCAGAGAAGCCAAAAAAGGAACCTCAAACTACAGGTTCAAAAAGAAGCACATACATGCAGACCTATGACGAGAAGAGCAGATATGAAATTGAACACAGCGAACCAACACCGGGAACCAGTTGCCCTCATAGTTAGATGAGTCAGATTCAGGCGATTCATGAAGTTCGACGCTTCATAAGCTGAGCTGAAGTGGCCGACTGGGTGTGACCACCTCCGGCACCGTCTAAGATCGAACGTGTTTGTCCATCGTCGTATGACGTATGGAAGCAGCAGGGTGGCACTGGGTCTTCGCCACCGCGCTATTCCATAGATCGAGTTCAGGGACACAGCGGGCTTTTCAAAGAAGTCCGCTGGGCCACTTCGATGGAGTGAAAACGACCGACATGGCAGAAGAAAATCTGCAGACCATAGAGCGTGTTCTTTGTTTCCTCAGGCAAGGTTGAGCCCTCTGGGCTACTCTGGCACTTGACCGGAACAGACGAAGATGCAATTGATATTCATGTAAAGAAAATAATTATCATGGGAACATCAGGTGATCAGAATATCATTAGCTATATCAATGAGGGCTACGCGATGTGTTATAACGCAATTGAAGCTACATTTATAGGAACGAGGGTAGAGGAGCTGGCGTTGCGGATTAGTCAGTTCAAGCTCTGCCCATGCCGTACCAAATCATGGTATGGCATGGGATCCGAAAAAAAGAATCCTCCGTTCGGTGTGCACGCGACACACAGCGCATCCTTCGACCAGAGCTTCTTGCTAGCTTAAAATTCTCGGGTGATTCCATGCAATTTTATCAGAGCTGAAATAAATACAAAAAAGCATAAGCTAAAACTTGGAAGAAGAATCCACGTCGTATAGCACAAAAGGAAGGCGTTAATCAATTGTTGTTGGAATGTGCCACGCCGTCTACTTCTAGATAATGTCGTGGAGGCAGTGTATGTAAACGCGTATTTGGTCTAGGAGACGACTTGGCGACGACAATTCAGTGTGTTATTCTTCCCAGACAGGTGTGTGGCATCAGATCACTGACCTCGAGGGGATGGGAGTCTTGGTTGGTCTGAGCGGGGAATCCGAACCAATAACCTGGTATCAAGTGCATGCGACAGCCGGCGCCTCCTCCGACTGCGCTGGCACGCCATCGTAGCAAGGTAGTAGTCACTGTTATCGCAGTTACAGCTGAAAGCTGTTTTTAGAGCTGCGTTTAAAGCTAACCATTCAATGCGACGAGTGTAGTGTAGTCGGAGTTGCCCGCATCGCGAATCGATAGTCAGTTCGGGTTCCGCCCATGGTGGTTTAGGCCTTCGTCCTTCTTAGTTGATTTCAAATTTGTCTGGGAAGGGTTTTTAGTGTTCAACAGTGAGGGATGGCAGGGTTGAAGAAGGCGCCGACTCTCGTGTGCATCCCGAATCGATTAAAGGTTCGAGTTCTGCTTAGGTCAACCGAGACACCATCCCTCCGTCGTTCTGACGATGAATTGGTGCCAGATCTAAGTGGGAAGATTTAAAGCGTTGTTTTGTCCATGTTGCCTCTGTATAATCCGAGTACGTACTCAAAAAGCCTGTGTGATATGTGTACCCTCGAAGCGGAATACGAGTCGCATCTTATAATGGGATTGGTCATCCTTCTACCTTATTCTTTATCGGTTCGTTATCGTGCATGTTGTATTAGAAAGAAATTCTACTGAACACAACAAATAATATATGATGGTATTGCTGGATATAAAAAGAGCTGCTCGAGTGCGAAAATAGAGAGGTACACCCTTCAGAACTGTATTTGCACACGAAAGTGGGTAAATAGCACAGAGTTCGGAAGAGAAATTCCATATCAATGCGAGTAGACCGCATCTACTTCAACAAGGAGACCTGAAGATTGAACCTACTGAAGAGAATGTCCGGAGTGATTTCCAGTGAAGCAGTCACAATAAATCTAATGCTGCTGCAGCAGTAGAGTAGAACTCGACAGAGGTACAGAATCGGCCCCTTAATTTCGAATTTTTCTTCAAGAAACAAAATCAGAAAACGGAAAACTCAACAACATCAGAAGCAGAAAAAGAATATCACCATCTATGTATAAAAGAGGCAGCGGTCGATGATGTTTGAGCGATCTAACCTGCGCGAGATACGCCTAATCGTGTACCGTACGGGCAACATTTGCTATTCAACGTGGGATGTTGCTGCAGCAACGGAAGCGCAGCCTTTTACTGCTTGAGACAACGGCTACTGCGCGCGTTTCTGAGCGTCCAGATTCAGAGGCCGTGTCGTCGACTTCGTGCCATGAGAATGGGAGGACCAATAAAGGGGTTAAGAGTAGTAAAGGGGACCTCGTAGGTAGGGAGCCGACAGCGACCAGGAGACCTGGAGGAGGTATCAGGATGGGGGGTCAGAAGGGGGAACAATGAAGCAGGCCAGGAGGTGGCGACAACACGCTAGATCATAGTCGATCGATCGATAGTGCAACTTCTGACAAAACGCGCTTCAAAGAACCGTCTTCGTCATGGTTGAACTTCTCTAAAGACATGTAGCGCAGTCGGAGGAGCTGCCGGCTGTCGTGTGCTCCCAATGCCAGGTCCCTCGTCCGGATTTCCCATCCAGGCCAACCAAGCCTTCCATCCCTCTTCGGTCGGTGAATTGGTACCAGACTGGGAAGGGTAAGGCGCTGACTTGTTCATCGGCCGGCCACGAGAGTCACTGTATCGCCAAATACGCATTCAGATCGCCTCCACGATATCCCGTAGAAGTAGAATGCGTGGCGTATCCCAGAAGGGATTGAGTAAGGCCGTCCTTTATCTTCCTGCTTTAAAGACATTTCTTCTGATGTACAAGACGTGATTTTATGACATCGTATGCATTCTGGTGGTTTCATTTCTAAGCAAAGTCTCGGTGCAATATTATTGCCTGCTTCCTGACAAATTTTGGCCGTTTTTCCAGATAGGAGAAAGCAGAAAAATTGGCAAAAAACGGTCAGAAAATCGGAAAACAGAAAATAGAAATTGCTCCCATCCCTGAAGAGTGCAGGGGACGGCTAATGTCCCCGAACGGTGTACATCACTTGACCATACCGGGCGCACATACAACACTATGCTCATCGCTACGGCGCCGGCGTTCCGTTTGTCCGCAGTGTTTGGCCAAGGAGCGAGCAGAGCCAGCACCAGGCGCGGCGACACTGCGCAGGGCTTCTCCGTCGACCAGGCGCTTTTTCGCACCGCTCTCGGGTACCTTTCAATCGGAGAGACGAGTCAGCGTCCGTTCCGATGAGACGTCCACTTCCAAACACAGCCAGCCGCTCCGGCCTAGATTGCGGCGATGATAACTGCCAGACACGCTCCGCTGCTGTTGCCGCTGCTGATCAATTCGCCGAATTCGATATGGACGGATATTGATCGATCGAGCGAATTTCAATTAAATTTCCATCTTCCGAACACGGATGAGATGTGGTGATGAGCAACGGAACGGCGGTGTTTCGCGCAGGGGACGACTTCACGAAGGAAGGTGTTGTATACTATTTTCAATTGGACAGTTTTCAAATCAAATTGGGCACTTTTCCAACCAAATTGGACACTTTTCACGTCAAATTGGACACTCTTCTAAGATAACCTTAGACTTTTCAAATCAAAGAGAACTCTTCCAAATCGAAATGAGCTTCTTGTACATTAAACTAGAGACTCCCAAAAATTGTTAGAATTATTTTTTGTTCGAGGAAAATTGCAGTATACCTTTATTTTAAGTTTTAATTTACTTCCCAATAAGAGAACACATTGTTTGAAATTTTATAAAAAAATTTATTTTTTGAGGAAAAACAATGATTTAGAGCTTGTTTTGAACAGCACGAATGCGGCAAATTTTTATTTCAAAACAGATTGCGCCATGCCCCCGTCCGATGCTCCGCGATTTTTATTCGATTGATAGCAAAATTTCTGTTTGCATGCAGTTTCATGCTTGCAAGCGGTGCAACACTAAAAAATTGTAAAAAAACACAAATATCCTAACTTTCTTGCTGCATTAAGCAGTGTTTACACTATCAATCAAATAAACGCGTTGAACTTTTTGAGTGCATGGCGCGATCCAGTCTTCTGATGCGCGACATGATTGCTGCCTTGCTGCGCCTTAACACAAAATTTAATTTATTATTTTTCTCAAGAAATAAAAATTTTATAAAATTATTTCACTCATACAGCAGCTAAAGTTTAAAAAATCAAGTTATTCTAAGTTTTCCTTGAACAAAAATTATTCTAACCATCTTGGAGAGTCTGTAGTTTAACTAACCTATAAGAAGAGCGTTTCGATTTGGAAGACGTTCATTTTGATTTCAAAGTTCATAGGCCAGCTTAGAAGACTGCCCAATTTGACGTGAAAATGGTATAGTATCCATGTATCGTAAATGACATAAGAATAAGTGGATCTATCCTAGTTGGAGGGGCGTATAGTGGTCTGCGTCTCTAATCCTGTACTGGAATCCCCTTCCGTCACCTAGAAGTTGCTGCGACTTTCATCCGTCGTCATTCCGTGCGACGGCACGTTCGTTAATACCGCGAAGCATCTCTGTCTAGACCCCGCCATATTTCGTTTTCGAATTTTCGAGAAGAAAGCCAATAGACAGCAAAAGACCATAAATTCAACGGATTTGTTCGAGGGGATACCGACAAGGTCTGCAAGGGGTAGGGTGAAGCTTAGGGCCTCGGTTGCTAAAGCAGATCAAGAATTCTAACCTATAGAGCTCTTAAAGATTTCAATCTTTTGTCTGGTAAGCCCGAAGACCTGAGGGAGCCCTGTGTTCAAACCTGTAGAAGATGTCTCTCTCAGGCTGAAGGCTGTGGAGTGCTACGCCGTACACCGTGTTGATGATGATGACGCACTGTTTTATTCGGCTGATGTTTTCGTTCACCTATGGAGCTGCAATTCTAAACTTGTTCTGCTGTTGCGCTGATTTTTTTCTAAATTTCCTTACGCTAGGCTCTGGTCTACGCCTTGAATGAATGAACAATAAATAAATGAACAAAAACGACGCAACCGTGGCCAGAGAAGCGCTTTCGACAGTCTACCAGCTCCAACGGCCTGAATATCTGCACTTCATACAAAAGGGTAAATTAGAAGCTCAGAAGATTGTTGCCTATCCATTTTATTGAATGAAAACTGCTGGTTGCAGCAGTTCTTAGGGATAAGGAATTGCAGTCTTTTTGGCACGTAGTTAACGTAAAATAAAATAAAATAAAATAAAATAAGGATGAAAGGCGGTGTTGCGCAACGCATTCCACACCGTCTGCCGGATGTCCTGGCCAACGAACTTGTCAATGTTCTATGCTCTCTAGACGGGTCTGGCGCTAATTCACCGACGCAGGAGGGAGGAAACTCATGGTTGGCTTGGGAGGGAGATTCGAACCAAGAACCTGGTCTCGGGTGCCCTTGCTCCCGCATTCCATACATTTAGGTGAACTAAGATCCGCTGTTTTTTCTGATTTGTTCCATTGAATGAAACGTGCCGGCAGGCAGGTGCTATTATAGTCGGTTGTCCGAAAAGTTTTTAGACTAATTGCATGGTAAGATTCAAAACAACGTATATTTGCCCGTTGAAGTTGAGAGCGGGCCGGACTTAGGAGATTTGTGTTTCATGCCCTTTATATGTAACTGTCAGCAGTATGTGCGAGATATCGTCTCCTGTTCCCAGTGGTGCCATTGCAATGGACGACAAGAAGATGTTCTACCGACCAGCTCTCCTACAGTACCGCTCCGGCCGATCCGCTTTCTACAGGAGACAGTGAAGGAGCAACCCCCTCTCGGGCGACGTGCTTCAATTGGTACCGGAAGTTCGACAACGGTGACGAATCGCTGGAGGATTCCCGACACACAGCTTGAACACACGCAGAACAGACAGGTCGCACTCGCCACCTACGGTGCTCCACCTGATCTTTCTGTATGTGGACTTGCTCCTTCACTGTCTCCTGTAGAAAGTCACCTTACAAATACTCCTTAGTCAAAAGTACACGACGCCCTTCGGTCTTCAGGCAAAGTCGCGAAGTTGCCTCGAGTCGTACCACATGCCTTGACGTCTGGGACAAACGGAAGCGTGTTGATATCTGTACTTCTCTCCTCAGCCGTCGCCGTACGTTTGCTTCGATCGACTGGATCGTCACGATGGATGAAAGGATTGCGTCTACGACAATTTGGTGCGTCGCAAGGACTGGGTGGATTTCGATGAGTTGCCCCAACCACAGCCGAAACGTCTTGATCACGACTAAAAGGAGCTGCTTTCCTTATGGTGGGGCATCAATGAACCAGCATTCTGGGAATTGGTTCCTACCGGTTCCATCGTAGACTCGCACATGCTCTGTGCTCAGCTGGAGAAAATGAGCGAAACCCTACGTAACCGCAATCCCAGAAGAGGAAATCTTCTTCTCATGGATAACGCCGGACCACACACAGCAAAGAATGCGCAGAAGAAATTGTACAAACTCGAGATTGAACTGGTACCCCATCCGTCGTACTCACCTGGTCTTGCACCTAGTGACTACCACGTTTTCCGGTCGCTGCAGTCTTTCTTAGCTGGAAAAAAGTTCGCAAATCGGGAGGAAGTCAAAAGTGATGTCAACAATTCCTTGCTGTCCAGGTCTCCGGAGTTCTTCGCTCGTGGTGTTTGCTCTCTACCAGGAAGATGGCAATATGTGATAGATCATAATGGTGAATATTTTGTTGAATGATAGTGGTTGTTAATAACGTTATTAACGATACAATGTTCTCCGACATTAGTCAAAACTTTCCGGACAACCTAATAGTTTACCCAAATGACGGCTTCAAACAGAGCAATGGCGATCTGAGTTCAGAAGTCGCGCAACTTTGAATAATCCTGATGTTATCCTTAGACAATGAAGCGCAAGACGAATGTCAAAGTGGTAAACGTACTGTAGTATAACTAAACTTCCTTTCCGATCAAATAGTTTGCCCAGTCATGTAAGTTTCTATCAACCCTCAATGCTCATGGTTGGCTAACAGTGAGCTCGAAAAGCAAAATAAAAAATTCGAAGACGTCTTCAACAGGATATTGTGGGATATCGAATGAGCACATTCGTAGGTCGAAAATGCACTCGGTTTCATCAGAAGAGACGGAACACGGAAGGAAAACAAAATACAGCCGGGGCCTACAGATGCTCGCGATGGATGCTGCTGGCGGTGTGAATCACTGGCGAGGCATGAGTGCGGCACCTTTATCGGCACAGCTGAAAACACCCACGACGTATGCTGGAGCGGCGCGAAATCATTGACAACTATCAGGCTGTCCGGAATGCTTTCGGGCAAATGTCGGAATGTGATTTCTCATTAACGACCAATGCCATTCAACGATATATTAGCCGTCGTGTTCTATCGCACGCTGCCCCACCTTTCCCCGGTAGTCCGAATTCCACGGGCGAAGAACTCTGGGAGCTCGGAGAGCAAGGAGTTTTCAACTTCCTTCATATTTGTGAACTCTGAACTGTTATATCTTCAAGCGAAGAAGCATTGAAAACAGGAAAACATGATAGTGGCGGGCGCAAGATCGGACGAGAGCGGCGGAACGCCGCGCTCCCACACCGCCGCTCGTCTTCACAACATGTGCCGAATTTCCTCTTCTGGGGTCGGATTTATCAACGCACATACCCGCGGGTATACGGGGTATAAGGGTGGACGTACCCACCCACGATGTGGCATTCATGATAAGCATTACCCGCCACATCCAGGGTATAGCAGTGGATCGGGAAAACTCATCGATCGTCCTGGGTACATCCGCCTACCCGATACCATTTCGAGCCCCATGCACAAAAATGCGCTGCAATGAGATCAGCTGTTCTCACGAGGTCCTGTGAGCTGCTTCTTTTCCTGAAAATTAACTGATGAAGACTCCTGAAACTACGTCATCAAGAAAATATACGAGATCGCAAGGAATAACCGAAACTCTGAGAGAAATTTCCGATTAAATTAGCGAATTTTTCAATATTGAATATGGCCCCTCATCCCCCCTCCCCTAACTTGGACAAGTTTCTCACTCCATAGTGGTAGCGCAATCAGCGAAATGCTAGAAGAACAACTTTTATGAACGTTGGTGAGGGTTCTTCTACCTTACCCTCGATTCGTTTGATGAATACGAATCGTACCCGATACCCACCGCGGGTGAGTGGTTGTTTTCCCTCCGGTACTTCTACTCATACCTTCCGCTTGATGAATCTGGGCCCTGGAAAGGCGATTGGGTAAGACTTCTCTCTCCCCTCCAGCTCGATACAGAACATATCCGAGGTCACCGCGGAATCGGTTGAAACCGACTCCCATAAGGCTAGGACGTTGATGTCCCACCAGAAGAAAGTCAACTCCTTTTCGTCGTGATCGAAGAGTTTCGACCACGATTAAGGGAGCTCATCGAAGTTAACTCAGTGCCCATGGTCCACCTCTGTCTTGGCTAGTCACAATACCATTCGTCCATGGTGAAGTCGATGTCCCATTTATTTATTACTTTCATGGGCATAGAGTGAAGGTATTGCTGACTCCCGCTCGAGAAAACCAACAAACAGCGTAACGTCAACAAGTGATCTAGCAGCGTATTATTATGTTACGTGAAGCAGGGCAATAGGTGTGATGAGTGCAAACGAAGGCCGCAATCAATATTTGTTTGGGTTGCGCCACGCATTCTACTTCTACGGGAGATATCAAGAACAATTTGCCTTGTGCAATGACCAGCGGTGGCCAGCCAAAGGTCAATACGGTTTTTTCTTCGCAGAAAAGTGTGGTTTTAATTATAGCCGTCATAGCCTTCCATCACTCCGACCCCGGAAGGAGAGGCTCTGTTACCCCGGGCGGAACTCGAACCAAGAACCTGGAATCAGGGTCAGTGGTGTCCTATAGGAAGCGCTAGGTCTCGACCGGTGCTGTAGAAGAATTGGCCGATGGACCACCTTCGCATTCAGCGCCAAGGCACCAGTAACAACTGGTGATGGAGGGCTCCACATGGCGTTGACGAACCACAAGTATTGAAAGTCCTGGCCTCTCATAACATCCGCTGGTAAATGTCCGTGGCACTGTCACACCACTCCTTCCTCTAGAACAACCTAATAAAATGGTACACTAAATCTGCAGCAGCGAAAGGAAAGAGGCGAGAGCGAAGAATCTGGAAACGAGTTCGGACACCGTGCGCGTATAGACTGCGGCAGCCACTTCAGCAACCTCGTCTCGGGCCAACCTGTACAGGTTCTGGCAGTGTGATACGGCACACCCGACTGCACTTCTGTCTTTGGGAAGAGTCGGGGCAGGGGAGGGGTAGAGGTCGCCGACGGGTGTGTTATCTACCTATCTATTTATTTATTTGTTCCATAGGCTACTGCTATTAACATAGAAGTCGACACCTAGCTTTGCGTCGGAAGGTGCAAAAACAAGGAGGGGTTAAATCCACTGCACTTCTGAAAGGTATGAATAAAGAGCCTGCTCTACAAGCAAATGTGTTAGGTCCTAACCTCGTTTTGGACTGGTGTAAGTGATTTTCATGGAGCTATCTCTAGTGCTTGAGAATGCAATTCGATGAAATTTTGAGCTGCCCATTTTTAACATCCCACTCGGAATTTTGTAGGGCATGGCTTTGGTTTCTGTGCGACGAGTGAGGCAAGCTGATAAAACTGAACCCATTTAGTCCCAAGTAAAGCTTCCTAGTGAGATTTCTTCGCACTTTTTCCCCATTTCTATTTGTTCCTATTTCCTTCTATAAGGGCCAGCCACTGAGGTTCCACTCTCCACTACTGGTCTTGCACATGATTTATACGCACGCACTGAAACTGGTTTATCGTCTCTTGTAAGACATACTGAAATAAGGCACCGTGGACTGCAACGCTCTTCTATAAATTGCTTCGCAGTGTTCAGAAAAGTCGAGCTCACTGTTGTAACGGAACGAAATCCCTTTACCTTAAGCACTGTTTTCAACATCTGTCCTCCTAACGAGTACCGAGTCGAACACCCCCCCCCCCCCCTCTAGTCTCGCTGTGTACCCTCTCCGCATCAGAATCTGATTCAGTTTTCCTATAGATCTCGATATCGTCCACAAATCGCCTGCTGACAACAACGCTTTCCTCAAGATTCAGTGGCAGATCAGAACCTATAGAGAACAGAACCGGGGAAGGAATCCCTCTCTCCGCTCTTCACTAACTTACAGACTAATAAAATACCCCCTAGTCACTTTATGGGTAGGACTTTCCTAGAATTTTTCGGAACTACCTCTATGCTACTCTGTATATGACGAAGAGTGAAATGGAAAAACAACACTAATAATCACACCAACCTGAAAATGATCGGAATTTTAATAAATCGGGGGCAACGCCGTTTTTCCATTTATTACACTGCATAGTTCATGTGTATGGCATGAAAGCTAATTTACCACTGGATAGAATGCCTTCAAGAAATTCATAAAATTATATCCTCGCCTGTGGTACTGTTGTAACCTTGATTTTCTTCCGTTGAATCGAGTACTGTATTTTTTTGGAAGTTCTTTTTACGGTTGTTTCTTTTGCCGTTTAGTTTGTCCTTATAGTTATACATAGATTAGAGTTAATTCTTTTCATTGTTGCTTGTCCCCACACGCCACTACTCGTGTAAAAAATGGATACATAAATAAATAAGCATATATATATATATATAAAGCCAAAGAGGCAACCGAAAAAATAAAACACCATACAGAACAACACCGTGGGAAAGAAGGAAACAATAAATGGCAGCAGCAAGTTTGAGACGACCTTCACAGCTCGATTTTCTGCAGCCCTATCTCAGCACGATTACTCTGCCTTTGCTGCACGTCTGTTATCAGTTTGTCGGTCTATCAGTTTACTACATTTGCAAAGGCAAATGTCGAACGAGAACAACGCCCCTCCAGTGGAGATATAATAAAAACAAAGCGCGTAATAAAACACAAAAACAACTAAAACGACGACTAACGCGGAAACTGCTGTAAACGGTAAAGTCAGCTGGGCCTCCGAGGATAAGGAGAATTTAGCAGCACTTTCACTTCCCTCATGCTCATTTCTTGGCTTTGGAATTGGCAAGGTTACACTGTTATGTGGGATTTGTACTTCTGTCGTCGGGCGGTGTGGCATTGCGAACAATGACAATATCGATTGCGTTGTCTGATCGATATTGGTACTTTTCGGCTGAGGTATAGATCCCGCCTTAGAGTACTGCATTTTCCTCAGACTCAACAGTTAATCTACTGCGTTGCACGGAAGACTTGAAGAAGTCCTTGAGACTAAAAACTCCGTCTGTGAGATCAAGATCCAGACATAGAGGAAATAGAAAATGTAACCGCAATGGAAAGTTAGCAAAATTTTTCGCTTCGCCGCTGTCTTTGGACTTTTTGTTGTGTTCCTCGAGAGTTTTCAACTAAGAAGAGGAACATATTTTAGGCTATCCTTAGATTCTGTCTACGAGAAAGAAGAGAGGTAGGAATGAAAAGTAATAGTAGAAGCACAGGCACGCTCATCGCTTACCAATTCTGAAGAAGGGCTCGCTTCCTAAGACGGTTTCTATAAGGAGTGGACTGTTTCAACCCCTTATAATTCGGAAAGTGCGAAGCACATCAATCTGTTCAAATACACCCTTCACCAAATATTTTCTCGGAACTTCGCCGTACAACACTCAGGCGCAAAATCCTAGTGAGACGGGACTCAATTAGAAAAAAAATATAACAAAAGCAGGCCAGGAAATGGCAAAGAAGGGTTCTCTCGTGGGTCAGTTCAGATTACCCTCTTTGGACCCCATGTCGCGAAAGTGGACAGCACCGGGAGTGAGAGCGCATCAATCAATTATATCCAGTCAGGGCATCGACCGTGAACGTTCTCCCTGACCTGCACACCAACTCGATGCGGCCGGATTAGCTAGTACCCTTCAACCTCACAGTGCTGCCCACATTCACGACTAGGACCCAGCTGTCCAACAGAGCAAAGTACCTCCCCCTCCACCACCACTAGGACAGATCCGTAAAACGCTCCTAGAACTCAAGAATGAAGATGAATCAGCAAGGATATGGATAAAAAAGCCGTTTTAGAAATCTCAACGGGACTTTTGCCTCTGATACGGCCGAGATATGTGGCAGATATTAAGTTGGAAACTAATCCCCTTTTTTCACGTTTTATTCTGAATTTCGCTGAAAGTTTTTTGCATAACATTATACCTACAAGGATGTGTGTTGGGTTTGTTTCATTCGTTTTGATTTGCGCTAATTTTCAGGGCATTAAAGTGAAGTATCTAGAAACATGAATTATTTTTTACCAACAGCTCCTACTCTTTGGTTAAATTTTTGGACAGTCTTTCAAAAGAGAATGTTCTCTCTGTCAAAGTATGTGTGGCACTTATTTTCTCATGCAGGTTTTGGTCGATTTTCAGCGAAATGCTAAACAAGAGAAAAATGACCCTTACCAATTTCTTTCGCATAGTGCTATACGTCATTTGAAAAAGCACGTTTCGCAATGTCAGAATATATGTTTTCTTCTTTATTCATTTTGAACAAAATGGGAAAAAGTGAAACATACTTTCTGATAGAACAAATCATTATTTTTCGAACGGTATTATATGTAAAATTGTGCAGAAGAAAAGATTCAGCGAAATTTGGAATAAAATGTAGAAAAACGGCGGGACTTACGCTTAATTTTCAGCCTAATGGTTGATGGACTGGAGGACGGGTGCGCCCCCCGGCATTCCCTGGTTTGACAAGTGGCAAGGAAGAGGCTCAGTGAAGGCGAAGTGCTCGAATCTGTTCGCTATCAGTGGCAAGAACTGGCATTTTACCATTGCTAGATAGGTCAAGCAGGGTTCTAAGGTTCGGCCTAGATCTGCCGCCTATGCCTCCACGAAGATCAACCTCTGCGGATGCAATCTGACCCATCTGGAACACAGTCATCACGCTGCAGTAGACCGGCGGCGAGCGGAATTCGATGTTGACAGGTGTAAACCCTCTTAACATCGTAAAAACCCGATTTATGCAACGTATTTGAATGCCAAACACTGCACAGCCACCGAGTTCAGGGAACCTGGAGGGCGGAAAAGTGGAAGCGAATCAAAGCACCAGCAAAGCGACTTGCGACGGTGCATCGCTACTCTTCTAATTTGGAGGAAATAGTAACGATATTGTATAATAGATACAATGTCGCTAGGGGATGGAACAACGAATTCAAGAACGTCTCGTGGGGATCGTCTGACGGCGGGTTGCTGTCTAGTGGTCTAGCAGTTTGCGAATAAAGGCTAAATAAAGATCGGCGTTGATAGGGTCCTGTTTCGGATGCGCCATGAATTCGGTAATGTTTTGAACAAGAGATATGGCTTTGTTTGAGTGCAGAGAGCGATAAGCTCCCATTGGGCTACTCTGGCACGCGACAAGAATAAGCCAAAGCGTTGCTGGCGCCCGCACGAAAAAGCCAATGGATCAACGGGAAAACGGCTATGCAGCTTATTATTACTATTATATTGTAGCAAAATAACAAGTATAAGTATAAAGGACGGCGGTAATCAATTCATATCAGTCCCTGTTTGGGATACGCCCTGCATTGTACTTTCACGCGATATCATGGACGCGATTCGAATGGCGTACTTGGCATACACAATGACCTGCGATGACCAGCCGATAGAAAGGTCTGTGTTTTATCCTCCCCCAGACAAGTCAGGTTCCATTTCTCCAACCTCGAGGGGTTGGGTGGCTTTATTGGTCTGGGCGCGCTCCGAACCAAGCACCACTGATTCGGGATGCGACAGGCGGCGCTCCTGCCGACTGCGCTATCACGCGCCTGTTTGGATGAAAACACGGAAAATGCAAAGAATAGAAGGGAAAATCTAGCAACTAAACGTAGCACATTAGAATAAGGAATATTGATAAAACAGAAAAGTGAAACGAAGCAGGCATAGAAGTGACTGCGAAGGACAGCGAACGCACTATAAGAACAGTCGTTTCCTCATCATCAACCTGTTAAGATGCACGCTATAATGGAAGTAAATGAATAAAAATAATTCTAATAATAAAAACATAATAAACACGTAAATGATGAAAGGTGGCGTTAATCAGTCTCTCTTGTTTAATATGCATGTAAATAGCGAGGTGAAGTAGCAAAGCAGGCGTTTTTGAAAGTCTAGTGGTAAGGAAGAATAAATAGGAAGAAAAAGGAAAAGACAGACAAAGACGAGTTGTTCAACTTCTTTCTCGAATGCGCCTCACGATGTCGTGGTTGTAATTTGAACGCGTGTTTGGTATAGGTGGCCAGCCGATCAAAAGCATGCCATACAGCATGCCTCTTAGACGTAGAATGCGTGACGCATCCGACGAAGTACGTCGTTTTTCATCCCTTATCTGCTAACACTTAACATGCACGCTGTATTCGAAATAAATGAATACCAAAGTTTTGATAATAAAATAAGGGATGGAGTGCAACGTTAGTCAATCCATTTTGGGATGCGCCATGCATTCTACTTCTACCCGATGTCGTCGAGGCAATTTGAATGCATATTTTGCCGCAGAAACACAGCTCGACAAAGAAATTGGAGTAGCCCAATCTCGAAATCTCCTGTGGCTCACGCTATGTGGAGCATGCACGAGCGGGTATCTTCCGCTCCTTCTAAGCTTTTAGAGGAAATCGGAAGAGAATCAGAGTCGAAGGATCGAAATCCTCCAGAAAGCACGGACAAACGATGGAGCGAAGCCGAAAAATCGCCGAAAAGTCTTAGATCAACAGCGCCAAGATGTCGAATCGATGGGCCGACACGGTGTTGAACAATCGAGGGCCGGGTGGGTGGCCGAAAGTCGTGTCCAAGTGAGGGAGTCGACCAACCGGCTGCGACCGGCTGCTCTGCACCACCGTGTCGTCGTACAGGCCCTCCGCCGGCGGAGCGCTCTCGGCGCCGGGCGCCGGCCGCGTCTCCGCGCCCGCCGCGCTGCCTCCGACGCACCTGTCCGCGCCTGCGCCGTCTCGGCCAGGTTAATCCCTCGTCCGACACACTCGGGGAGCACCGCCAGCCAGCCGACAGCAGCCCGCACTCATCGATTCATACGTTTAACGAGCCCCGATTTACTTCCCCGACATCGCCACGAACGGTCACGGTCTCCTGGAATACGTGGCCAGCCAGCGACCGGCGACGATAACCACATCTCCGACGTCGAAGCCAAAAAGCTCGCTCGCGGGGTTACTCATGCGCATAGGCAGTGCCTCGTTAGGATATTTTATTAGCTTTCAATCTTCCAGTCAGTTTTTTCAGTCCTGCTCAACAATGTGAACAGCGTAGGGAGGCGGGAGCGCGCCAGCCAGTCGTAACCAATCATAACACAGACCGTAAACCCTCCGACCAATGAAGACCATGACCGTGCGCATTTATCTGACTAGAGAAGGGTTTCGACCTCCCATGGAACCAAGTTGAGACCAGGATCATTAGAAAGAGCTCGGAATGTTGATTACGAATATGGGTGTCAAAATCGCAAAATGAAACTCCTGTATGAGTAATGACCTGCCGAAGTTGTGTGGCCTGACCACAGGCTGGCCGTGCGAAAGAGCTGACGTGAGCGCGATGAGTCTCATAGGTGCTCCTTAAGGACGGGCCACCAGCTGCGGCGGTAGCGCAGGGGTAGTGGTCCCGCTCGTCACGTCTGACCTGACGTCTGACCTCAGTCCCCACTGCTGCCGGTTTCTTTTGCACATCATGATTTATCTTAAAAGAAGACCTTTTATTCTAAATTATGACACGTTTGATTAAATAGGCGGGAAAACTATCATACACATTTGTAAAAGTGCTTGAAGGCAAAAAAGTGCTATGGTATCATTTTTATTAACTATTTTGCACAAACGGGCGCATGTAGCGCGGTCGGAGGAGGCGCCGACTGTCGCCATTGCACCCGATACCAGGTTCCTGGTTGGAATTTCCCGCCCAGGCCAACCAAGCCTTCTATCCCTCCGGAATCGGTGAATTGGTACCAGACTTGTCTGGGAAGGATAAAGCGCTGGCATCGACTAGCCACCCCAAGTCATTGTATGGCCAAATACGCATTCAAATCGCCTCCACGACATCCCGTAGAGGTAGAATGCGTGGCGCATCCCAAAAAGGATTGAGTAACGGCGTCCTTTATGCTTTATCCTTTAGGGGAGTCGAAACCCTTCCCTAGTGAGTGTCACCCATTTGGGCCTGATTGGCTGACCAAGGTCTCATCAGGTTTTTAAAATGGAAAGCTCGCTCAAGATGGTGTTGGATCCTCACATTCGCCATAAGAAACGCATCGGCTAGGAAATAGCAACTCCATGCGTCCCAATTCAAACACCCTTCCTCGCATCAGATTTTGGACGAAGCGCCGGCGCGGTCGCTCGCCTGGCTCGAAATCTGACGTTGGAGCGCACTAGACACACTCATGTAATGTGGACTAATCACTTGAACGTGGCGGAAAGAAAGGTTTACGGTTGCGTTGGGATGACTGAAGGCAAGGCTTTAAGGGAGGTTTCCTTGCAAATCTGCCAAGAATAACATGTGTGCCAAGCTGCTGAGTTGTACCCGTGTACTGGAGCACAACGAGCCGCTAGTTCCTGGAGGAGTGTTCTTTTTAAGTACTGAGCCGGACTTCTGCCCTCATCTCCGAGACGATACATCTTATGACAATTCGAGTCAGTTTCTTTAACCCTCAAATAGCTGGTATCGAGGATGTAAGCTGTTACAACGATGGTTTGTTGCGAACAAAACTCTAGCGCCCGGCGCGACCCGAACCCGCACCTCCTGCTGACCGGGCAGGAATTCTTTACACTATTACACCACCGGCACTGTTTGATCTAACGCAACCGATATACGGGTTAGTGCCGATGGGTCCCACGAGGTGTTCGATGAAACAGCGCTGGTGGTGTAATGGAACATTCCTGCCCCGTCAGCAGGGAGGTGCAGGCTCGAGTCCCACCAGGCGCTAGAGTTTTGATCGCAACAAGACGTCGTTGTAACAGCTCACATCTTAACACGGTAGCGGATTCGTACCCCGGAGTCTATTAGCCTGTCCAGTTCCGTGGTTGCAGATTATTTTCCGTCAGCCCGGGGAATCCAGTCGGTGATGGCTCTCTTCCAGCGTCCGCGAAATGTATTACGTGGCCGACCCACCTAATTTTCGACGACTTCACCCATGCGATGGCGTCTCCGATCATCGGCAAAGCTGGGAACTTCGGCCCTCCTCTCACTTACGCGAATCGCGTTACCTCCGAGTATCATAAATGGACTGGAAATGGCCCCTCGGAAAGGTAGACACCGCTACGCGCTTGCAGCATCGGCGTTCGACAGTTTTCGCGCTCCATCGCCAACTTGCCTGAAAGCCGCCCTCCGTTCAACTGTTAATGCCCACCGTTGCCTTCGTTGCGACACAGTCTGAAGATGATTTTCGGGAATTTTTTATAGCCTAGTAAGAGGGGGGCACCTCTCCCTTTTTGTTGCAGAGCGGCGTCAAAATAGAAGGCGAGCTATTTTACAGTCGCGACGCACTAATCTAGCCCACGAGAGACATTTCCTCACAACTTTCAGGCCGGAACAGGCCATACTGTTCGCGCTTGTTCCAATTTTCTAATAGTGCCCCCTACGACTAGGATGGAGCCGATTTTTCTCCTTTGGGAGACAGATTGGACGTGTTTGGGCGAGGAGCTGCGCTGCGCTACTTTGGCACGGGACTGGGATGAGTAGATTCGTTTGTAGCTCGATTTGAAGGTGGTCACGTCAAGGAGAAATGACTCGATCTTGACTCTACACGTCTGACAACAGTTTGGTAATAAAAAAATCTGGAATTGAGGTGCAACTGCAGACACACCTATGGGCGACGTCTAGTAGAATAGGCCTTTTCAGGTCGCCTCCAAGCAAATCGTCTTTTCTTGTTGTTGTTGTGAACTTCAGTAGAACTGAAGGCGAAAATGTGCGGAAAGGTGCGTTGAGCGTAAATTCCTGCGCAGCTACTCTTCCTGAGGTCCTGGCTCGGTTGCACAGAGTGGAAAAGCGGGAAGACGTGTGTCCGCGGTTGCTGCTTCTGTTCCCTCCTTTTCCACTTTTCTCGACGAATTCTGTGGCGGCCTGCAGGAGCCGCTTAACTGCTACATACAGCTGCAACCGATCACTTCGTGGCTGTGCTTCCCCTGGAGGGCTGTATTCGTTTGTTTTCAGAAGCTTCAGAAGCTGCTGGAGCAGGCTACCTTATGTGCTTCAGAAGCTGCTGGAGCAGGCTACCGTATGTGAAACAGTGGTTGAACGTAGTCTCTTTGCATGACATCAGAAGAGAATGATGTTGCTTAGGTAGGCGAGCGGTTTTTGGACTTTGATAGGTCAAGACTTATCAGCTCACAATTGAAAGAAATTCAGTGGGAAGTCGTTCGCTGGGGAGACGTTACTAATGGTAAGAGGGAGAAGCGAAAAGTGCTAAAGTCATTCAAGGGACATGTGGAAGCACAGCAATTTCTAAAACGCAAAGATTGCGTCCCGTGCTTTTATTTACGCTCGACAGCTATGTAACTAAAAATAATCCGAGACATCACATCAGTAACAACAAACATCGCAAACGAATTGCTGAAGAAAGTCAAAGAGCAGCACGACACCGCATTTGAGAAGGTTAAATATGAATACGAGCAGAAAGACGGACTTATGCGCACTGTGGAGACAGAATTGGGAGCAAAGTCGTGTTCGCTTTCTGTTCTTCTATCCTGAGAACAAAATGGATTCTCGGGTTCCTCCTGAAGCATTCTACTACACATCGAAACTTAAAATAATAAAAATAAGACAAATAATAATAGAATAGAAATTAGCAAGTTTTAAAAGATGAAGATTGAGGATCCGTGTTCTTGTTGCTGATAAGGCTTTATTTATTATTTATTCATTTATTTACCGAATTTTTATCGCTTTTTTCAATAAATTCTGCATAAAGCCCAACATGTAGCCATGCAGGTAAAGACAAACACAAAAGCTAATGAGTACAACAATTACATCGAACAATAGTACAGCATGCTGCCGCCAGAAAGTGTAAACTCGTAGGAGACACATAAGAGCTACCAGTTGGGAGCCTTCTATACCTCGTCAGGGAGTGGTGTGAAACATTTTTTTAAACACTTAGAAGAATTCTGTGCCGTTCTGTGATATGTAATAGTAATAGCTCGATTTGTAAAAAACTTCGCAAATCTTTCATTTTTACTTTGCTGTTTACTATTTTTTATTATCTATTGCTATTGTTATCTATTTTAGTAATTTTCCACAAATCAAAACTCTTCAATAGCAGCATTATTTTCTCCGGGACTGACCATAAGACATCTGAAAGGAGATCTTCCGTTATGAAGAAACGTCGGAAATAATTTTCGAACGGGAATAAGCGAGCTGAGGTGTAGTTCCGATGGGTGTTGAATCCAAGTCTGGCCAGTTCGAGGATGGGCGTCTGGTAGCGCGGCACTCCGCTTCAAGGTTCTTGGCTCGGATTTCTCGCCTAAGCCAACCAAGCCTTCCATTACACCGTGATCGGTGAATTGGTACCAGACGTGTTTGGGAAGGATGAAACACTGACTTGCCTCCGTAATTCATTGTATAGGCCACATACGCATTCAAATCGCGTCCACGAAGACTCGAAGTAATAGAATGCGCGACGCATCCCAGGGCAGGATTGATTAACGGCGACTTGTATCCCTTATCCATGACGCGAAGAGAAACGAAGTGGAAATTGCTATTACTACTTGTTTAAGCCAATAACGAAACAACACAATCAACAAGCGTAAAACATGACAACTATACGATTGCTATATAACACGGAAGGAAGGCATGTTATATCCGAAATAATTCTGCTAGCTGAGAAGAGCCCATGATTTAGATTCATGTCTACCACCAATTAAATTCATTTGGTCAATACTGCTCACGGCGTACACACTGCAAACTCTTCATCCCTCTAAACATTGATTCCATTAAGGTCATTTCGATATAAAATTTCTGAGAAACTAAAAGTATCTTTCTAATTCATATTCAGCCTAACTAGAATTTGACTGTGTCCGAACGAGTTGTCAGATGGCAAATAAGAGCATTTTTTATGAAATTAATTAATTTCGCACCACTCTCGAGCAACATTCGTGGCAGGTCACACCTAAGCGTAAGGAGGTAGCCTTTCGAACTTAGGCGAGGCATTGCTTCTTTCAGTGACCGATTTTGCTGCATCTATAACTACAAACTGGTCGGCCATAGCACCGCAGCAGTTTGTAGAGTGACGAAAGTTTTCAGAATGCTTTTTACGCCTTACCGTTTTTGCCATCCAACTTGCTATCCGGTATCCAGTAAATTGCATCATACGACAGAGGAGAAGAGAGTAGATGTCGTCATGTATCGAAAAGTAACTAAGGGACACAACTGGACAGCTTTCGTTCGACGTGCTGAATAACAGAAAAGAGGGGAAATGGGCTTTTCTCCGACTAAGCAGAATCTTGGAATCAAATGTGAAAACACTAAAAAACAATCCGCATAACACAGTGTATAGAAAGCGGGTGTCGTAATGCATTATAATATAACCAGCGTGGTCAACGCGGTTCTGGAAGTGCTCCAGAAATCATTCTGCAAGTCGACGCTGTTGTATGGAGGTGGATCGATATGACGCTCTAGCCGCACCTGTAATCCTTGAACAATTCTTCAAGAATTGTAGCCATTAGAACGTTCAAAAGAACCCCCTTTCTTTGAGATGTGACTCCAGTCTGTGGCTGAAGCTGGCTGCAGTTGATGATGAGACTAGATCGTTTGGCAGCTCATTCCACGTTTTCGTTGCCCGTACTGGAAAGGATTCAAAGAACTGTCGAGATCGGTTTCTTCCAATGGAGATCCGTAAGGCATGACCTCTTGTTCTATTTCTGAATTCATGAAAATTAAAAAGTTCGTTTTTTTCAACTTCTATAAGATCGAAAACTATTTTGAATACTAGGTTTCGATCATATATGGCTCTTCTCAATCGCAGGGATATGGTTCCAAGGAAGGCGAATCTCGATAGCTGGCATTGAACATACCACTTCATACCATTTCTCAGACTAAGCAGAATTAACTGGTGTACGCTGACGCCGATTATTTATCCGGGTTTTTGCCACATCGTTTGTAGTTGATTTATTTGCAAAACACCAAAATATACCAATTTCACGTCGAATTGGTTCTCAAATCACACTGGACATTTTTGAAATCAAATTGGACAGCCCTCTAAGCTAGCTTTGAGACTTTTGAAATCAGCGCGAACTCTTCCAAATCGAAGTGACCTTCAGGCAGGTTAAAGTGGAGACTCAAAATGACGGTTAGAATGATTTTTTGTTCAAGGAAAATTTGGTATAACATTCCTCGACTTTTTTAGCTTACCTGCCCCAATAAGTGTAACAATTTTATAAAAAAAATTTAGAGAAAAATAATAGGTTGGTATTAGTTTTAAAGCACAACAAAGAAGCAAACATGTAGCGTATTAAAAGACCAGATCGCGCCATGCACTCAAAACGCTCCTTGCGATTTTTATTTGGTTGATAGTATAAATGCTGTTTACATGAAGCATCGAAGTGAGGATATGTGTGCTCTTTACAATTGTCTTTGTTGTATCGTTAGCAGGTGCCAAACTCCGTCAAACAGAAATTCTGCTATCAATCGAATAAAAGTCGTGACGTCTTGGACGAGGGCGTGGCGCATTCTCTTTTTCGGCACAAAAAACGTTCGCTTTCCTGCTCTTTAATACAAGCTTTAAACCATTATTTTTCTCGAAAAATGAGGATTTCATAAAATCTCAACAATGTGCTTGTTCACTTATGGGGTAGATGAATTAACGTTTCAAAGAAAGTTAAACTAGAATTTCTCCTTGAGCAAAAATCTTTCTAACCCTTTTGCAGAGTCTCTAGTTTAGTGCAGAAGTAGCTCATTTCATTTTGGAAGGGTTCGCTTTGATTTCAAAAGTCTTAGGCTTAGGCTTAGAATAGTGTCCAATTTGATTCGGAAAGTGTCCAGTTCGACGTGAAAATGGTTTAGATCTAGAAACCGCTGTTCAACGTAATCAATTATTATGGACTGTTCCTCCTTCTGGTATGGTAATCGTGGCTTAGAGAAAGTCAGTTGCGTTTTGGTGTGTTGATTGATTAGGGTTTCTTCTTCCAGTCGTAGGGAGCTACCCAGACGTTTAAAAAATGGACACCACTTGCTCACTGAAGTGCTCATCTCACGATCAGATTCGAGATGGCAAATGCTTTATTGACTGACGTTCTGGCGAATTAGCCTTTTTCAGAGTCACAAACTTGGGTAATTAAGCCATAATTAGTTCAATACAGTAGCTTATAGCATAGCTTAGTTTAACTAACCTAACTTTGAGACTCCGAAGGACGCGAACTAGCCGAGTCCGTAAACTACTATCTTGTGTCTGTTTATGAGTTCAGCACTAAATTCTGCATCGAACTTGGCAGCTAAAACGGAAACCAACTAGCTCCTTGTCTGGTGAATGAGTTAAGCAACGGAGAAATTTTACGACAGGTCTTCAACTTCTGCATGAGGACCACTAAGAGTCACGGGTGCGTAAGTGGGTGCTACACTGCTACGATCTCACTTAAGAACACGGCGAATGACTTCGTAAGCATGTAGTGCGAGCCTCGAAAAACTCTCCGGACTATCCGCACCAGGTAATCACTGTCGACGACGTTTTTGTACCGTCGTACAGTGCACAGTCTTCGTCACTGCACTCGCCATGGCCTATGCGGGAACAGGTCTGCGTATTTCGTAAGAAAAGAACCGCAGCGTTCACATTTTACGTTCTCACTTCAGAAAACAAGGAGCCCAGTTGTCGAACTGCCCCAACTGTGCGGGGACTGCATTATTGCTCGCTTAAGTGTACTCCTTGACACAGTGGTCTCACCGACAGCGACAATGACAGCAGTGGTGGGTGGGTAAAGGTGCCGGTCGAAGAGAGCTCAAAAGAAGCGGAATGTCGCATTCACACGGAGCACTGCACAAGAATGGGGCTGGAGAGAGAGGCGGCTTCAACCCGTAAATCTGGTGAACAGCGTCTAGAATTAGTAGCAGATGGCTGATATGAACCTGAAATGGTCGAATCAAACTCGCCCGTCGAATGTTCGAATGTGCGGCCACTGGGAAGGATTGATCAACGTTCCACGTTCGGTTCTCGATTAGTCTTGGCATAGCAGTCCACGATACTGAGAGATAAACTTTATATCGAGCCACTCCAAGATTGTTAGAGCAGACGGCACTCAGGCTAGCGTTTCGTCGTTCTCGCCTTCTTCAGAGCCTGGAATGAGACGAAAGGAATCAATCTGAAACACTATCCCCCAAGCGTCATTCCATTTTACAGAAATTGTTTGAGAAGACCTTTGGATCAAAGAAACTGCGAACAGAGACCAGGACGGTGGACATCTAGCAAGTGGGCTCGTAACGTCCACCGGGCATCCGCAGCTGGATGAGGGTGACCGAAGCTAAAGCCCAAGGGACTGTCCGCCTAGGGGACCACCTGGGTCATAATCGCGTAGGACAGCATCCGCAAATGTCGGCGAATGGGGCCAGCTCCTGCGTCACTGCTCCCTATTGATTTCCTGGAAGCGCTTTGGGTTGCGGCCAGATCACCTGGATCTCCCGCGCCGGGTCTGGTCCACTGGGTGGTCCTGGGCATAGCCAGTATCACGTTCAGTAATTGCGCTGGCCTGTATGCCGTTATTTCTTAAGTCAAACTCCAGCCTACCTTATCTCATCTACGTTACTCAGACGATCTTCTGAAGATTCTGTTCAGATATCGGCTGATCTGAATTTCCCGCGTTGGGCCTGGTGTACTGGGTGGTCCGACGGCACTCAGGTCATAGCGACGGCTATAGGTGAGAATGACATGGGCATTGTCATATATAGCTGCCGCTTTGACCTGTGTGCCGTTTTTCCCTCTCTTATGGTTAGGCCACACTTCAGCATCTTCTGACGGCCTTCTGATGATTCTATTCAGATACATCTCACTCGGCGTCACTAAACGTAATCATCCCCATCGGCGATGAACAAGTCGGTCTTGGTGAGCTGTAACCCCCTCACTTACCTATCCATTACCTACCCTATTCTGGAGAGCTTGAGTGGAGGAAGAAGACTTACGAGCTCTGATGGCTTGAAAGTTCTCTAGTGCCCAGCAGTTGCAGTACTTGTGTAATTTCCTTGAAATCTGAGGACAAACACCATCTACTAATGAGACACCATGCGGTCGTTTGCACTGCACGTCATGGGCATTAATTTTAGTTGTTCAGTTGAAGATGCTGAAGCCTGCACCTATCAAGAGTCTCCGCCTGGAATTCTACTGGCCGCCATTGACAGAATTCCGATCGATCGCTGGTGTGAGCAGCCGGAGGTGGTCGTGCGGCATCGATGGAACCTCGTGATCTCCAATCGACAATTGCGAAGTTGACTGGCTCATACTACATTGGATCCGACACCGATTTTCCGGATAGTCGGATGATTCGGACAGGCCATTTTTTCGAACCCCGGATCTTCGGATGACTCAGATGAGGGCAATTTCAGAAACCCTGGATCTTCGGATGATTCAGATAACGCCATTTTCGGCCGAGCCGGATTTCGGACATCCGATTCGGAAACAACCGGAGTACTGATATAATAGGGGCACACAACATCTTAAAAACGTAACACATTAGTAACTCCGCGTTCATTTCATTGAACAGTAGAAGTCACGAGCGCGTAAAGCAGCTTGGAATGCGTCACCTTGAATTAACATGGGAAGGGTCTGAAGCGTATCTCTGAACGGGGGGAGCGAGTCATATAGGGAGAATCCCCACCCCTCAATTACTATGAAAATGTGGGAGGTGAAAACGCGCAAGCCTATCCGGTGCATCGAATGAGTGTGATATTCAGAGGGCGTGTACGGTCGGTGTCCTGATTGGCTGGCCTACATTCGGTCACTGTTTTGACTGGTTATGTTTATGTGGTGCGTTCGCACCTCCCAATGCTGCCCGCATTCGCTACATGGACCGACCTCATAAAAGAATTGGTGCTCAGAATGTCTTTGAGGCTGCTTTTGCATGTGCAGCCAAGGCTGGTCTAACGCAGCGTTTGTTCAGGTGGTCGTGCTGGTCGTGCTCCTCGGGATGTGTCACTGCCTGATCGTGCTGCCGGTGGTGTTCGCTGCTCTGCCGTTCAAGGAGACCCGTGTCTCACAGAAGAAGCCGCACCTGCTGACCATCATGGACAAGAAGACCCGAGTCGGACACCAGGCAAGCCATGCCTAGCCTTGACGCACCGCTGTGATGTACGATACTGGCCCCTCACATTCCGCTATGAGTCCTCTCGTCCACAATTCCCCGTGCACGTGTAGCGTTCTCGCCCAGTGTTTCACTAGAGGTCTCGTCATATTACGTCGATTTATCTGTGCTCTTCCCTATTTTCCTTTCCTTCATTCTCTCCCATTTTCCCCATGGGTCACATCCTTCACTGTGCTGTTGTCTCGCTGTGTCATTGCATTCTGCTAATCCTGCGATATGTTGTGGTTGTTCAATCCGTAACAGTGCGGCTCAACAAGCTGCGCTCTGAGAAGATTTATAAATACGAAACGTCTCGGTGCACTTGTCACGTTTTCTTCTGGAACGCTCTGGCCCTCTAGAAGAGGTTAAGGCTGATACTAAAAGGTCCTTCTTCAGAACTCGCTCCAGTTGGAGTGACTCGTCACCGCTAAAGACGCGATTTTTCTGATTTGCTTCACACCCAGATTGACATGGGCTTTAGACTACCTCGATCGAGTAATTTCCTTTTTGGAGCCCTTTCATAGTCTGCGACGGGAGCGGCTGGGCGTGCGGTGCATATCGATTTTTGCCGGGCGAATTGTCAATATTATGTATCGGTTCATATCAGGGGTGTGCGTTAAATTTTTTTTTCGATAAATTTTTAACGACCATTTTTTAACGAAAAATTTTGCGTTAAAATATGTAAATTCATTAAATAAAATTTTCTTAAGCAGTAGTCAGTATGGCTGTATTTTAGTAAGTAAACAGCTAGGTCTTTTTCTTTATTGATTTTTTTAGACTCCATATACACTGCAATATGGCATGTCGTCATCTTCACAACAAATAACAACGGTCCGTCTACCATCATCAAAATTTCTAAACGAGAAAAATGATTAGGATTCTAAAACCAAACCGAAACAATAAGAATTCTAAAATAACAAATTTCGTACTACGTCTAGTTCGTTTAGCTTGTAGAAAGTCGTCCAGCCTCTAGGAAGATTTAAAGTGCTATGCACCTTAGAGGGGTCAACGTTTTCGACCGTTTTCATTGTCAGACAAAACTTCTTACAGAATTTGCGCAAGTAAACTTTTACAGCATACCATTCTTCTATGCTGCCATAATTGTTTCGGAAAACTACAGAATGTTTTAATGAAGAGTGCAGGGCAGACAGTGACCACAGCGAATTCTGGATCTAACCTAGTCGGAGGGGGCAACCCTAAGGTGCCAAATTCCTAGGTCATCCCATGCCACACAACCACATCCACTGAAATTAAATTAAAGCCCTCGCTTTAGCAGCTGAAGCACTCGTAGAAGCATAAGATAGGAAAAAACAGTATATGTCCCCTCCGATTAGGATAGATCCCGGATTCTTTGGTGCAGTTCGTATTTGGAAGATATTCACGAGGTCCATAGAGTTCTGCCTGTTCCACAGAATGGTCCATGTTGTCCCAAAATGTCCTGTTCTCACTGCAGACGAGAACAGAGAATGTAATAAACGACCACGGACCGTTGATCAAATGTTGATCGAATCGAATTCTATTGCACTGAGTTGCTGTCTTTGCCACCCAGGTGGCGTTTTTCCAATTGTTGAGACGTTTCTTCTCTGCCTTCTAAAGGAAATGCATAGAGAACAGTGTTCTACCTTGTCCTTATCCCTCCTAATTTCTCCAAATATAATTCGCCACTATTTCCCACTCTTTAACGACTTTTCCACAATTGACCACTCTGATTTTCTGCTTGAAGCACGTGGTACTATTCTTTCAGCACCTTCTCGATTTCTTCCCAATTTTGTAGCACATTTTGGATTGAGGAACGGTGTTATAGTAAGTTCGCAAATTACGCGAAAGAATCCGCGGACATAAAAGGAATTTCTTACTAGAGCCAAACTTGCGCCTTCAAAGATACACCTTTTTCGTAGAACTTTGCAAAAATCCTTATGCAGTAGACTGCATGTGAAGTACGAGTTTTTATACGAGCCTCCTATATAGTTACTGACTAAGAGCGGTCATCGGTTTCTTCTCTTTTTTTCTAATTTTATTGCTTTCATGTCATGTAAATATGTTCACTGTTTCATACTGACTATGCTTCTCCAAAAGAAAACTGCCAAGAGAACTTTCTGGGAGGACGAAAAGGTTGAGCAAAACCGTTGACATGCACCGCATGAAATTCAATAAAAACGGAGCAGTGACAATACCAACAGCCAAGCTCTGTCTGTTAGGCGGTGTCCAATGCTGCCTTGACTTACTCCTACAACCATCATCTGATGCTGCACGAAGAATCCGTCCTATTTCCCGGAAAACTTGCAGAGAAGAGGGAATTTCTTCCATTGTTTCGCTTCTTATACTTGTTGTCACGCATTATTTTTGTTTCTTCGCGTTTTCCACGCCCTTTCAAAACCACTTTTGAAAAAGAATCGCAAAAAACGGTGAAAAAATTGGCTGGTTGGTAAGTATGAAGAACCAATATGTACAGGGTGCGTAAAAAGTATTGACGCAGTAAATGACGGCTGTGGAAATAGTATTGCGCAGTACGTTTTAAAATATTCACTTGAGAAATATGGAAAATGATCTTACAAACACGATAGAATAGCTCGTAATCGACATTGGCTCCTTTACTGTGAATACAGGAGCTAAAACGACGGAAAAATTCATGAGCACGCGCCGCAAGTACTCGCTTGGATTTCGTTCCGTGCTTTTAACAGGGTAGCCTTCTGCGACTGGTCACTTCTGTTGAAAGTAGCCCAGACCTCATTCACCAAAATCGCCTAAAAAGAGTAATCCAGCGGATTCATGTTTAAGCTGTGCTCGTCTGAGAAGCTGTCCACACCTGCGCGCGTTATCTGCCTTCCGTTATCGGACAGAGATTGATAATTTTGGATTTGAACGTTAACGTGCGTGAACCTCTTGTAATCATCATCTGTTATGACAGAGCCGTGGCTGGCGTTTGGGTTGCTGACCTCTTTCCTCACCAACCGTTTCGAACAGCGCCTAATTCTCTTGTTAAGGAACTATTAAGCTCTTTGGGAAACAGACAAAAAAGGGCCACCGTAACGACGACGATCATGTTTCTTCAGTTTTTTCGTGAGTGTTTTTTGAGCACAATACAGACGACAAAAATAACACACAAAAACCTAGAGGGGTACAAAGAGAAAGCTGGAGCTGAAACAAAAAGTAAGTGCGTCAATACTTTTTACGCACCCTGTAGCAGTCAAACGCGAAAACGGTGAAGGAAGTCCAAAAACGCGAAACTACGGCTGAGAAAAGTGGGGGCGCACGCAAACAAATCGGTCAAGGAGCAAGAAAAAATGGCAACAATTCTCGAAAAACGAGGGTGATATTGATTGCCTACTGTCACTGATTCAAGTAAGTAGAGTGTTTCCCCTTTATCGCAACGATACTGCGAAGGGTCATCCGAAAAATTCGTCCAAGAAGCACTTATCTGAAGAAGAAGTAAATTTTCAGAAATGGTGAGTAAAATGTCGTTAATGCAGTTTAACGGGAATTTTCGTCGTTAAACTTCGTTAAAAAATTTTTAACGAAAAATGCCGGTAAATCCGGTAAATCGTTAATCGTTAAACGCACACCCCTGGTTCATATGCTTGGCACGAGCGACTCGGTCGTTCCCGTCGCAGCCGTCACGGACTATAGATGGGCCCTTATGTTTACTAATTTCTAAATTTTCCCCTTAGTTGACAGTTCAGTGAAAGTAGGAGGGGCTAACAAACAGGAGAATTGGAACAGGAGGATTTACTTTAGTGGGACGTTTTCTTCCTAATGTATGTATAACAGGTTTCCTCGAACTTATAGAGAAGATACGTCAGTTCGCTTAGGGCCCATTCATAGCCCGCAGGAGCGACTGGATTGCCCGTGCAAAGCATACGAATCGATTACTGCCGGGCGATCGGCAAATGATCTTTGCTCGGGCAGCCGGTCGCTCATGTACATACATAGCTCCTGTCGCGGGCAGTGGAGTAGGCCCTTAGGCCGGGGGCATACTTCCATCGCCGCGATGCCATCGCAGCGCTCAGTTCATGGCCATTCCGCCGCACGCGGCCGAATAGTCAAAGAGGACTTCGACGCGGCCGCCGCAACAGTGGCGGTCGGCATGCGCGATGGCTTCCCGCGCCCATCGCGGGCATGGCATACTTTTTCGCGCCGCGCGCGGTGTTTAGCGTTGCTCCTGGACGGATCGCCGTCGCGCTTCCTTGCAGAGCGATGAGCGATGCGACGAGCGCTGAGAAATTCAAATTCTTTCGCGTCACTCTGCAAAACTCATCGCCGCGATTCCTCTGCAAAACTCATCGCCGCGATTCCTCTGCAAAACTCATCGCCGCGATTCCATCGCGGCGATGTGGGAAGTATGCACGAGGCCTTAGGCCTATGGTATACTACCGCGGTGCCGTCCACGGACGGCCGGGACGTAAAACGTAAACAGAACTGAGGAGCATTCAGAACGAAGGAAATGTGTTCTGGGCATTAGATAGTTAAAAGTTTCGACTCCACCGACACGACTTCGTCGAAATTTTTTTTTCGCTGGAACTTATACTAGGGGGGGGGGGGTATTTGGGTGCTGATCACAATCTGACATGCGTTTTTCACGATTCGGTAGGAGACTCCGCTTGGTAACAAGCATCTCGTCAATTTCTACCGTGTGGCCGAAACCACCTAAATCCGGACGATTCCTGCGGAAGTATTCGCAACATACGTCTCGGAAGTGCTGTTCCCATTGGATGACAGTAGGACGACTAACTTCCAGTTCATATTCCTAAAGTGCCTGCGTTTCAATTTCCTGCCACCAGGAGTAAGATAAAGCGGAAATGTTTCCCTCCGTCAGGACACTGCGATCAAAAAGCGATCCCTTCGTAATAGCGACTGAAGGAGTGGTTCCTGCGGATGATCCACTGCCACACATCCTTCTGTTGCATCTCCATCGGTGTGCCGTCTGACTAAGCGTCATCGAGGTATTACAAATGGGACACTTACCCATACAACTTCTACCTGCCGTCACCGGCAGAAACTTTATGAATGTAATCCTGTGTCTTCCTGTATCTATATTATCCAGCCGAATCGTGAAAAGCGGATGTCAGATTCGTGATCAGCACTCCAAATTACCCCCCCCCCCCCCGTAGACGAATTTTCAGCGAAATCGGTGACCCTGCCTGGACTACCCTTGTTAACGGCATGGGTGGTCTCCGACCGAATCGTGAAAAACGGATGTCAGATTCGTGGGCAGCACCCCAAATAAATAATGAATGCTGCTGGATGTGGTAGAGTTTCGCATCGCAATTAATCCTGTTTCTGGACAACAATTTCTGAACCGTGTGGACGTGCGGATGCTGTCATGCACTAGGATTGGGCCTCTTCGACTGACCGAAGCCGGTTGTTCTTCAGTCAACTTCTGGTGCATCACTTCAATTTCGGCACAGAACTCCGCTGTGATAGTCTCTCCAGTCTTCAAGAACCTGTAATGGACCATGTCAGCCATCGTCACCATACATACGGTCGCCATGGTCATCTTTGGATGGAGACTTGGATTCGGCATCTCATTGGGACTCTCATTCTTGTCCAGCCACTGTGCAGAGCGACGACGATTGTCATGAAGGATCCGTTTTTCTTCGCATGTCATACTCCTGCCCAGAAAAGCCTCATTTAGATTGCGCAGCCCTAACGAAACACAGGTGTCCCGGCGCTTCAGCTTCTGCCCGGCCCTCAGTTCGTGCTGGATCTATTCATCCAACTTCTTTACTTCTCCGATCGCATTTAAGTGGCGACTGATAGTGCTGCCGTCAACGCCAAAATTTTGTGCTGGCTCTCTCACAGTTTGGCGCGGATCCGCATCCACCATCATTTTGAGTGGGTCGTCGTTAAGGAGTTATGGCGGCCATTCCGTAGCCACGAAAAATCGACCAGAAATTAAGGTAGCAAAATCGGTCATTTCATATGCAACGACCTAGTATATGCCAGATACGCATTCAAATTACGTCCACGAACTGCCGTAGAAATGAATGCGTGGCGCACCCCAGAGAGAAATTAGCGCTGTTTTTGATCTTTTCGGCTGGCTGCCGGGGACTGCACCAGCTTTCTTTGCATGCCTGAAACACTGCTTCATAGGGTACAGAACAGGATTATTATTTATTTATTATTTACTAATCACTGCAGATTATGTGCACTGACAATGACAGTGACAACACCAACATTATGATCCGTGAAAGTCATTTCATTTCTCAAGACTTTGTGGACGCATATTATTTCATTCGTATCGAACTCAGTCTCACCACAAAATTACCACGCGCCACAAAACGAAAGGTCTCAGAAAATGACCAGAAATCGGGATACAAAACACGGAAACGGAAATAGTACATGTTCGTTGATAGGTTTGTTCAAATCCGTTTTCAAAATGACGTCAAGAACTACTTGTTCCTTTGTACATACTTGCGCGAAACTTTCACACGAGCTTTCACAGACATAATCATGAACCACACCATAGCAGGGCTGGTTTTTACGAAACTGGTTCATTCTATCTTCGATGTGTAATTCTAATATATAACCCTAAAGGCCTCCGCACGCTTTTGCGGCAACGCGGCAGCGCTATCTTCAAGGGGACAGACAAGAGTTCGCCGCTGATGTGTCGCCTGGGCGGCAGGTGCGGCGCCGCTAAAGTGGCAGCAGCTGCCGTCAACGTGGCAGCGGCAGTAATGATTCAAGGCATTATTGCCGCTGCAGCCGCTTTATTGCCGACAACTTCTGTCTGGGCTCTAGCTGATCGTGGCGTGATCTAGGCTGGATACTGATAATGATAAAGATAATGAAACTGCGTCCGGCGATGGAGTGGGGCTGCAAAGCTGATGATGAGTATCGCCTAAGCGACAGTTCTGCCTCCTACGACGCAGTTTTGCTGTCTGATGCGTACCGCGTTGCCGCAAAAGTGTGCGGAGGTCTTAATGCGGACAAAAAGCGCTCTTGCCGTCGAATTCTAGACTGCCGTTACTTTCACCGCGTTTTTGATGAATCAGAATTTGCGGTGCTTTCTCTGTAAGATTGCTGTATTGTGAATCCGCTGTGAAATGTTACCGCTGTAACGTTAATGAATCTCGCCCAAGGTTACCGAATGGTAAGACATTGAGGTGTGCACGTGGTGCAGCCGATAAGAGGTGCTAGCCGCGTGCGTAGCAGAAATTCGATTAGGTTCGAAGCGCACAGGACCCATTCTGGGTACGAATTCCGGTTTGACTGAGAAGAGCGGTGCACTAGCTGGCGGGGCACTAGCTGACCATTAGCCCTCTCCAGAAGCTACTTCATCTAATCGTAGTGCACTAAATCGTCATGTGTACTATGGATCTTATTAACTTAATTGCGAGTATCAAGCTCAGTTTTCTTTGCTGCATACTCTAGGAATGATCCGCCCAGACGGTGCATGCGTTCTTCGTCTGGTGCTCTAATAGGCTGTGAACAAGTGCAGAAAATGAGGGCAATCCCTGTCGAATTGGACAACAAGAACTCCACCTACACTTGCAATACGGAAGCAATTTTCTCAAAAGAAACTCAAAAACACGTTGAATACACGAGTGATTCGAGGGCACGACGAGGTCTCATTTGGCCCTGACCTTGTGCCTTTGATTGTGGTTTGTTGATGGTCTTTTTCTTCAGTCGGGAATCGTGCTGAAGAGCTTTCCAATTGGAAAGTAGAAAGGGAGGCATAAAGACAGCTGAATAACATCGTTATTCCTACTTAGGGCAAGAAGGAAGCCCGGGGAGAAGGCCAACATTCTGGCAGCAGTTGTGGTTAGAGTGACGTAGGTGAAGATGGCTGGAATGCCAGAGCTACCAGAATTCGGACAACGTCGGCGTTCCTACTAGCTGCGCCTCGACTGAAGATCGCGATTCAAGGTTGTTGCAGAATGTTTTGTTGCGATCAAAACTCTTGCGGAAGGGGGGGGGGGGTCTCGAACCCGTGCCTCCTGCTTTCCGGGCAGCTATGTAGGCCTTGCCATTGCTGCCTGGAAAGCAGAAGGTGCGGGTTCGAGCCCCGTCTGGTGCAAGAGTTTTGATAGCAATAAAACACCTGTGACAACATAAAGCCTGTAGGCTAAGCTAGGCTCGGCACTGATCGATAGGTGTCCTTCGCCCTTTCGCTCCCGCCTCTGCCGTCATTTCCGTCGCGAAGTATGAACAAGCCCTTAGCTAAGAGCCATCCTCTTGGTTTATTCTTGATCACCTGTACCACCTGTTCCGTTCCTACACATACGATCGAAGTTGGCCAGCATTCGCTCCGCCTGGCAGATGCTCAGTGTTATGAGCACGATGTCGTCAGCGAAGCGCAGATGGTGCAGTTGCGAGTTTCCATGGATGGTCTTGGTCGACATGATAAACTCAGACAGCCTTTCACCTTGCTCGATCCACTCCAAACCGTGGGTTTCGATGTGAAGTTCTTCCGGCGACCTTCGCGGTCCGATCTTGGCGTTGAAGTCGCCGACGATCACCTAGTAGAAGGTGTGATCTTCATTATAGAACTTCTCCAGCTCCACGTAGAAGGCTTCGACCTCTTTGTCGTCGTAGTCGGATGTGGGGCATACGCGACGAATACAGTCAAAGCTGGCACGGAGCCACATCGCTTCAGTCGCAGACGTCCGATTAGGGTTGTCAGAGATTCGTACGAATCGATGTTCATGGCCAAGTGCGTGTTGACGAGGACACGAACGCCGCCTACTCCCCAGCTTTCGCATGTTCCGAGGAACAGTTCTTCTCCGGAGTCGTAGGCGGCGTGTAGGGGGTGGTGTCTTCTCGTCTCAGTCCGATGACGTCGTACTTGATCTTCCTGGCTTGCATCATCAGGTCCTCGACGGATGCTTCCGATACAGGTGTGCGGGCGTTGTAAGTACAGATCGTCATCCTAGTCCTTCTCAATTTGCGCAGCCTGGTTAGGCCCTGAGATTTTAGCAGCCTCTCCGTACTCGTCCTTCCCATCGCTACAGAAATGGGGGCTCTTTCGGGGTCAGGGGAATGAGGCCCTTTAGTGCTGCTGTGTTTGACTCCAATACACACGGTAGCTTGTCAAGCTCTGTCGTGTGGGCGAAGAACTCCGGGCAGCCAGCCAGACTGCCCGAAGGGACGGGGCGAGGCTTTTGAGGCGGCCTTGAATCGCCTTACGATGTACTCCCAGTCTATTATTCTTGATATATATATATATATATATATATATATATATATATATATATATATATATATATATATATATAGGGTTCCTGCGGTTCTGGTGTTGCAACTAGCTTTCCTATTCCTTCTACTCGTCATGCTCTTCGCCTTCTTTCTCTACATTGTTCTCCTTCTGCCTTCAGTTTCTATTGACCTTTCGGACCCTTTCCCTCTACTGTTTCTCTCATTGCTTCACCGTTTCACTCTTCACATCATTTCTGCTGTCCTGATCAACTTTCTTCAATTCTTGTTTCATAAACATGCTATTAGTACTCTTTGGCATGTTTTCTGACTGAGCCCATATCTCTTTTAGGCTTTTCGAATGGTGGAGTCGTCACTGGAGGAGCTCAGCTTGGCCAACAATAGTCTCGCAAGTGTTCCACTATTCAGCAACATGTCCCGACTAACATCACTGAACCTGTTTGGGAATAAAGTGCGTTTGTTTTTCCTTCTAATTTTTAATATATACTTTTTAAAATAATTTTCTTCTTTTTAAAAATTTTTCCAACATTACGGACCAAAAACATTGAATACGCACGTTTGGACAGATACATTTGTTCACAGCTTTGCTTTAGCACTGTCTGACAGCATCTTTTCTGGGGCTGACTACGATAAGAAGAATCAGTAGAACACAGTGGAATCTTCCACCAGACTGTCCCCAAAGCAAAAAGGTCCTCAGGAGGTAATTATCTCGAGGGAGCAGGAGAGGCCGTAAAATGACCGTACTCCTTGGGCCAGTACAGTAACTATCAGTTTACACGATTTTCATCTAAAAATTAGACGACTAGTTTGCACATCAACGGATAGGAAATCCGATTACCATTACGAATCTTAATCTTAAACCCTTTCTCCCCCACTTAATCCCTTTCGGGATGCGCCACGCATTCTACTTCTACATGATGTCGTCGAGGCGATCTGAGTGCGCATTTGGCCATACAATGATTTGCGGTGGCCAACCGATGAACAAGTCAGCGCTTCATCTTTCCCAGACAAGCCTGGTACCAGTTCACCGACCCCACAGGGATAGAAGGCTTGGTTGGACTGGTCGGGAAATCCGAACCAAGAAAAGAGTATCGGCACGCAACGGCCGCTACCCCTTCCGACTGCGCTATATGCGCCCTTTTAGCTTATTATTTAAAAAGGGAGGTCGCACGGAGGGCAGTTGATTCCAAGTTGCTGTTTCGGATTTCCCGCTCAATCCAACCAAGCCCTTCATCCCTTCGTGGTCAGTGAAATGGGGTGAGGGGTTACTAACGTTCTACCCCACGTCCCCCTGGACCGCCTAATCCCAACCCCCTTAGCTTGCTCGAGAGTCAAGTAGCTCGAGATAGTGGAGACGCAGACATTTGCGAAGTCTCTGTTTTTTTTTCTCTGGGGAAGAACGCCACTCCGCACGCGACGGGGCGATTGGAGATGGCGCCACATCCGCCTTGATCAAATGGCGCTTTCACCTGCCCAGGCAGCTGGATGACAGGCTATATATGGGGGAAACTACAACACCGCTCCTAATTCGTGACCAATCGACGCTTTGCGACAGACTTTTCCGTCGCAAACCGTCACAGAGCCATAACTTCGTTCAAATTCAATTACATGACAATTAAATTGCACCAATAGATTCACCTCCCTCCTGCCAATCCAAATACCTGCATGAAATGTGGATTTGGATACTCTTGACCTAGATAGGGAGCTCGTCCTCTCAAACGTCCGTTAACTATTTACGACCCCTCCGCGAGCGCCACTGGTCTGTCTTCATAGAGCTAAAGAGTTTTAAAAAGTACCCCATCACAAACTTTCTTTATAAGATCTGTGCTTTGCAGAGCGTGACATTCATTTTGATAGTAAACACTTCGAAGTTTAACGAATTTGAAGTGTCGGCTTGTTCTTACAATTACATGGATTCTTCGAAGTTCTGCCTTCAGTTCCTAGATAGCAGCGAACATCACGAAGAAACTAGCCGAAAGCTCTATCGAACGGTATCAATCTCGACCAATAGTAAGAAGGTCTGGTGGCATTTCAAAGCACAGCGACGTAGCTGAAGAACGGGCAAAGTTATAGCGGTGCGAATATGCAGGGTAGGCTTGAGTGACAGGATTTTTTCCGAATTCAGTCGACCGCTGTGGTGAGACGCGGAAAGCTAACGGCTCAAAAATGCGCATGTGAGCAGTGTAGTGAAGGTTCTTCACACCAACGTGATCACAACTCTACACCTGTCTGTATTGCCTTAACCCAAGGTGCCGTTTTAGGGCGACGGACTTAGCGGCTGAAGCTTCTTCCGCCCTTACTCGCCCAGATTTGAGTCTTCGACATTCCCAATAACACCGTTTTGTTCATAACGAGAAGCTTATCGAATGATATCACTCTCGACCAATTTGGAAAAAATCGATTTTTTGACAATTTCCCATCGAGGACGAGCACGAGCTAAGCCGAGCCTGCGCTGGCAATGTCGTCACCGAAAACCGATATTTTCAAATTTCGCCAGTTTGGGTACCGCTCGAAAGAGTTTTTTTATAGCGAATTGAAAGGTTTTACTTAGAGTAGCGAGAAGTGTAAGATGAGCGAGTAAGGGCGCGGAGAACATCGACCGTTGATGTGCCAAATTTCGACGCCCGGTCGTGTTTGGAGCATAACAACTCCGTAAATCTTGAATCATTCCGGCTATTGCTTGAGGGTTTTGTAGTCAGTAAGAAGGTATAGTGGAATTCCAAAGCACAGCGACGTAGCTTAAGAACGGGCAAAATTATAGTGGTGCGAATATGCAGGTTAGGCTTGAGTGACAGGATTTTTTCCGAATTCAGTCGACCACTGCGGTGAGACGCGGAAAGCTAGCGGCCTAAATGTGCGTAGGTGAGCAGTGTAGTGAAGGTTCTTCACGCCAGCGTGATCACAACTCTACACCTGCCTGTATTGCCTTAACCCAAGCTGCCGTTTTAGGGCGACGGACTGAGCGGCTGAAGCTTCCTCCGCCCTTACTCGCCCAGATTTGTGTATTCGACAATCCCAATAACAAAGTTTTGTTCAGCTCGAAAAGCTCTCTCGAACGGTGTCAATCTCGACCAATTTCGGAAAAATTGATTTTTTGACAATTTCCCATCGAGGACGAGCACGAGCTAGGCCGAGCCTGCGCTGGCAATGTCGTCACCGAAAACCGATATTTTCAAATTTCGCCAGTTTGGGTACCGCTCGAAAGAGTTTTTTTATAGCGAATTGAAAGGTTTTACTTAGAGTAGCGAGAAGTGTAAGATGAGCGAGTAAGGGCGCGGAGAACATCGACCGTTGATGTGCCAAATTACGACGCCCGGTCGTGTTTGGAGCATAACAACTCCGTAAATCTTGAATCATTCCGGCTATTGCTTGAGGGTTTTGTAGTCAGTAAGAAGGTATAGTGGAATTCCAAAGCACAGCGACGTAGCTTAAGAACGGGCAAAATTATAGTGGTGCGAATATGCAGGTTAGGCTTGAGTGACAGGATTTTTTCCGAATTCAGTCGACCACTGCGGTGAGACGCGGAAAGCTAGCGGCCTAAATGTGCGTAGGTGAGCAGTGTAGTGAAGGTTCTTCACGCCAGCGTGATCACAACTCTACACCTGCCTGTATTGCCCTAACCCAAGCTGCCGTTTTAGGGCGACGGACTGAGCGGCTGAAGCTTCCTCCGCCCTTACTCGCCCAGATTTGTGTATTCGACAATCCCAATAACAAAGTTTTATTCAGCTCGAAAAGCTCTCTCGAACGGTGTCAATCTCGACCAATTTCGGAAAAATTGATTTTTTGACAATTTCCCATCGAGGACGAGCACGAGCTAGGCCGAGCCTGCGCTGGCAATGTCGTCACCGAAAACCGATATTTTCAAATTTCGCCAGTTTGGGTACCGCTCGAAAGAGTTTTTTTATAGCGAATTGAAAGGTTTTACTTAGAGTAGCGAGAAGTGTAAGATGAGCGAGTAAGGGCGCGGAGAACATCGACCGTTGATGTGCCAAATTACGACGCCCGGTCGTGTTTGGAGCATAACAACTCCGTAAATCTTGAATCATTCCGGCTATTGCTTGAGGGTTTTGTAGTCAGTAAGAAGGTATAGTGGAATTCCAAAGCACAGCGACGTAGCTTAAGAACGGGCAAAATTATAGTGGTGCGAATATGCAGGTTAGGCTTGAGTGACAGGATTTTTTCCGAATTCAGTCGACCACTGCGGTGAGACGCGGAAAGCTAGCGGCCTAAATGTGCGTAGGTGAGCAGTGTAGTGAAGGTTCTTCACGCCAGCGTGATCACAACTCTACACCTGCCTGTATTGCCCTAACCCAAGCTGCCGTTTTAGGGCGACGGACTGAGCGGCTGAAGCTTCCTCCGCCCTTACTCGCCCAGATTTGTGTATTCGACAATCCCAATAACAATGTTTTGTTCAGCTCGAAAAGCTCTCTCGAACGGTGTCAATCTCGACCAATTTCGGAAAAATTGATTTTTTGACAATTTCCCATCGAGGACGAGCACGAGCTAAGCCGAGCCTGCGCTGACAATGTCGTCACCGAAAACCGATATTTTCAAATTTCGCCAGTTTGGGTACCGTTCGAAAGGGTTTTTTATAGCGAATTGAACTGTTTTACTTAAAGTAGCGAGAAATGTAATCTGAGCGAGTAAGGGCGCGGAGAACATCGACCGTTGATGTGCCAAATTACGACGCGCGGGCGTGTTTGGAGCATAATAACTCCGTAAAGCCTGAATTGTTCCGGCTAGTGCTTGAGGGTTTTGTAGTCAGTAAGAAGGCATAGTGGCATTCCAAAGCACAGCGACGTAGCTTAAGAACGGGCAAAATTATAGTGGTGCGAATATGCAGGTTAGGCTTGAGTGACAGGATTTTTTCCGAATTCAGTCGACTACTGCGGTGAGACGCGGAAAGCTAACGGCCTAAATGTGCGTAGGTGAGCAGTGTAGTGAAGGTTCTTCACGCCAACGTGATCACAACTCTACACTTGCCTGTATTGCCCTAACCCAAGCTGCCGTTTTAGGGCGACGGACTTAGCGACTGAAGCTTCTTCCGCCCTGACTCGCCCAGATTTGAGTCTTCGACATTCCCAATAACAAAGTTTTGTTCACAACGAGAAGCTTATCGAATGATATCACTCCCGACCAATCTGGAAAAAATCGATTTTTTGACAATTTCCCATCGAGGACGAGCACGAGCTAAGCCGAGCCTGCGCTGACAATGTCGTCACCGAAAACCGATATTTTCAAATTTCGCCAGTTTGGGTACCGTTCGAAAGGGTTTTTTATAGCGAATTGAACTGTTTTACTTAAAGTAGCGAGAAATGTATTCTGAGCGAGTAAGGGCGCGGAGAACATCGACCGTTGATGTGCCAAATTACGACGCGCGGGCGTGTTTGGAGCATAATAACTCCGTAAAGCCTGAATTGTTCCGGCTAGTGCTTGAGGGTTTTGTAGTCAGTAAGAAGGCATAGTGGCATTCCAAAGCACAGCGACGTAGTTTAAGAACAGGCAAAATTATAGCGGTGCGAATATGCAGGTTAGGCTTGAGTGACAGGATTTTTTCCGAATTCAGTCGACCACTGCGGTGAGACGCGGAAAGCTAACGGCTCAAAAATGCGTATATGGGCAGTGTAGTGAAGGTTCTTCACGCCAACATGACCAGAACTCTACACCTGCCTGTATTGCCCTAACCCAAGCTGCCGTTTTAGGGCGACGAACTTAGCGGCTGAAGCTTCTTCCGCCCTTACTCGCCAAGATTTGAGTTTTCGACATTCCCAATAACACCGTTTTGTTCACAACGAGAAGCTTATCGAATGATATCACTCCCGACCAATTTGGAAAAAATCGATTTTTTGACAATTTCCCATCGAGGACGAGCACGAGCTAAGCCGAGCCTGCGCTGACAATGTCGTCACCGAAAACCGATATTTTCAAATTTCGCCAGTTTGGGTACCGTTCGAAAGGGTTTTTTATAGCGAATTGAACTGTTTTACTTAAAGTAGCGAGAAATGTAATCTGAGCGAGTAAGGGCGCGGAGAACATCGACCGTTGATGTGCCAAATTACGACGCGCGGGCGTGTTTGGAGCATAATAACTCCGTAAAGCCTGAATTGTTCCGGCTAGTGCTTGAGGGTTTTGTAGTCAGTAAGAAGGCATAGTGGCATTCCAAAGCACAGCGACGTAGCTTAAGAACGGGCAAAATTATAGTGGTGCGAATATGCAGGTTAGGCTTGAGTGACAGGATTTTTTCCGAATTCAGTCGACTACTGCGGTGAGACGCGGAAAGCTAACGGCCTAAATGTGCGTAGGTGAGCAGTGTAGTGAAGGTTCTTCACGCCAACGTGATCACAACTCTACACTTGCCTGTATTGCCCTAACCCAAGCTGCCGTTTTAGGGCGACGGACTTAGCGACTGAAGCTTCTTCCGCCCTGACTCGCCCAGATTTGAGTCTTCGACATTCCCAATAACAAAGTTTTGTTCACAACGAGAAGCTTATCGAATGATATCACTCCCGACCAATTTGGAAAAAATCGATTTTTTGACAATTTCCCATCGAGGACGAGCACGAGCTAAGCCGAGCCTGCGCTGACAATGTCGTCACCGAAAACCGATATTTTCAAATTTCGCCAGTTTGGGTACCGTTCGAAAGGGTTTTTTATAGCGAATTGAACTGTTTTACTTAAAGTAGCGAGAAATGTATTCTGAGCGAGTAAGGGCGCGGAGAACATCGACCGTTGATGTGCCAAATTACGACGCGCGGGCGTGTTTGGAGCATAATAACTCCGTAAAGCCTGAATTGTTCCGGCTAGTGCTTGAGGGTTTTGTAGTCAGTAAGAAGGCATAGTGGCATTCCAAAGCACAGCGACGTAGTTTAAGAACAGGCAAAATTATAGCGGTGCGAATATGCAGGTTAGGCTTGAGTGACAGGATTTTTTCCGAATTCAGTCGACCACTGCGGTGAGACGCGGAAAGCTAACGGCTCAAAAATGCGTATATGGGCAGTGTAGTGAAGGTTCTTCACGCCAACATGACCAGAACTCTACACCTGCCTGTATTGCCCTAACCCAAGCTGCCGTTTTAGGGCGACGAACTTAGCGGCTGAAGCTTCTTCCGCCCTTACTCGCCAAGATTTGAGTTTTCGACATTCCCAATAACACCGTTTTGTTCACAACGAGAAGCTTATCGAATGATATCACTCCCGACCAATTTGGAAAAAATCGATTTTTTGACAATTTCCCATCGAGGACGAGCACGAGCTAAGCCGAGCCTGCGCTGACAATGTCGTCACCGAAAACCGATATTTTCAAATTTCGCCAGTTTGGGTACCGTTCGAAAGGGTTTTTTATAGCGAATTGAACTGTTTTACTTAAAGTAGCGAGAAATGTAATCTGAGCGAGTAAGGGCGCGGAGAACATCGACCGTTGATGTGCCAAATTACGACGCGCGGGCGTGTTTGGAGCATAATAACTCCGTAAAGCCTGAATTGTTCCGGCTAGTGCTTGAGGGTTTTGTAGTCAGTAAGAAGGCATAGTGGCATTCCAAAGCACAGCGACGTAGCTTAAGAACGGGCAAAATTATAGTGGTGCGAATATGCAGGTTAGGCTTGAGTGACAGGATTTTTTCCGAATTCAGTCGACTACTGCGGTGAGACGCGGAAAGCTAACGGCCTAAATGTGCGTAGGTGAGCAGTGTAGTGAAGGTTCTTCACGCCAACGTGATCACAACTCTACACTTGCCTGTATTGCCCTAACCCAAGCTGCCGTTTTAGGGCGACGGACTTAGCGACTGAAGCTTCTTCCGCCCTGACTCGCCCAGATTTGAGTCTTCGACATTCCCAATAACAAAGTTTTGTTCACAACGAGAAGCTTATCGAATGATATCACTCCCGACCAATTTGGAAAAAATCGATTTTTTGACAATTTCCCATCGAGGACGAGCACGAGCTAAGCCGAGCCTGCGCTGACAATGTCGTCACCGAAAACCGATATTTTCAAATTTCGCCAGTTTGGGTACCGTTCGAAAGGGTTTTTTATAGCGAATTGAACTGTTTTACTTAAAGTAGCGAGAAATGTATTCTGAGCGAGTAAGGGCGCGGAGAACATCGACCGTTGATGTGCCAAATTACGACGCGCGGGCGTGTTTGGAGCATAATAACTCCGTAAAGCCTGAATTGTTCCGGCTAGTGCTTGAGTGTTTTGTAGTCAGTAAGAAGGTATAGTGGCAGTCCAAAGCACAGCGACGTAGTTTAAGAACAGGCAAAATTATAGCGGTGCGAATATGCAGGTTAGGCTTGAGTGACAGGATTTTTTCCGAATTCAGTCGACCACTGCGGTGAGACGCGGAAAGCTAACGGCTCAAAAATGTGTATATGGGCAGTGTAGTGAAGGTTCTTCACGCCAACATGACCACAACTCTACACCTGCCTGTATTGCCCTAACCCAAGCTGCCGTTTTAGGGCGACGGACTTAGCGACTGAAGCTTCTTCCGCCCTTACTCGCCCAGATTTGAGTCTTCGACATTCCCAATAACACCGTTTTGTTCACAACGAGAAGCTTATCGAATGATATCACTCCCGACCAATTTGGAAAAAATCGATTTTTTGACAATTTCCCATCGAGGACGAGCACGAGCTAAGCCGAGCCTGCGCTGACAATGTCGTCACCGAAAACCGATATTTTCAAATTTCGCCAGTTTGGGTACCGTTCGAAAGGGTTTTTTATAGCGAATTGAACTGTTTTACTTAAAGTAGCGAGAAATGTAATCTGAGCGAGTAAGGGCGCGGAGAACATCGACCGTTGATGTGCCAAATTACGACGCGCGGGCGTGTTTGGAGCATAATAACTCCGTAAAGCCTGAATTGTTCCGGCTAGTGCTTGAGGGTTTTGTAGTCAGTAAGAAGGCATAGTGGCATTCCAAAGCACAGCGACGTAGCTTAAGAACGGGCAAAATTATAGTGGTGCGAATATGCAGGTTAGGCTTGAGTGACAGGATTTTTTCCGAATTCAGTCGACTACTGCGGTGAGACGCGGGAAGCTAACGGCCTAAATGTGCGTAGGTGAGCAGTGTAGTGAAGGTTCTTCACGCCAACGTGATCACAACTCTACACTTGCCTGTATTGCCCTAACCCAAGCTGCCGTTTTAGGGCGACGGACTTAGCGACTGAAGCTTCTTCCGCCCTGACTCGCCCAGATTTGAGTCTTCGACATTCCCAATAACAAAGTTTTGTTCACAACGAGAAGCTTATCGAATGATATCACTCCCGACCAATTTGGAAAAAATCGATTTTTTGACAATTTCCCATCGAGGACGAGCACGAGCTAAGCCGAGCCTGCGCTGACAATGTCGTCACCGAAAACCGATATTTTCAAATTTCGCCAGTTTGGGTACCGTTCGAAAGGGTTTTTTATAGCGAATTGAACTGTTTTACTTAAAGTAGCGAGAAATGTAATCTGAGCGAGTAAGGGCGCGGAGAACATCGACCGTTGATGTGCCAAATTACGACGCGCGGGCGTGTTTGGAGCATAATAACTCCGTAAAGCCTGAATTGTTCCGGCTAGTGCTTGAGGGTTTTGTAGTCAGTAAGAAGGCATAGTGGCATTCCAAAGCACAGCGACGTAGTTTAAGAACGGGCAAAATTATAGTGGTGCGAATATGCAGGTTAGGCTTGAGTGACAGGATTTTTTCCGAATTCAGTCGACTACTGCGGTGAGACGCGGAAAGCTAACGGCCTAAATGTGCGTAGGTGAGCAGTGTAGTGAAGGTTCTTCACGCCAACGTGATTACAACTCTACACTTGCCTGTATTGCCCTAACCCAAGCTGCCGTTTTAGGGCGACGGACTTAGCGACTGAAGCTTCTTCCGCCCTTACTCGCCCAGATTTGAGTCTTCGACATTCCCAATAACAAAGTTTTGTTCACAACGAGAAGCTTATCGAATGATATCACTCCCGACCAATTTGGAAAAAATCGATTTTTTGACAATTTCCCATCGAGGACGAGCACGAGCTAAGCCGAGCCTGCGCTGACAATGTCGTCACCGAAAACCGATATTTTCAAATTTCGCCAATTTGTGCACCATTCGATAGAGATTCTGATAGCGAATTGGACCGTTTTACTTAAAGTAGCGAGAAATGTAATCTGAGCGAGTAAGGGCGCGGAGAACATCGACCGTTGATGTGCCAAATTACGACGCGCGGGCGTGTTTGGAGCATAATAACTCCGTAAAGCCTGAATTGTTCCGGCTAGTGCTTGAGGGTTTTGTAGTCAGTAAGAAGGTTTAGTGGCATTCCAAAGCACAGCGACGTAGCTTAAGACGGGCAAAATTATAGCGGTGCGAATATGCAGGTTAGGCTTGAGTGACAGGATTTTTTCCGAATTCAGTCGACCACTGCGGTGAGACGCGGAAAGCTAACGGCTCAAAAATGCGTATATTGGCAGTGTAGTGAAGGTTCTTCACGCCAACGTGATCGCTACTCTACACCTGCCTGTATTGCCCTAACCCAAGCTGCCGTTTTAGGGCGACGGACTTAGCGGCTGAAGCTTCTTCCGCCCTTGCTCGCCCAGATTTGAGTCTTCGACGTTCCCAATAACACCGTTTTGTTCACAACGAGAAGCTTATCGAACGATATCACTCTCGACCAATTTGGAAAAAATCGATTTTTTGACAATTTCCCACCGAGGACGAGCACGAGCTAGGCCGAGCCTGCGCTGACAATGTCGTCACCGAAAACCGATATTTTCAAATTTCGCCAATTTGTGCACCATTCGATAGAGATTCTGATAGCGAATTGGACCGTTTTACTTAAAGTAGCGAGAAATGTAATCTGAGCGAGTAAGGGCGCGGAGAACATCGACCGTTGATGTGCGAAATTACGACGCGCGGGCGTGTTTGGAGCATAATAACTCCGTAAAGCCTGAATTGTTCCGGCTAATGCTTGAGGGTTTTGTAGACAGTAAGAAGGTATAGTGGCAGTCCAAAGCACAGCGACGTAGTTTAAGAACAGGCAAAATTATAGCGGTGCGAATATGCAGGTTAGGCTTGAGTGACAGGATTTTTTCCGAATTCAGTCGACCACTGCGGTGAGACGCGGAAAGCTAACGGCTCAAAAATGTGTGTATGAGCAGTGTAGTGAAGGCTCTTCACGCCAACTTGATCACAACTCTACAACTGTCTGTATTGCCCTAACCCAAGCTGCCGTTTTAGGGCGACGGACTTAGCGGCTGAAGCTTATTCCGCCCTTTCTCGCCCAGATTTGAGTCTTCGACGTTCCCAATAACACCGTTTTGTTCAGCTCGAAAAGCTCTCTCGAACGGTGTGAATCTCGACCAATTTGGAAAAAATCGATTTTTTGACAATTTCCCATCGAGGACGAGCACGAGCTAGGCCGAGCCTGCGCTGACAATGTCGTCACCGAAAACCGATATTTTCAAATTTCGCCAATTTGGGAACCATTCGATAGAGATTTTAATAGCGAATTGAACTGTTTTACTTAAAGTAGCGAGAATTGTAAGATGAGCGAGTAAGGGCGCGGAGAACATCGACCGTTGATGTGCCAAATTACGACGCGCGGGCGTGTTTGGAGCATAAGAACTCCGTAAAGCCTGAATTGTTCCGGCTAGTGCTTGAGGGTTTTGTAGACAGTAAGAAAGTATAGTGGAATTCCAAAGCACAGCGACGTAGCTTAAGAACGGGCAAAATTATAGTGGTGCGAATATGCAGGTTAGGCTTGAGTGACAGGATTTTTTCCGAATTCAGTCGACCACTGCGGTGAGACGCGGAAAGCTAACGGCTCAAAAATGTGTGTATGAGCAGTGTAGTGAAGGCTCTTCACGCCAACTTGATCACAACTCTACACCTGTCTGTATTGCCCTAACCCAAGCTGCCGTTTTAGGGCGACGGACTTAGCGGCTGAAGCTTCTTCCGCCCTTGCTCGCCCAGATTTGAGTCTTCGACGTTCCCAATAACACCGTTTTGTTCACAACGAGAAGCTTATCGAACGATATCACTCTCGACCAATTTGGAAAAAATCGATTTTTTGACAATTTCCCACCGAGGACGAACACGAGCTAGGCCGAGCCTGCGCTGACAATGTCGTCACCGAAAACCGATATTTTCAAATTTCGCCAATTTGTGCACCATTCGATAGAGATTCTGATAGCGAATTGGACCGTTTTACTTAAAGTAGCGAGAAATGTAATCTGAGCGAGTAAGGGCGCGGAGAACATCGACCGTTGATGTGCGAAATTACGACGCGCGGGCGTGTTTGGAGCATAATAACTCCGTAAAGCCTGAATTGTTCCGGCTAATGCTTGAGGGTTTTGTAGACAGTAAGAAGGTATAGTGGCAGTCCAAAGCACAGCGACGTAGTTTAAGAACAGGCAAAATTATAGCGGTGCGAATATGCAGGTTAGGCTTGAGTGACAGGATTTTTTCCGAATTCAGTCGACCACTGCGGTGAGACGCGGAAAGCTAACGGCTCAAAAATGTGTGTATGAGCAGTGTAGTGAAGGCTCTTCACGCCAACTTGATCACAACTCTACACCTGTCTGTATTGCCCTAACCCAAGCTGCCGTTTTAGGGCGACGGACTGAGCGGCTGAAGCTTCTTCCGCCCTTTCTCGCCCAGATTTGAGTCTTCGACGTTCCCAATAACACCGTTTTGTTCAGCTCGAAAAGCTCTCTCGAACGGTGTGAATCTCGACCAATTTGGAAAAAATCGATTTTTTGACAATTTCCCATCGAGGACGAGCACGAGCTAGGCCGAGCCTGCGCTGACAATGTCGTCACCGAAAACCGATATTTTCAAATTTCGCCAATTTGGGAACCATTCGATAGAGATTTTAATAGCGAATTGAACTGTTTTACTTAAAGTAGCGAGAATTGTAAGATGAGCGAGTAAGGGCGCGGAGAACATCGACCGTTGATGTGCCAAATTACGACGCGCGGGCGTGTTTGGAGCATAAGAACTCCGTAAAGCCTGAATTGTTCCGGCTAGTGCTTGAGGGTTTTGTAGACAGTAAGAAAGTATAGTGGCAGTCCAAAGCACAGCGACGTAGTTTAAGAACAGGCAAAATTATAGCGGTGCGAATATGCAGGTTAGGCTTGAGTGACTGGATTTTTTCCGAATTCAGTCGACCACTGTGGTGAGACGCGGAAAGCTAACTGCTCAAAAATGTGTATATGAGCAGTGTAGTGAAGGCTCTTCACGCCAACGTGATCACTACTCTACACCTGTCTGTATTGCACTAACCCAAGCTGCCGTTTTAGGGCGACGGACTTAGCGGCTGAAGCTTCTTCCGCCCTTTCTCGCCCAGATTTGAGTCTTCGACGTTCCCAATAACACCGTTTTGTTCAGCTCGAAAAGCTCTCTCGAACGGTGTGAATCTCGACCAATTTGGAAAAAATCGATTTTTTGACAATTTCCCATCGAGGACGAGCACGAGCTAGGCCGAGCCTGCGCTGACAATGTCGTCACCGAAAACCGATATTTTCAAATTTCGCCAATTTGGGAACCATTCGATAGAGATTTTAATAGCGAATTGAACTGTTTTACTTAAAGTAGCGAGAATTGTAAGATGAGCGAGTAAGGGCGCGGAGAACATCGACCGTTGATGTGCCAAATTACGACGCGCGGGCGTGTTTGGAGCATAAGAACTCCGTAAAGCCTGAATTGTTCCGGCTAGTGCTTGAGGGTTTTGTAGACAGTAAGAAAGTATAGTGGCAGTCCAAAGCACAGCGACGTAGTTTAAGAACAGGCAAAATTATAGCGGTGCGAATATGCAGGTTAGGCTTGAGTGACTGGATTTTTTCCGAATTCAGTCGACCACTGTGGTGAGACGCGGAAAGCTAACTGCTCAAAAATGTGTATATGAGCAGTGTAGTGAAGGCTCTTCACGCCAACGTGATCACTACTCTACACCTGTCTGTATTGCACTAACCCAAGCTGCCGTTTTAGGGCGACGGACTTAGCGGCTGAAGCTTCTTCCGCCCTTTCTCGCCCAGATTTGAGTCTTCGACGTTCCCAATAACACCGTTTTGTTCAGCTCGAAAAGCTCTCTCGAACGGTGTGAATCTCGACCAATTTGGAAAAAATCGATTTTTTGACAATTTCCCATCGAGGACGAGCACGAGCTAGGCCGAGCCTGCGCTGACAATGTCGTCACCGAAAACCGATATTTTCAAATTTCGCCAATTTGGGAACCATTCGATAGAGATTTTAATAGCGAATTGAACTGTTTTACTTAAAGTAGCGAGAAATGTAAGATGAGCGAGTAAGGGCGCGGAGAACATCGACCGTTGATGTGCCAAATTACGACGCGCGGGCGTGTTTGGAGCATAAGAACTCCGTAAAGCCTGAATTGTTCCGGCTAGTGCTTGAGGGTTTTGTAGACAGTAAGAAAGTATAGTGGCAGTCCAAAGCACAGCGACGTAGTTTAAGAACAGGCAAAATTATAGCGGTGCGAATATGCAGGTTAGGCTTGAGTGACAGGATTTTTTCCGAATTCAGTCGACCACTGTGGTGAGACACGGAAAGCTAACTGCTCAAAAATGTGTATATGAGCAGTGTAGTGAAGGCTCTTCACGCCAACGTGATCACTACTCTACACCTGTCTGTATTGCCCTAACCCAAGCTGCCGTTTTAGGGCGACGGACTTAGCGGCTGAAGCTTCTTCCGCCCTTACTCGCCCAGATTTGAGTCTTCGACGTTCCCAATAACACCGTTTTGTTCAGCTCGAAAAGCTCTCTCGAACGGTGTGAATCTCGACCAATTTGGAAAAAATCGATTTTTTGACAATTTCCCATCGAGGACGAGCACGAGCTAAGCCGAGCCTGCGCTGACAATGTCGTCACCGAAAACCGATATTTTCAAATTTCCCCAGTTTGGGTACCGTTCGAAAGGGTTTTTTATAGCGAATTGAACTGTTTTACTTAAAGTAGCGAGAAATGTAATCTGAGCGAGTAAGGGTGCGGAGAACATCGACCGTTGATGTGCCAAATTACGACACGCGGGCGTGTTTGGAGCATAATAACTCCGTAAAGCCTGAATTGTTCCGGCTAGTGCTTGAGGGTTTTGTAGACAGTAAGAAGGTTTAGTGGCATTCGAAAGCACAGCGACGTAGCTTAAGACGGGCAAAATTATAGCGGTGCGAATATGCAGGTTAGGCTTGAGTGACAGGATTTTTTCCGAATTCAGTCGACCACTGCGGTGAGACGCGGAAAGCTAACGGCTCAAAAATGCGTATATTGGCAGTGTAGTGAAGGTTCTTCACGCCAACGTGATCGCTACTCTACACCTGCCTGTATTGCCCTAACCCAAGCTGCCGTTTTAGGGCGACGGACTTAGCGGCTGAAGCTTCTTCCGCCCTTACTCGCCCAGATTTGAGTCTTCGACGTTACCAATAACACCGTTTTGTTCAGCTCGAAAAGCTCTCTCGAACGGTGTGAATCTCGACCAATTTGGAAAAAATCGATTTTTTGACAATTTCCCATCGAGGACGAGCACGAGGTAGGCCGAGCCTGCGCTGACAATGTCGTCACCGAAAACCGATATTTTCAAATTTCCCCAGTTTGGGTACCGTTCGAAAGGGTTTTTTATAGCGAATTGAACTGTTTTACTTAAAGTAGCGAGAAATGTAATCTGAGCGAGTAAGGGTGCGGAGAACATCGACCGTTGATGTGCCAAATTACGACGCGCGGGCGTGTTTGGAGCATAATAACTCCGTAAAGCCTGAATTGTTCCGGCTAGTGCTTGAGGGTTTTGTAGTCAGTAAGAAGGTTTAGTGGCATTCGAAAGCACAGCGACGTAGCTTAAGACGGGCAAAATTATAGCGGTGCGAATATGCAGGTTAGGCTTGAGTGACAGGATTTTTTCCGAATTCAGTCGACCACTGCGGTGAGACGCGGAAAGCTAACGGCTCAAAAATGCGTATATTGGCAGTGTAGTGAAGGTTCTTCACGCCAACGTGATCGCTACTCTACACCTGCCTGTATTGCCCTAACCCAAGCTGCCGTTTTAGGGCGACGGACTTAGCGGCTGAAGCTTCTTCCGCCCTTACTCGCCCAGATTTGAGTCTTCGACGTTACCAATAACACCGTTTTGTTCAGCTCGAAAAGCTCTCTCGAACGGTGTGAATCTCGACCAATTTGGAAAAAATCGATTTTTTGACAATTTCCCATCGAGGACGAGCACGAGGTAGGCCGAGCCTGCGCTGACAATGTCGTCACCGAAAACCGATATTTTCAAATTTCGCCAATTTGTGCACCATTCGATAGAGATTCTGATAGCGAATTGAACTGTTTTACTTAAAGTAGCGAGAAATGTAATCTGAGCGAGTAAGGGCGCGGAGAACATCGACCGTTGATGTGCCAAATTACGACGCGCGGGCGTGTTTGGAGCATAAGAACTCCGTAAAGCCTGAATTGTTCCGGCTAGTGCTTGAGGGTTTTGTAGTCAGTAAGAAGGTTTAGTGGCATTCCAAAGCACAGCGACGTAGCTTAAGACGGGCAAAATTATAGCGGTGCGAATATGCAGGTTAGGCTTGAGTGACAGGATTTTTTCCGAATTCAGTCGACCACTGCGGTGAGACGCGGAAAGCTAACGGCTCAAAAATGCGTATATTGGCAGTGTAGTGAAGGTTCTTCACGCCAACGTGATCGCTACTCTACACCTGCCTGTATTGCCCTAACCCAAGCTGCCGTTTTAGGGCGACGGACTTAGCGGCTGAAGCTTCTTCCGCCCTTACTCGCCCAGATTTGAGTCTTCGACGTTACCAATAACACCGTTTTGTTCAGCTCGAAAAGCTCTCTCGAACGGTGTGAATCTCGACCAATTTGGAAAAAATCGATTTTTTGACAATTTCCCATCGAGGACGAGCACGAGCTAGGCCGAGCCTGCGCTGACAATGTCGTCACCGAAAACCGATATTTTCAAATTTCGCCAATTTGTGCACCATTCGATAGAGATTCTGATAGCGAATTGAACTGTTTTACTTAAAGTAGCGAGAAATGTAATCTGAGCGAGTAAGGGCGCGGAGAACATCGACCGTTGATGTGCCAAATTACGACGCGCGGGCGTGTTTGGAGCATAAGAACTCCGTAAAGCCTGAATTGTTCCGGCTAGTGCTTGAGGGTTTTGTAGACAGTAAGAAAGTATAGTGGCAGTCCAAAGCACAGCGACGTAGTTTAAGAACAGGCAAAATTATAGCGGTGCGAATATGCAGGTTAGGCTTGAGGGACAGGATTTTTTCCGAATTCAGTCGACCACTGTGGTGAGACGCGGAAAGCTAACCGCTCAAAAATGTGTATATGAGCAGTGTAGTGAAGGCTCTTCACGCCAAATTGATCACTACTCTACACCTGTCTGTATTGCCCTAACCCAAGCTGCCGTTTTAGGGCGACGGACTTAGCGGCTGAAGCTTCTTCCGCCCTTACTCGCCCAGATTTGAGTCTTCGACGTTCCCAATAACACCGTTTTGTTCAGCTCGAAAAGCTCTCTCGAACGGTGTGAATCTCGACCAATTTGGAAAAAATCGATTTTTTGACAATTTCCCATCGAGGACGAGCACGAGCTAGGCCGAGCCTGCGCTGACAATGTCGTCACCGAAAACCGATATTTTCAAATTTCGCCAATTTGGGCACCATTCGATAGAGATTCTGATAGCGAATTGAACTGTTTTACTTAAAGTAGCGAGAAATGTAAGATGAGCGAGTAAGGGCGCGGAGAACATCGACCGTTGATGTGCCAAATTACGACGCGCGGGCGTGTTTGGAGCATAATAACTCCGTAAAGCCTGAATTGTTCCGGCTAGTGCTTGAGGGTTTTGTAGACAGTAAGAAGGTATAGTGGCAGTCCAAAGCACAGCGACGTAGCTTAAGAATGCGCAAAGTTATAGCGGTGTGAATATGCAGGTTAGGCTTAAGTGACAGGATTTTTTCCGAATTCAGTCTACCTTTGCGGTGAGATGCGGAAAGCTAACGAACTAAAAGTGCGTAGGTGAGCAGTGTAGTGAAGGTTCTTCACGCTAACGTGATCACAACTCTACACCTGTCTGTATTGCCCTAACCCAAGCTGCCGTTTTAGGGCGACGGACTTAGCGGCTGAAGCTTCTTCCGCCCTTACTCGCCCAGATTTGAGTCTTCGACGTTCCCAATAACACCGTTTTGTTCATAACGAGAAGCTTATCGAATGATATCACTCTCGACCAATTTGGAAAAAATCGATTTTTTGACAATTTCCCATCGAGGACGAGCACGAGCTAGGCCGAGCCTGCGCTGACAATGTCGTCACCGAAAACCGATATTTTCAAATTTCGCCAATTTGTGCACCATTCGATAGAGATTCTGATAGCGAATTGAACTGTTTTACTTAAAGTAGCGAGAAATGTAATCTGAGCGAGTAAGGGCGCGGAGAACATCGACCGTTGATGTGCCAAATTACGACGCGCGGGCGTGTTTGGAGTATAATAACTCCGTAAAGCCTGAATTGTTCCAGCTAGTGCTTGAGTGTTTTGTAGACAGTAAGAAGGTATAGTGGCAGTCCAAAGCACAGCGACGTAGCTTAAGAATGGGCAAAGTTATAGCGGTGTGAATATGCAGGTTAGGCTTAAGTGACAGGATTTTTTCCGAATTCAGTCGACCACTGCGGTGAGACGCGGAAAGCTAACGAACTAAAAGTGCGTAGGTGAGCAGTGTAGTGAAGGTTCTTCACGCTAACGTGATCACAACTCTACAACTGCCTGTATTGCCCTAACCCAAGCTGCCGTTTTAGGGCGACGGACTTAGCGGCTGAAGCTTCTTCCGCCCTTACTCGCCCAGATTTGAGTCTTCGACGTTACCAATAACACCGTTTTGTTCAGCTCGAAAAGCTCTCTCGAACGGTGTGAATCTCGACCAATTTGGAAAAAATCGATTTTTTGACAATTTCCCACCGAGGACGAGCACGAGCTAGGCCGAGCCTGCGCTGACAATGTCGTCACCGAAAACCGATATTTTCAAATTTCGCCAATTTGTGCACCATTCGATAGAGATTCTGATAGCGAATTGAACTGTTTTACTTAAAGTAGCGAGAAATGTAATCTGAGCGAGTAAGGGCGCGGAGAACATCGACCGTTGATGTGCCAAATTACGACGCGCGGGCGTGTTTGGAGCATAAGAACTCCGTAAAGCCTGAATTGTTCCGGCTAGTGCTTGAGGGTTTTGTAGACAGTAAGAAAGTATAGTGGCAGTCCAAAGCACAGCGACGTAGTTTAAGAACAGGCAAAATTATAGCGGTGCGAATATGCAGGTTAGGCTTGAGTGACAGGATTTTTTCCGAATTCAGTCGACCACTGTGGTGAGAAGCGGAAAGCTAACCGCTCAAAAATGTGTATATGAGCAGTGTAGTGAAGGCTCTTCACGCCAAATTGATCACTACTCTACACCTGTCTGTATTGCCCTAACCCAAGCTGCCGTTTTAGGGCGACGGACTTAGCGGCTGAAGCTTCTTCCGCCCTTACTCGCCCAGATTTGAGTCTTCGACGTTCCCAATAACACCGTTTTGTTCATAACGAGAAGCTTATCGAATGATATCACTCTCGACCAATTTGGAAAAAATCGATTTTTTGACAATTTCCCATCGAGGACGAGCACGAGCTAGGCCGAGCCTGCGCTGACAATGTCGTCACCGAAAACTGATATTTTCAAATTTCGCCAATTTGTGCACCATTCGATAGAGATTCTGATAGCGAATTGAACTGTTTTACTTAAAGTAGCGAGAAATGTAAGATGAGCGAGTAAGGGCGCGGAGAACATCGACCGTTGATGTGCCAAATTACGACGCGCGGGCGTGTTTGGAGCATAAGAACTCCGTAAAGCCTGAATTGTTCCGGCTAGTGCTTGAGGGTTTTGTAGACAGTAAGAAGGTGTAGTGGCAGTCCAAAGCACAGCGACGTAGCTTAAGAATGCGCAAAGTTATAGCGGTGTGAATATGCAGGTTAGGCTTAAGTGACAGGATTTTTTCCGAATTCAGTCTACCTTTGCGGTGAGATGCGGAAAGCTAACGAACTAAAAGTGCGTAGGTGAGCAGTGTAGTGAAGGTTCTTCACGCTACCGTGATCACAACTCTACACCTGTCTGTATTGCCCTAACCCAAGCTGCCGTTTTAGGGCGACGGACTTAGCGGCTGAAGCTTCTTCCGCCCTTACTCGCCCAGATTTGAGTCTTCGACGTTCCCAATAACACCGTTTTGTTCATAACGAGAAGCTTATCGAATGATATCACTCCCGACCAATTTGGAAAAAATCGATTTTTTGACAATTTCCCATCGAGGACGAGCACGAGCTAGGCCGAGCCTGCGCTGACAATGTCGTCACCGAAAACCGATATTTTCAAATTTCGCCAATTTGTGCACCATTCGATAGAGATTCTGATAGCGAATTGAACTGTTTTACTTAAAGTAGCGAGAAATGTAATCTGAGCGAGTAAGGGCGCGGAGAACATCGACCGTTGATGTGCCAAATTACGACGCGCGGGCGTGTTTGGAGCATAATAACTCCGTAAAGCCTGAATTGTTCCGGCTAGTGCTTGAGGGTTTTGTAGTCAGTAAGAAGGCATAGTGGCATTCCAAAGCACAGCGACGTAGCTTAAGAACGGGCAAAATTATAGTGGTGCGAATATGCAGGTTAGGCTTGAGTGACAGGATTTTTTCCGAATTCAGTCGACCACTGCGGTGAGACGCGGAAAGCTAACGGCTCAAAAATGCGTATATGGGCAGTGTAGTGAAGGCTCTTCACGCCAACTTGATCACAACTCTACACCTGCCTGTATTGCCCTAACCCAAGCTGCCGTTTTAGGTTTACGGACTTAGCGGCTGAAGCTTCTTCCGCCCTTACTCGCCAAGATTTGAGTCTTCGACGTTACCAATAACACCGTTTTGTTCAGCTCGAAAAGCTCTCTCGAACGGTTTGAATCTCGACCAATTTGGAAAAAATCGATTTTTTGACAATTTCCCATCGAGGACGAGCACGAGCTAAGCCGAGCCTGCGCTGACAATGTCGTCACCGAAAACCGATATTTTCAAATTTCGCCAGTTTGGGTACCGTTCGAAAGGGTTTTTTATAGCGAATTGAACTGTTTTACTTAAAGTAGCGAGAAATGTAAGATGAGCGAGTAAGGGCGCGGAGAACATCGACCGTTGATGTGCCAAATTACGACGCGCGGGCGTGTTTGGAGCATAATAACTCCGTAAAGCCTGAATTGTTCCGGCTAGTGCTAGAGGGTTTTGTAGACAGTAAGAAAGTATAGTGGCAGTCCAAAGCACAGCGACGTAGTTTAAGAACAGGCAAAATTATAGCGGTGCGAATATGCAGGTTAGGCTTGAGTGACAGGATTTTTTCCGAATTCAGTCGACCACTGTGGTGAGACGCGGAAAGCTAACTGCTCAAAAATGTGTATATGAGCAGTGTAGTGAAGGCTCTTCACGCCAACTTGATCACAACTCTACACCTGCCTGTATTGCCCTAACCCAAGCTGCCGTTTTAGGGCGACGAACTTAGCGGCTGAAGCTTCTTCCGCCCTTACTCGCCAAGATTTGAGTTTTCGACATTCCCAATAACACCGTTTTGTTCACAACGAGAAGCTTATCGAATGATATCACTCCCGACCAATTTGGAAAAAATCGATTTTTTGACAATTTCCCATCGAGGACGAGCACGAGCTAAGCCGAGCCTGCGCTGACAATGTCGTCACCGAAAACCGATATTTTCAAATTTCGCCAGTTTGGGTACCGTTCGAAAGGGTTTTTTATAGCGAATTGAACTGTTTTACTTAAAGTAGCGAGAAATGTAATCTGAGCGAGTAAGGGCGCGGAGAACATCGACCGTTGATGTGCCAAATTACGACGCGCGGGCGTGTTTGGAGCATAAGAACTCCGTAAAGCCTGAATTGTTCCGGCTAGTGCTTGAGGGTTTTGTAGACAGTAAGAAAGTATAGTGGAATTCCAAAGCACAGCGACGTAGCTTAAGAACGGGCAAAATTATAGTGGTGCGAATATGCAGGTTAGGCTTGAGTGACAGGATTTTTTCCGAATTCAGTCGACCACTGCGGTGAGACGCGGAAAGCTAACGGCTCAAAAATGTGTATATGAGCAGTGTAGTGAAGGCTCTTCACGCCAACTTGATCACAACTCTACATCTGCCTGTATTGCCCTAACCCAAGCTGCCGTTTTAGGGCGACGGACTTAGCGGCTGAAGCTTATTCCGCCCTTTCTCGCCCAGATTTGAGTCTTCGACGTTACCAATAACACCGTTTTGTTCAGCTCGAAAAGCTCTCTCGAACGGTGTGAATCTCGACCAATTTGGAAAAAATCGATTTTTTGACAATTTCCCATCGAGGACGAGCACGAGCTAAGCCGAGCCTGCGCTGACAATGTCGTCACCGAAAACCGATATTTTCAAATTTCGCCAATTTGTGCTCCATTCGATAGAGATTCTGATAGCGAATTGGACCGTTTTACTTAAAGTAGCGAGAAATGTAATCTGAGCGAGTAAGGGTGCGGAGAACATCGACCGTTGATGTGCCAAATTACGACGCGCGGGCGTGTTTGGAGCATAAGAACTCCGTAAAGCCTGAATTGTTCCGGCTAGTGCTAGAGGGTTTTGTAGTCAGTAAGAAGGTTTAGTGGCATTCCAAAGCACAGCGACGTAGCTTAAGACGGGCAAAATTATAGTGGTGCGAATATGCAGGTTAGGCTTGAGTGACAGGATTTTTTCCGAATTCAGTCGACCACTGCGGTGAGACGCGGAAAGCTAACGGCTCAAAAATGCGTATATGGGCAGTGTAGTGAAGGTTCTTCACGCCAACATGACCACAACTCTACACCTGCCTGTATTGCCCTAACCCAAGCTGCCGTTTTAGGGCGACGAACTTAGCGGCTGAAGCTTCTTCCGCCCTTACTCGCCAAGATTTGAGTTTTCGACATTCCCAATAACACCGTTTTGTTCACAACGAGAAGCTTATCGAATGATATCACTCCCGACCAATTTGGAAAAAATCGATTTTTTGACAATTTCCCATCGAGGACGAGCACGAGCTAAGCCGAGCCTGCGCTGACAATGTCGTCACCGAAAACCGATATTTTCAAATTTCGCCAGTTTGGGTACCGTTCGAAAGGGTTTTTTATAGCGAATTGAACTGTTTTACTTAAAGTAGCGAGAAATGTAATCTGAGCGAGTAAGGGCGCGGAGAACATCGACCGTTGATGTGCCAAATTACGACGCGCGGGCGTGTTTGGAGCATAAGAACTCCGTAAATCTTGAATCATTCCGGCTATTGCTTGAGGGTTTTGTAGACAGTAAGAAAGTATAGTGGAATTCCAAAGCACAGCGACGTAGCTTAAGAACGGGCAAAATTATAGTGGTGCGAATATGCAGGTTAGGCTTGAGTGACAGGATTTTTTCCGAATTCAGTCGACCACTGCGGTGAGACGCGGAAAGCTAACGGCTCAAAAATGCGTATATTGGCAGTGTAGTGAAGGTTCTTCACGCCAACGTGATCGCTACTCTACACCTGCCTGTATTGCCCTAACCCAAGCTGCCGTTTTAGGGCGACGGACTTAGCGGCTGAAGCTTCTTCCGCCCTTGCTCGCCCAGATTTGAGTCTTCGACGTTCCCAATAACACCGTTTTGTTCATAACGAGAAGCTTATCGAACGATATCACTCTCGACCAATTTGGAAAAAATCGATTTTTTGACAATTTCCCACCGAGGACGAGCACGAGCTAGGCCGAGCCTGCGCTGACAATGTCGTCACCGAAAACCGATATTTTCAAATTTCGCCAATTTGTGCACCATTCGATAGAGATTCTGATAGCGAATTGGACCGTTTTACTTAAAGTAGCGAGAAATGTAATCTGAGCGAGTAAGGGCGCGGAGAACATCGACCGTTGATGTGCCAAATTACGACGCGCGGGCGTGTTTGGAGCATAATAACTCCGTAAAGCCTGAATTGTTCCGGCTAGTGCTTGAGGGTTTTGTAGTCAGTAAGAAGGCATAGTGGCATTCCAAAGCACAGCGACGTAGTTTAAGAACGGGCAAAATTATAGTGGTGCGAATATGCAGGTTAGGCTTGAGTGACAGGATTTTTTCCGAATTCAGTCGACTACTGCGGTGAGACGCGGAAAGCTAACGGCCTAAATGTGCGTAGGTGAGCAGTGTAGTGAAGGTTCTTCACGCCAACGTGATTACAACTCTACACTTGCCTGTATTGCCCTAACCCAAGCTGCCGTTTTAGGGCGACGGACTTAGCGACTGAAGCTTCTTCCGCCCTTACTCGCCCAGATTTGAGTCTTCGACATTCCCAATAACAAAGTTTTGTTCACAACGAGAAGCTTATCGAATGATATCACTCCCGACCAATTTGGAAAAAATCGATTTTTTGACAATTTCCCATCGAGGACGAGCACGAGCTAAGCCGAGCCTGCGCTGACAATGTCGTCACCGAAAACCGATATTTTCAAATTTCGCCAATTTGTGCACCATTCGATAGAGATTCTGATAGCGAATTGGACCGTTTTACTTAAAGTAGCGAGAAATGTAATCTGAGCGAGTAAGGGCGCGGAGAACATCGACCGTTGATGTGCCAAATTACGACGCGCGGGCGTGTTTGGAGCATAATAACTCCGTAAAGCCTGAATTGTTCCGGCTAGTGCTTGAGGGTTTTGTAGTCAGTAAGAAGGTTTAGTGGCATTCCAAAGCACAGCGACGTAGCTTAAGACGGGCAAAATTATAGCGGTGCGAATATGCAGGTTAGGCTTGAGTGACAGGATTTTTTCCGAATTCAGTCGACCACTGCGGTGAGACGCGGAAAGCTAACGGCTCAAAAATGCGTATATTGGCAGTGTAGTGAAGGTTCTTCACGCCAACGTGATCGCTACTCTACACCTGCCTGTATTGCCCTAACCCAAGCTGCCGTTTTAGGGCGACGGACTTAGCGGCTGAAGCTTCTTCCGCCCTTGCTCGCCCAGATTTGAGTCTTCGACGTTCCCAATAACACCGTTTTGTTCACAACGAGAAGCTTATCGAACGATATCACTCTCGACCAATTTGGAAAAAATCGATTTTTTGACAATTTCCCACCGAGGACGAGCACGAGCTAGGCCGAGCCTGCGCTGACAATGTCGTCACCGAAAACCGATATTTTCAAATTTCGCCAATTTGTGCACCATTCGATAGAGATTCTGATAGCGAATTGGACCGTTTTACTTAAAGTAGCGAGAAATGTAATCTGAGCGAGTAAGGGCGCGGAGAACATCGACCGTTGATGTGCGAAATTACGACGCGCGGGCGTGTTTGGAGCATAATAACTCCGTAAAGCCTGAATTGTTCCGGCTAATGCTTGAGGGTTTTGTAGACAGTAAGAAGGTATAGTGGCAGTCCAAAGCACAGCGACGTAGTTTAAGAACAGGCAAAATTATAGCGGTGCGAATATGCAGGTTAGGCTTGAGTGACAGGATTTTTTCCGAATTCAGTCGACCACTGCGGTGAGACGCGGAAAGCTAACGGCTCAAAAATGTGTGTATGAGCAGTGTAGTGAAGGCTCTTCACGCCAACTTGATCACAACTCTACAACTGTCTGTATTGCCCTAACCCAAGCTGCCGTTTTAGGGCGACGGACTTAGCGGCTGAAGCTTATTCCGCCCTTTCTCGCCCAGATTTGAGTCTTCGACGTTCCCAATAACACCGTTTTGTTCAGCTCGAAAAGCTCTCTCGAACGGTGTGAATCTCGACCAATTTGGAAAAAATTGGTTTTTTGACAATTTCCCATCGAGGACGAGCACGAGCTAGGCCGAGCCTGCGCTGACAATGTCGTCACCGAAAACCGATATTTTCAAATTTCGCCAATTTGTGCACCATTCGATAGAGATTTTAATAGCGAATTGAACTGTTTTACTTAAAGTAGCGAGAATTGTAAGATGAGCGAGTAAGGGCGCGGAGAACATCGACCGTTGATGTGCCAAATTACGACGCGCGGGCGTGTTTGGAGCATAAGAACTCCGTAAATCTTGAATCATTCCGGCTATTGCTTGAGGGTTTTGTAGACAGTAAGAAAGTATAGTGGAATTCCAAAGCACAGCGACGTAGCTTAAGAACGGGCAAAATTATAGTGGTGCGAATATGCAGGTTAGGCTTGAGTGACAGGATTTTTTCCGAATTCAGTCGACCACTGCGGTGAGACGCGGAAAGCTAACGGCTCAAAAATGTGTGTATGAGCAGTGTAGTGAAGGCTCTTCACGCCAACTTGATCACAACTCTACACCTGTCTGTATTGCCCTAACCCAAGCTGCCGTTTTAGGGCGACGGACTTAGCGGCTGAAGCTTCTTCCGCCCTTGCTCGCCCAGATTTGAGTCTTCGACGTTCCCAATAACACCGTTTTGTTCACAACGAGAAGCTTATCGAACGATATCACTCTCGACCAATTTGGAAAAAATCGATTTTTTGACAATTTCCCACCGAGGACGAACACGAGCTAGGCCGAGCCTGCGCTGACAATGTCGTCACCGAAAACCGATATTTTCAAATTTCGCCAATTTGTGCACCATTCGATAGAGATTCTGATAGCGAATTGGACCGTTTTACTTAAAGTAGCGAGAAATGTAATCTGAGCGAGTAAGGGCGCGGAGAACATCGACCGTTGATGTGCGAAATTACGACGCGCGGGCGTGTTTGGAGCATAATAACTCCGTAAAGCCTGAATTGTTCCGGCTAATGCTTGAGGGTTTTGTAGACAGTAAGAAGGTATAGTGGCAGTCCAAAGCACAGCGACGTAGTTTAAGAACAGGCAAAATTATAGCGGTGCGAATATGCAGGTTAGGCTTGAGTGACAGGATTTTTTCCGAATTCAGTCGACCACTGCGGTGAGACGCGGAAAGCTAACGGCTCAAAAATGTGTGTATGAGCAGTGTAGTGAAGGCTCTTCACGCCAACTTGATCACAACTCTACACCTGTCTGTATTGCCCTAACCCAAGCTGCCGTTTTAGGGCGACGGACTGAGCGGCTGAAGCTTCTTCCGCCCTTTCTCGCCCAGATTTGAGTCTTCGACGTTCCCAATAACACCGTTTTGTTCAGCTCGAAAAGCTCTCTCGAACGGTGTGAATCTCGACCAATTTGGAAAAAATCGATTTTTTGACAATTTCCCATCGAGGACGAGCACGAGCTAGGCCGAGCCTGCGCTGACAATGTCGTCACCGAAAACCGATATTTTCAAATTTCGCCAATTTGGGAACCATTCGATAGAGATTTTAATAGCGAATTGAACTGTTTTACTTAAAGTAGCGAGAATTGTAAGATGAGCGAGTAAGGGCGCGGAGAACATCGACCGTTGATGTGCCAAATTACGACGCGCGGGCGTGTTTGGAGCATAAGAACTCCGTAAAGCCTGAATTGTTCCGGCTAGTGCTTGAGGGTTTTGTAGACAGTAAGAAAGTATAGTGGCAGTCCAAAGCACAGCGACGTAGTTTAAGAACAGGCAAAATTATAGCGGTGCGAATATGCAGGTTAGGCTTGAGTGACAGGATTTTTTCCGAATTCAGTCGACCACTGCGGTGAGACGCGGAAAGCTAACGGCTCAAAAATGCGTATATTGGCAGTGTAGTGAAGGTTCTTCACGCCAACGTGATCGCTACTCTACACCTGCCTGTATTGCCCTAACCCAAGCTGCCGTTTTAGGGCGACGGACTTAGCGGCTGAAGCTTCTTCCGCCCTTACTCGCCCAGATTTGAGTCTTCGACGTTCCCAATAACACCGTTTTGTTCAGCTCGAAAAGCTCTCTCGAACGGTGTGAATCTCGACCAATTTGGAAAAAATCGATTTTTTGACAATTTCCCATCGAGGACGAGCACGAGCTAAGCCGAGCCTGCGCTGACAATGTCGTCACCGAAAACCGATATTTTCAAATTTCCCCAGTTTGGGTACCGTTCGAAAGGGTTTTTTATAGCGAATTGAACTGTTTTACTTAAAGTAGCGAGAAATGTAATCTGAGCGAGTAAGGGTGCGGAGAACATCGACCGTTGATGTGCCAAATTACGACGCGCGGGCGTGTTTGGAGCATAATAACTCCGTAAAGCCTGAATTGTTCCGGCTAGTGCTTGAGGGTTTTGTAGACAGTAAGAAGGTTTAGTGGCATTCGAAAGCACAGCGACGTAGCTTAAGACGGGCAAAATTATAGCGGTGCGAATATGCAGGTTAGGCTTGAGTGACAGGATTTTTTCCGAATTCAGTCGACCACTGCGGTGAGACGCGGAAAGCTAACGGCTCAAAAATGCGTATATTGGCAGTGTAGTGAAGGTTCTTCACGCCAACGTGATCGCTACTCTACACCTGCCTGTATTGCCCTAACCCAAGCTGCCGTTTTAGGGCGACGGACTTAGCGGCTGAAGCTTCTTCCGCCCTTACTCGCCCAGATTTGAGTCTTCGACGTTACCAATAACACCGTTTTGTTCAGCTCGAAAAGCTCTCTCGAACGGTGTGAATCTCGACCAATTTGGAAAAAATCGATTTTTTGACAATTTCCCATCGAGGACGAGCACGAGGTAGGCCGAGCCTGCGCTGACAATGTCGTCACCGAAAACCGATATTTTCAAATTTCCCCAGTTTGGGTACCGTTCGAAAGGGTTTTTTATAGCGAATTGAACTGTTTTACTTAAAGTAGCGAGAAATGTAATCTGAGCGAGTAAGGGTGCGGAGAACATCGACCGTTGATGTGCCAAATTACGACGCGCGGGCGTGTTTGGAGCATAATAACTCCGTAAAGCCTGAATTGTTCCGGCTAGTGCTTGAGGGTTTTGTAGTCAGTAAGAAGGTTTAGTGGCATTCGAAAGCACAGCGACGTAGCTTAAGACGGGCAAAATTATAGCGGTGCGAATATGCAGGTTAGGCTTGAGTGACAGGATTTTTTCCGAATTCAGTCGACCACTGCGGTGAGACGCGGAAAGCTAACGGCTCAAAAATGCGTATATTGGCAGTGTAGTGAAGGTTCTTCACGCCAACGTGATCGCTACTCTACACCTGCCTGTATTGCCCTAACCCAAGCTGCCGTTTTAGGGCGACGGACTTAGCGGCTGAAGCTTCTTCCGCCCTTACTCGCCCAGATTTGAGTCTTCGACGTTACCAATAACACCGTTTTGTTCAGCTCGAAAAGCTCTCTCGAACGGTGTGAATCTCGACCAATTTGGAAAAAATCGATTTTTTGACAATTTCCCATCGAGGACGAGCACGAGGTAGGCCGAGCCTGCGCTGACAATGTCGTCACCGAAAACCGATATTTTCAAATTTCGCCAATTTGTGCACCATTCGATAGAGATTCTGATAGCGAATTGAACTGTTTTACTTAAAGTAGCGAGAAATGTAATCTGAGCGAGTAAGGGCGCGGAGAACATCGACCGTTGATGTGCCAAATTACGACGCGCGGGCGTGTTTGGAGCATAAGAACTCCGTAAAGCCTGAATTGTTCCGGCTAGTGCTTGAGGGTTTTGTAGTCAGTAAGAAGGTTTAGTGGCATTCGAAAGCACAGCGACGTAGCTTAAGACGGGCAAAATTATAGCGGTGCGAATATGCAGGTTAGGCTTGAGTGACAGGATTTTTTCCGAATTCAGTCGACCACTGCGGTGAGACGCGGAAAGCTAACGGCTCAAAAATGCGTATATTGGCAGTGTAGTGAAGGTTCTTCACGCCAACGTGATCGCTACTCTACACCTGCCTGTATTGCCCTAACCCAAGCTGCCGTTTTAGGGCGACGGACTTAGCGGCTGAAGCTTCTTCCGCCCTTACTCGCCCAGATTTGAGTCTTCGACGTTACCAATAACACCGTTTTGTTCAGCTCGAAAAGCTCTCTCGAACGGTGTGAATCTCGACCAATTTGGAAAAAATCGATTTTTTGACAATTTCCCATCGAGGACGAGCACGAGGTAGGCCGAGCCTGCGCTGACAATGTCGTCACCGAAAACCGATATTTTCAAATTTCGCCAATTTGTGCACCATTCGATAGAGATTCTGATAGCGAATTGAACTGTTTTACTTAAAGTAGCGAGAAATGTAATCTGAGCGAGTAAGGGCGCGGAGAACATCGACCGTTGATGTGCCAAATTACGACGCGCGGGCGTGTTTGGAGCATAAGAACTCCGTAAAGCCTGAATTGTTCCGGCTAGTGCTTGAGGGTTTTGTAGTCAGTAAGAAGGTTTAGTGGCATTCGAAAGCACAGCGACGTAGCTTAAGACGGGCAAAATTATAGCGGTGCGAATATGCAGGTTAGGCTTGAGTGACAGGATTTTTTCCGAATTCAGTCGACCACTGCGGTGAGACGCGGAAAGCTAACGGCTCAAAAATGCGTATATTGGCAGTGTAGTGAAGGTTCTTCACGCCAACGTGATCGCTACTCTACACCTGCCTGTATTGCCCTAACCCAAGCTGCCGTTTTAGGGCGACGGACTTAGCGGCTGAAGCTTCTTCCGCCCTTACTCGCCCAGATTTGAGTCTTCGACGTTACCAATAACACCGTTTTGTTCAGCTCGAAAAGCTCTCTCGAACGGTGTGAATCTCGACCAATTTGGAAAAAATCGATTTTTTGACAATTTCCCATCGAGGACGAGCACGAGCTAGGCCGAGCCTGCGCTGACAATGTCGTCACCGAAAACCGATATTTTCAAATTTCGCCAATTTGTGCACCATTCGATAGAGATTCTGATAGCGAATTGAACTGTTTTACTTAAAGTAGCGAGAAATGTAATCTGAGCGAGTAAGGGCGCGGAGAACATCGACCGTTGATGTGCCAAATTACGACGCGCGGGCGTGTTTGGAGCATAAGAACTCCGTAAAGCCTGAATTGTTCCGGCTAGTGCTTGAGGGTTTTGTAGACAGTAAGAAAGTATAGTGGCAGTCCAAAGCACAGCGACGTAGTTTAAGAACAGGCAAAATTATAGCGGTGCGAATATGCAGGTTAGGCTTGAGGGACAGGATTTTTTCCGAATTCAGTCGACCACTGTGGTGAGACGCGGAAAGCTAACCGCTCAAAAATGTGTATATGAGCAGTGTAGTGAAGGCTCTTCACGCCAAATTGATCACTACTCTACACCTGTCTGTATTGCCCTAACCCAAGCTGCCGTTTTAGGGCGACGGACTTAGCGGCTGAAGCTTCTTCCGCCCTTACTCGCCCAGATTTGAGTCTTCGACGTTCCCAATAACACCGTTTTGTTCATAACGAGAAGCTTATCGAATGATATCACTCTCGACCAATTTGGAAAAAATCGATTTTTTGACAATTTCCCATCGAGGACGAGCACGAGCTAGGCCGAGCCTGCGCTGACAATGTCGTCACCGAAAACCGATATTTTCAAATTTCGCCAATTTGTGCACCATTCGATAGAGATTCTGATAGCGAATTGAACTGTTTTACTTAAAGTAGCGAGAAATGTAATCTGAGCGAGTAAGGGCGCGGAGAACATCGACCGTTGATGTGCCAAATTACGACGCGCGGGCGTGTTTGGAGCATAATAACTCCGTAAAGCCTGAATTGTTCCGGCTAGTGCTTGAGGGTTTTGTAGACAGTAAGAAGGTATAGTGGCAGTCCAAAGCACAGCGACGTAGCTTAAGAATGCGCAAAGTTATAGCGGTGTGAATATGCAGGTTAGGCTTAAGTGACAGGATTTTTTCCGAATTCAGTCTACCTTTGCGGTGAGATGCGGAAAGCTAACGAACTAAAAGTGCGTAGGTGAGCAGTGTAGTGAAGGTTCTTCACGCTAACGTGATCACAACTCTACACCTGTCTGTATTGCCCTAACCCAAGCTGCCGTTTTAGGGCGACGGACTTAGCGGCTGAAGCTTCTTCCGCCCTTACTCGCCCAGATTTGAGTCTTCGACGTTCCCAATAACACCGTTTTGTTCATAACGAGAAGCTTATCGAATGATATCACTCTCGACCAATTTGGAAAAAATCGATTTTTTGACAATTTCCCATCGAGGACGAGCACGAGCTAGGCCGAGCCTGCGCTGACAATGTCGTCACCGAAAACCGATATTTTCAAATTTCGCCAATTTGTGCACCATTCGATAGAGATTCTGATAGCGAATTGAACTGTTTTACTTAAAGTAGCGAGAAATGTAATCTGAGCGAGTAAGGGCGCGGAGAACATCGACCGTTGATGTGCCAAATTACGACGCGCGGGCGTGTTTGGAGTATAATAACTCCGTAAAGCCTGAATTGTTCCAGCTAGTGCTTGAGTGTTTTGTAGACAGTAAGAAGGTATAGTGGCAGTCCAAAGCACAGCGACGTAGCTTAAGAATGGGCAAAGTTATAGCGGTGTGAATATGCAGGTTAGGCTTAAGTGACAGGATTTTTTCCGAATTCAGTCGACCACTGCGGTGAGACGCGGAAAGCTAACGAACTAAAAGTGCGTAGGTGAGCAGTGTAGTGAAGGTTCTTCACGCTAACGTGATCACAACTCTACAACTGCCTGTATTGCCCTAACCCAAGCTGCCGTTTTAGGGCGACGGACTTAGCGGCTGAAGCTTCTTCCGCCCTTACTCGCCCAGATTTGAGTCTTCGACGTTACCAATAACACCGTTTTGTTCAGCTCGAAAAGCTCTCTCGAACGGTGTGAATCTCGACCAATTTGGAAAAAATCGATTTTTTGACAATTTCCCACCGAGGACGAGCACGAGCTAGGCCGAGCCTGCGCTGACAATGTCGTCACCGAAAACTGATATTTTCAAATTTCGCCAATTTGTGCACCATTCGATAGAGATTCTGATAGCGAATTGAACTGTTTTACTTAAAGTAGCGAGAAATGTAATCTGAGCGAGTAAGGGCGCGGAGAACATCGACCGTTGATGTGCCAAATTACGACGCGCGGGCGTGTTTGGAGCATAAGAACTCCGTAAAGCCTGAATTGTTCCGGCTAGTGCTTGAGGGTTTTGTAGACAGTAAGAAAGTATAGTGGCAGTCCAAAGCACAGCGACGTAGTTTAAGAACAGGCAAAATTATAGCGGTGCGAATATGCAGGTTAGGCTTGAGTGACAGGATTTTTTCCGAATTCAGTCGACCACTGTGGTGAGAAGCGGAAAGCTAACCGCTCAAAAATGTGTATATGAGCAGTGTAGTGAAGGCTCTTCACGCCAAATTGATCACTACTCTACACCTGTCTGTATTGCCCTAACCCAAGCTGCCGTTTTAGGGCGACGGACTTAGCGGCTGAAGCTTCTTCCGCCCTTACTCGCCCAGATTTGAGTCTTCGACGTTCCCAATAACACCGTTTTGTTCATAACGAGAAGCTTATCGAATGATATCACTCTCGACCAATTTGGAAAAAATCGATTTTTTGACAATTTCCCATCGAGGACGAGCACGAGCTAGGCCGAGCCTGCGCTGACAATGTCGTCACCGAAAACCGATATTTTCAAATTTCGCCAATTTGTGCACCATTCGATAGAGATTCTGATAGCGAATTGAACTGTTTTACTTAAAGTAGCGAGAAATGTAATCTGAGCGAGTAAGGGCGCGGAGAACATCGACCGTTGATGTGCCAAATTACGACGCGCGGGCGTGTTTGGAGCATAAGAACTCCGTAAAGCCTGAATTGTTCCGGCTAGTGCTTGAGGGTTTTGTAGACAGTAAGAAAGTATAGTGGCAGTCCAAAGCACAGCGACGTAGTTTAAGAACAGGCAAAATTATAGCGGTGCGAATATGCAGGTTAGGCTTGAGTGACAGGATTTTTTCCGAATTCAGTCGACCACTGTGGTGAGAAGCGGAAAGCTAACCGCTCAAAAATGTGTATATGAGCAGTGTAGTGAAGGCTCTTCACGCCAAATTGATCACTACTCTACACCTGTCTGTATTGCCCTAACCCAAGCTGCCGTTTTAGGGCGACGGACTTAGCGGCTGAAGCTTCTTCCGCCCTTACTCGCCCAGATTTGAGTCTTCGACGTTCCCAATAACACCGTTTTGTTCATAACGAGAAGCTTATCGAATGATATCACTCTCGACCAATTTGGAAAAAATCGATTTTTTGACAATTTCCCATCGAGGACGAGCACGAGCTAGGCCGAGCCTGCGCTGACAATGTCGTCACCGAAAACTGATATTTTCAAATTTCGCCAATTTGTGCACCATTCGATAGAGATTCTGATAGCGAATTGAACTGTTTTACTTAAAGTAGCGAGAAATGTAAGATGAGCGAGTAAGGGCGCGGAGAACATCGACCGTTGATGTGCCAAATTACGACGCGCGGGCGTGTTTGGAGCATAAGAACTCCGTAAAGCCTGAATTGTTCCGGCTAGTGCTTGAGGGTTTTGTAGACAGTAAGAAGGTGTAGTGGCAGTCCAAAGCACAGCGACGTAGCTTAAGAATGCGCAAAGTTATAGCGGTGTGAATATGCAGGTTAGGCTTAAGTGACAGGATTTTTTCCGAATTCAGTCTACCTTTGCGGTGAGATGCGGAAAGCTAACGAACTAAAAGTGCGTAGGTGAGCAGTGTAGTGAAGGTTCTTCACGCTACCGTGATCACAACTCTACACCTGTCTGTATTGCCCTAACCCAAGCTGCCGTTTTAGGGCGACGGACTTAGCGGCTGAAGCTTCTTCCGCCCTTACTCGCCCAGATTTGAGTCTTCGACGTTCCCAATAACACCGTTTTGTTCATAACGAGAAGCTTATCGAATGATATCACTCTCGACCAATTTGGAAAAAATCGATTTTTTGACAATTTCCCATCGAGGACGAGCACGAGCTAGGCCGAGCCTGCGCTGACAATGTCGTCACCGAAAACCGATATTTTCAAATTTCGCCAATTTGTGCACCATTCGATAGAGATTCTGATAGCGAATTGAACTGTTTTACTTAAAGTAGCGAGAAATGTAATCTGAGCGAGTAAGGGCGCGGAGAACATCGACCGTTGATGTGCCAAATTACGACGCGCGGGCGTGTTTGGAGCATAATAACTCCGTAAAGCCTGAATTGTTCCGGCTAGTGCTTGAGGGTTTTGTAGACAGTAAGAAGGTATAGTGGCAGTCCAAAGCACAGCGACGTAGCTTAAGAATGTGCAAAGTTATAGCGGTGTGAATATGCAGGTTAGGCTTAAGTGACAGGATTTTTTCCGAATTCAGTCTACCTTTGCGGTGAGATGCGGAAAGCTAACGAACTAAAAGTGCGTAGGTGAGCAGTGTAGTGAAGGTTCTTCACGCTAACGTGATCACAACTCTACACCTGTCTGTATTGCCCTAACCCAAGCTGCCGTTTTAGGGCGACGGACTTAGCGGCTGAAGCTTCTTCCGCCCTTACTCGCCCAGATTTGAGTCTTCGACGTTCCCAATAACACCGTTTTGTTCATAACGAGAAGCTTATCGAATGATATCACTCCCGACCAATTTGGAAAAAATCGATTTTTTGACAATTTCCCATCGAGGACGAGCACGAGCTAGGCCGAGCCTGCGCTGACAATGTCGTCACCGAAAACCGATATTTTCAAATTTCGCCAATTTGTGCACCATTCGATAGAGATTCTGATAGCGAATTGAACTGTTTTACTTAAAGTAGCGAGAAATGTAATCTGAGCGAGTAAGGGCGCGGAGAACATCGACCGTTGATGTGCCAAATTACGACGCGCGGGCGTGTTTGGAGCATAATAACTCCGTAAAGCCTGAATTGTTCCGGCTAGTGCTTGAGGGTTTTGTAGTCAGTAAGAAGGCATAGTGGCATTCCAAAGCACAGCGACGTAGCTTAAGAACGGGCAAAATTATAGTGGTGCGAATATGCAGGTTAGGCTTGAGTGACAGGATTTTTTCCGAATTCAGTCGACCACTGCGGTGAGACGCGGAAAGCTAACGGCTCAAAAATGCGTATATGGGCAGTGTAGTGAAGGCTCTTCACGCCAACTTGATCACAACTCTACACCTGCCTGTATTGCCCTAACCCAAGCTGCCGTTTTAGGTTTACGGACTTAGCGGCTGAAGCTTCTTCCGCCCTTACTCGCCAAGATTTGAGTCTTCGACGTTACCAATAACACCGTTTTGTTCAGCTCGAAAAGCTCTCTCGAACGGTTTGAATCTCGACCAATTTGGAAAAAATCGATTTTTTGACAATTTCCCATCGAGGACGAGCACGAGCTAAGCCGAGCCTGCGCTGACAATGTCGTCACCGAAAACCGATATTTTCAAATTTCGCCAGTTTGGGTACCGTTCGAAAGGGTTTTTTATAGCGAATTGAACTGTTTTACTTAAAGTAGCGAGAAATGTAAGATGAGCGAGTAAGGGCGCGGAGAACATCGACCGTTGATGTGCCAAATTACGACGCGCGGGCGTGTTTGGAGCATAATAACTCCGTAAAGCCTGAATTGTTCCGGCTAGTGCTAGAGGGTTTTGTAGACAGTAAGAAAGTATAGTGGCAGTCCAAAGCACAGCGACGTAGTTTAAGAACAGGCAAAATTATAGCGGTGCGAATATGCAGGTTAGGCTTGAGTGACAGGATTTTTTCCGAATTCAGTCGACCACTGTGGTGAGACGCGGAAAGCTAACTGCTCAAAAATGTGTATATGAGCAGTGTAGTGAAGGCTCTTCACGCCAACTTGATCACAACTCTACACCTGCCTGTATTGCCCTAACCCAAGCTGCCGTTTTAGGGCGACGAACTTAGCGGCTGAAGCTTCTTCCGCCCTTACTCGCCAAGATTTGAGTTTTCGACATTCCCAATAACACCGTTTTGTTCACAACGAGAAGCTTATCGAATGATATCACTCCCGACCAATTTGGAAAAAATCGATTTTTTGACAATTTCCCATCGAGGACGAGCACGAGCTAAGCCGAGCCTGCGCTGACAATGTCGTCACCGAAAACCGATATTTTCAAATTTCGCCAGTTTGGGTACCGTTCGAAAGGGTTTTTTATAGCGAATTGAACTGTTTTACTTAAAGTAGCGAGAAATGTAATCTGAGCGAGTAAGGGCGCGGAGAACATCGACCGTTGATGTGCCAAATTACGACGCGCGGGCGTGTTTGGAGCATAAGAACTCCGTAAAGCCTGAATTGTTCCGGCTAGTGCTTGAGGGTTTTGTAGACAGTAAGAAAGTATAGTGGAATTCCAAAGCACAGCGACGTAGCTTAAGAACGGGCAAAATTATAGTGGTGCGAATATGCAGGTTAGGCTTGAGTGACAGGATTTTTTCCGAATTCAGTCGACCACTGCGGTGAGACGCGGAAAGCTAACGGCTCAAAAATGTGTATATGAGCAGTGTAGTGAAGGCTCTTCACGCCAACTTGATCACAACTCTACATCTGCCTGTATTGCCCTAACCCAAGCTGCCGTTTTAGGGCGACGGACTTAGCGGCTGAAGCTTATTCCGCCCTTTCTCGCCCAGATTTGAGTCTTCGACGTTACCAATAACACCGTTTTGTTCAGCTCGAAAAGCTCTCTCGAACGGTGTGAATCTCGACCAATTTGGAAAAAATCGATTTTTTGACAATTTCCCATCGAGGACGAGCACGAGCTAAGCCGAGCCTGCGCTGACAATGTCGTCACCGAAAACCGATATTTTCAAATTTCGCCAATTTGTGCTCCATTCGATAGAGATTCTGATAGCGAATTGGACCGTTTTACTTAAAGTAGCGAGAAATGTAATCTGAGCGAGTAAGGGTGCGGAGAACATCGACCGTTGATGTGCCAAATTACGACGCGCGGGCGTGTTTGGAGCATAATAACTCCGTAAAGCCTGAATTGTTCCGGCTAGTGCTTGAGGGTTTTGTAGTCAGTAAGAAGGTTTAGTGGCATTCCAAAGCACAGCGACGTAGCTTAAGACGGGCAAAATTATAGTGGTGCGAATATGCAGGTTAGGCTTGAGTGACAGGATTTTTTCCGAATTCAGTCGACCACTGCGGTGAGACGCGGAAAGCTAACGGCTCAAAAATGCGTATATGGGCAGTGTAGTGAAGGTTCTTCACGCCAACATGACCACAACTCTACACCTGCCTGTATTGCCCTAACCCAAGCTGCCGTTTTAGGGCGACGAACTTAGCGGCTGAAGCTTCTTCCGCCCTTACTCGCCAAGATTTGAGTTTTCGACATTCCCAATAACACCGTTTTGTTCACAACGAGAAGCTTATCGAATGATATCACTCCCGACCAATTTGGAAAAAATCGATTTTTTGACAATTTCCCATCGAGGACGAGCACGAGCTAAGCCGAGCCTGCGCTGACAATGTCGTCACCGAAAACCGATATTTTCAAATTTCGCCAGTTTGGGTACCGTTCGAAAGGGTTTTTTATAGCGAATTGAACTGTTTTACTTAAAGTAGCGAGAAATGTAATCTGAGCGAGTAAGGGCGCGGAGAACATCGACCGTTGATGTGCCAAATTACGACGCGCGGGCGTGTTTGGAGCATAAGAACTCCGTAAATCTTGAATCATTCCGGCTATTGCTTGAGGGTTTTGTAGACAGTAAGAAAGTATAGTGGAATTCCAAAGCACAGCGACGTAGCTTAAGAACGGGCAAAATTATAGTGGTGCGAATATGCAGGTTAGGCTTGAGTGACAGGATTTTTTCCGAATTCAGTCGACCACTGCGGTGAGACGCGGAAAGCTAACGGCTCAAAAATGCGTATATTGGCAGTGTAGTGAAGGTTCTTCACGCCAACGTGATCGCTACTCTACACCTGCCTGTATTGCCCTAACCCAAGCTGCCGTTTTAGGGCGACGGACTTAGCGGCTGAAGCTTCTTCCGCCCTTGCTCGCCCAGATTTGAGTCTTCGACGTTCCCAATAACACCGTTTTGTTCATAACGAGAAGCTTATCGAATGATATCACTCTCGACCAATTTGGAAAAAATCGATTTTTTGACAATTTCCCACCGAGGACGAGCACGAGCTAGGCCGAGCCTGCGCTGACAATGTCGTCACCGAAAACCGATATTTTCAAATTTCGCCAATTTGTGCACCATTCGATAGAGATTCTGATAGCGAATTGGACCGTTTTACTTAAAGTAGCGAGAAATGTAATCTGAGCGAGTAAGGGCGCGGAGAACATCGACCGTTGATGTGCGAAATTACGACGCGCGGGCGTGTTTGGAGCATAATAACTCCGTAAAGCCTGAATTGTTCCGGCTAGTGCTTGAGGGTTTTGTAGTCAGTAAGAAGGTTTAGTGGCATTCCAAAGCACAGCGACGTAGCTTAAGACGGGCAAAATTATAGCGGTGCGAATATGCAGGTTAGGCTTGAGTGACAGGATTTTTTCCGAATTCAGTCGACCACTGCGGTGAGACGCGGAAAGCTAACGGCTCAAAAATGTGTATATGAGCAGTGTAGTGAAGGCTCTTCACGCCAACTTGATCACAACTCTACAACTGCCTGTATTGCCCTAACCCAAGCTGCCGATTTAGGGCGACGGACTTAGCGGCTGAAGCTTATTCCGCCCTTTCTCGCCCAGATTTGAGTCTTCGACGTTCCCAATAACACCGTTTTGTTCAGCTCGAAAAGCTCTCTCGAACGGTGTGAATCTCGACCAATTTGGAAAAAATTGGTTTTTTGACAATTTCCCTCCGAGGACGAGCACGAGCTAGGCCGAGCCTGCGCTGACAATGTCGTCACCGAAAACCGATATTTTCAAATTTCGCCAATTTGTGCACCATTCGATAGAGATTTGATAGCGAATTGGACCGTTTTACTTAAAGTAGCGAGAAATGTAATCTGAGCGAGTAAGGGTGCGGAGAACATCGACCGTTGATGTGCCAAATTACGACGCGCGGGCGTGTTTGGAGCATAATAACTCCGTAAAGCCTGAATTGTTCCGGCTAGTGCTTGAGGGTTTTGTAGTCAGTAAGAAGGCATAGTGGCATTCCAAAGCACAGCGACGTAGCTTAAGACGGGCAAAATTATAGCGGTGCGAATATGCAGGTTAGGCTTGAGTGACAGGATTTTTTCCGAATTCAGTCGACCACTGCGGTGAGACGCGGAAAGCTAACGGCTCAAAAATGCGTATATTGGCAGTGTAGTGAAGGTTCTTCACGCCAACGTGATCGCTACTCTACACCTGCCTGTATTGCCCTAACCCAAGCTGCCGTTTTAGGGCGACGGACTTAGCGGCTGAAGCTTCTTCCGCCCTTACTCGCCCAGATTTGAGTCTTCGACGTTCCCAATAACACCGTTTTGTTCATAACGAGAAGCTTATCGAATGATATCACTCTCGACCAATTTGGAAAAAATCGATTTTTTGACAATTTCCCACCGAGGACGAGCACGAGCTAGGCCGAGCCTGCGCTGACAATGTCGTCACCGAAAACTGATATTTTCAAATTTCGCCAATTTGGGCACCATTCGATAGAGATTTTAATAGCGAATTGAACTGTTTTACTTAAAGTAGCGAGAATTGTAAGATGAGCGAGTAAGGGCGCGGAGAACATCGACCGTTGATGTGCCAAATTACGACGCGCGGGCGTGTTTGGAGCATAAGAACTCCGTAAATCTTGAATCATTCCGGCTATTGCTTGAGGGTTTTGTAGACAGTAAGAAAGTATAGTGGAATTCCAAAGCACAGCGACGTAGCTTAAGAACGGGCAAAATTATAGTGGTGCGAATATGCAGGTTAGGCTTGAGTGCCAGGATTTTTTCCGAATTCAGTCGACCACTGCGGTGAGACGCGGAAAGCTAACGGCGCAAAAATGCGTATATGGGCAGTGTAGTGAAGGTTCTTCACGCCAACATGACCACAACTCTACACCTGCCTGTATTGCCCTAACCCAAGCTGCCGTTTTAGGGCGACGGACTTAGCGGCTGAAGCTTATTCCGCCCTTTCTCGCCCAGATTTGAGTCTTCGACGTTCCCAATAACACCGTTTTGTTCAGCTCGAAAAGCTCTCTCGAACGGTGTGAATCTCGACCAATTTGGAAAAAATCGATTTTTTGACAATTTCCCATCGAGGACGAGCACGAGCTAAGCCGAGCCTGCGCTGACAATGTCGTCACCGAAAACCGATATTTTCAAATTTCGCCAATTTGTGCTCCATTCGATAGAGATTCTGATAGCGAATTGGACCGTTTTACTTAAAGTAGCGAGAAATGTAATCTGAGCGAGTAAGGGCGCGGAGAACATCGACCGTTGATGTGCGAAATTACGACGCGCGGGCGTGTTTGGAGCATAATAACTCCGTAAAGCCTGAATTGTTCCGGCTAATGCTTGAGGGTTTTGTAGTCAGTAAGAAGGCATAGTGGCATTCCAAAGCACAGCGACGTAGTTTAAGAACGGGCAAAATTATAGTGGTGCGAATATGCAGGTTAGGCTTGAGTGACAGGATTTTTTCCGAATTCAGTCGACTACTGCGGTGAGACGCGGAAAGCTAACGGCCTAAATGTGCGTAGGTGAGCAGTGTAGTGAAGGTTCTTCACGCCAACGTGATTACAACTCTACACTTGCCTGTATTGCCCTAACCCAAGCTGCCGTTTTAGGGCGACGGACTTAGCGACTGAAGCTTCTTCCGCCCTTACTCGCCCAGATTTGAGTCTTCGACATTCCCAATAACAAAGTTTTGTTCACAACGAGAAGCTTATCGAATGATATCACTCCCGACCAATTTGGAAAAAATCGATTTTTTGACAATTTCCCATCGAGGACGAGCACGAGCTAAGCCGAGCCTGCGCTGACAATGTCGTCACCGAAAACCGATATTTTCAAATTTCGCCAGTTTGGGGTACCGTTCGAAAGGGTTTTTTATAGCGAATTGAACTGTTTTACTTAAAGTAGCGAGAAATGTAATCTGAGCGAGTAAGGGCGCGGAGAACATCCACCGTTGATGTGCCAAATTACGACGCGCGGGCGTGTTTGGAGCATAATAACTCCGTAAAGCCTGAATTGTTCCGGCTAGTGCTTGAGGGTTTTGTAGTCAGTAAGAAGGTATAGTGGCAGTCCAAAGCACAGCGACGTAGTTTAAGAACAGGCAAAATTATAGCGGTGCGAATATGCAGGTTAGGCTTGAGTGACAGGATTTTTTCCGAATTCAGTCGACCACTGCGGTGAGACGCGGAAAGCTAACGGCTCAAAAATGTGTATATGAGCAGTGTAGTGAAGGCTCTTCACGCCAACTTGATCACAACTCTACATCTGCCTGTATTGCCCTAACCCAAGCTGCCGTTTTAGGGCGACGGACTTAGCGGCTGAAGCTTCTTCCGCCCTTACTCGCCCAGATTTGAGTCTTCGACGTTCCCAATAACACCGTTTTGTTCATAACGAGAAGCTTATCGAATGATATCACTCTCGACCAATTTGGAAAAAATCGATTTTTTGACAATTTCCCACCGAGGACGAGCACGAGCTAGGCCGAGCCTGCGCTGACAATGTCGTCACCGAAAACCGATATTTTCAAATTTCGCCAATTTGTGCACCATTCGATAGAGATTCTGATAGCGAATTGAACCGTTTTACTTAAAGTAGCGAGAAATGTAATCTGAGCGAGTAAGGGCGCGGAGAACATCGACCGTTGATGTGCCAAATTACGACGCGCGGGCGTGTTTGGAGCATAAGAACTCCGTAAAGCCTGAATTGTTCCGGCTAGTGCTTGAGGGTTTTGTAGTCAGTAAGAAGGCATAGTGGCATTCCAAAGCACAGCGACGTAGTTTAAGAACGGGCAAAATTATAGCGGTGCGAATATGCAGGTTAGGCTTGAGTGACAGGATTTTTTCCGAATTCAGTCGACCACTGTGGTGAGACGCGGAAAGCTAACTGCTCAAAAATGTGTATATGAGCAGTGTAGTGAAGGCTCTTCACACCAACGTGATCACTACTCTACACCTTTCTGTATTGCCCTAACCCAAGCTGCCGTTTTAGGGCGACGGACTTAGCGGCTGAAGCTTCTTCCGCCCTTACTCGCCCAGATTTGAGTCTTCGACGTTCCCAATAACACCGTTTTGTTCATAACGAGAAGCTTATCGAATGATATCACTCCCGACCAATTTGGAAAAAATCGATTTTTTGACAATTTCCCATCGAGGACGAGCACGAGCTAGGCCGAGCCTGCGCTGACAATGTCGTCACCGAAAACCGATATTTTCAAATTTCGCCAATTTGTGCACCATTCGATAGAGATTCTGATAGCGAATTGAACTGTTTTACTTAAAGTAGCGAGAAATGTAATCTGAGCGAGTAAGGGCGCGGAGAACATCGACCGTTGATGTGCCAAATTACGACGCGCGGGCGTGTTTGGAGCATAAGAACTCCGTAAAGCCTGAATTGTTCCGGCTAGTGCTTGAGGGTTTTGTAGACAGTAAGAAAGTATAGTGGCAGTCCAAAGCACAGCGACGTAGTTTAAGAACAGGCAAAATTATAGCGGTGCGAATATGCAGGTTAGGCTTGAGTGACAGGATTTTTTCCGAATTCAGTCGACCACTGCGGTGAGACGCGGAAAGCTAACGGCTCAAAAATGTGTATATGAGCAGTGTAGTGAAGGCTCTTCACGCCAAATTGATCACTACTCTACACCTGTCTGTATTGCCCTAACCCAAGCTGCCGTTTTAGGGCGACGGACTTAGCGGCTGAAGCTTCTTCCGCCCTTACTCGCCCAGATTTGAGTCTTCGACGTTACCAATAACACCGTTTTGTTCAGCTCGAAAAGCTCTCTCGAACGGTGTGAATCTCGACCAATTTGGAAAAAATCGATTTTTTGACAATTTCCCATCGAGGACGAGCACGAGCTAGGCCGAGCCTGCGCTGACAATGTCGTCACCGAAAACCGATATTTTCAAATTTCGCCAATTTGTGCACCATTCGATAGAGATTCTGATAGCGAATTGAACTGTTTTACTTAAAGTAGCGAGAAATGTAATCTGAGCGAGTAAGGGCGCGGAGAACATCGACCGTTGATGTGCCAAATTACGACGCGCGGGCGTGTTTGGAGCATAAGAACTCCGTAAAGCCTGAATTGTTCCGGCTAGTGCTTGAGGGTTTTGTAGTCAGTAAGAAGGTTTAGTGGCATTCCAAAGCACAGCGACGTAGCTTAAGACGGGCAAAATTATAGCGGTGCGAATATGCAGGTTAGGCTTGAGTGACAGGATTTTTTCCGAATTCAGTCGACCACTGCGGTGAGACGCGGAAAGCTAACGGCTCAAAAATGCGTATATTGGCAGTGTAGTGAAGGTTCTTCACGCCAACGTGATCGCTACTCTACACCTGCCTGTATTGCCCTAACCCAAGCTGCCGTTTTAGGGCGACGGACTTAGCGGCTGAAGCTTCTTCCGCCCTTACTCGCCCAGATTTGAGTCTTCGACGTTACCAATAACACCGTTTTGTTCAGCTCGAAAAGCTCTCTCGAACGGTGTGAATCTCGACCAATTTGGAAAAAATCGATTTTTTGACAATTTCCCATCGAGGACGAGCACGAGCTAGGCCGAGCCTGCGCTGACAATGTCGTCACCGAAAACCGATATTTTCAAATTTCGCCAATTTGTGCACCATTCGATAGAGATTCTGATAGCGAATTGGACCGTTTTACTTAAAGTAGCGAGAAATGTAATCTGAGCGAGTAAGGGCGCGGAGAACATCGACCGTTGATGTGCCAAATTACGACGCGCGGGCGTGTTTGGAGCATAAGAACTCCGTAAAGCCTGAATTGTTCCGGCTAGTGCTTGAGGGTTTTGTAGACAGTAAGAAAGTATAGTGGCAGTCCAAAGCACAGCGACGTAGTTTAAGAACAGGCAAAATTATAGCGGTGCGAATATGCAGGTTAGGCTTGAGTGACAGGATTTTTTCCGAATTCAGTCGACCACTGTGGTGAGAAGCGGAAAGCTAACCGCTCAAAAATGTGTATATGAGCAGTGTAGTGAAGGCTCTTCACGCCAAATTGATCACTACTCTACACCTGTCTGTATTGCCCTAACCCAAGCTGCCGTTTTAGGGCGACGGACTTAGCGGCTGAAGCTTCTTCCGCCCTTACTCGCCCAGATTTGAGTCTTCGACGTTCCCAATAACACCGTTTTGTTCATAACGAGAAGCTTATCGAATGATATCACTCTCGACCAATTTGGAAAAAATCGATTTTTTGACAATTTCCCATCGAGGACGAGCACGAGCTAGGCCGAGCCTGCGCTGACAATGTCGTCACCGAAAACTGATATTTTCAAATTTCGCCAATTTGGGCACCATTCGATAGAGATTTTGATAGCGAATTGAACTGTTTTACTTAAAGTAGCGAGAAATGTAAGATGAGCGAGTAAGGGCGCGGAGAACATCGACCGTTGATGTGCCAAATTACGACGCGCGGGCGTGTTTGGAGCATAAGAACTCCGTAAAGCCTGAATTGTTCCGGCTAGTGCTTGAGGGTTTTGTAGACAGTAAGAAGGTGTAGTGGCAGTCCAAAGCACAGCGACGTAGCTTAAGAATGCGCAAAGTTATAGCGGTGTGAATATGCAGGTTAGGCTTAAGTGACAGGATTTTTTCCGAATTCAGTCTACCTTTGCGGTGAGATGCGGAAAGCTAACGAACTAAAAGTGCGTAGGTGAGCAGTGTAGTGAAGGTTCTTCACGCTAACGTGATCACAACTCTACACCTGTCTGTATTGCCCTAACCCAAGCTGCCGTTTTAGGGCGACGGACTTAGCGGCTGAAGCTTCTTCCGCCCTTACTCGCCCAGATTTGAGTCTTCGACGTTCCCAATAACACCGTTTTGTTCATAACGAGAAGCTTATCGAATGATATCACTCTCGACCAATTTGGAAAAAATCGATTTTTTGACAATTTCCCATCGAGGACGAGCACGAGCTAGGCCGAGCCTGCGCTGACAATGTCGTCACCGAAAACCGATATTTTCAAATTTCGCCAATTTGTGCACCATTCGATAGAGATTCTGATAGCGAATTGAACTGTTTTACTTAAAGTAGCGAGAAATGTAATCTGAGCGAGTAAGGGCGCGGAGAACATCGACCGTTGATGTGCCAAATTACGACGCGCGGGCGTGTTTGGAGCATAATAACTCCGTAAATCTTGAATCATTCCGGCTATTGCTTGAGGGTTTTGTAGACAGTAAGAAAGTATAGTGGAATTCCAAAGCACAGCGACGTAGCTTAAGAACGGGCAAAATTATAGTGGTGCGAATATGCAGGTTAGGCTTGAGTGCCAGGATTTTTTCCGATTTCAGTCGACCACTGCGGTGAGACGCGGAAAGCTAACGGCTCAAAAATGCGTATATGGGCAGTGTAGTGAAGGTTCTTCACGCCAACATGACCACAACTCTACACCTGCCTGTATTGCCCTAACCCAAGCTGCCGTTTTAGGGCGACGGACTTAGCGGCTGAAGCTTATTCCGCCCTTTCTCGCCCAGATTTGAGTCTTCGACGTTCCCAATAACACCGTTTTGTTCAGCTCGAAAAGCTCTCTCGAACGGTGTGAATCTCGACCAATTTGGAAAAAATCGATTTTTTGACAATTTCCCATCGAGGACGAGCACGAGCTAAGCCGAGCCTGCGCTGACAATGTCGTCACCGAAAACCGATATTTTCAAATTTCGCCAATTTGTGCTCCATTCGATAGAGATTCTGATAGCGAATTGGACCGTTTTACTTAAAGTAGCGAGAAATGTAATCTGAGCGAGTAAGGGCGCGGAGAACATCGACCGTTGATGTGCGAAATTACGACGCGCGGGCGTGTTTGGAGCATAATAACTCCGTAAAGCCTGAATTGTTCCGGCTAATGCTTGAGGGTTTTGTAGACAGTAAGAAGGTATAGTGGCAGTCCAAAGCACAGCGACGTAGTTTAAGAACAGGCAAAATTATAGCGGTGCGAATATGCAGGTTAGGCTTGAGTGACAGGATTTTTTCCGAATTCAGTCGACCACTGCGGTGAGACGCGGAAAGCTAACGGCTCAAAAATGCGTATATTGGCAGTGTAGTGAAGGTTCTTCACGCCAACGTGATCGCTACTCTACACCTGCCTGTATTGCCCTAACCCAAGCTGCCGTTTTAGGGCGACGGACTTAGCGGCTGAAGCTTCTTCCGCCCTTACTCGCCCAGATTTGAGTCTTCGACGTTCCCAATAACACCGTTTTGTTCATAACGAGAAGCTTATCGAATGATATCACTCTCGACCAATTTGGAAAAAATCGATTTTTTGACAATTTCCCACCGAGGACGAGCACGAGCTAGGCCGAGCCTGCGCTGACAATGTCGTCACCGAAAACCGATATTTTCAAATTTCGCCAATTTGTGCACCATTCGATAGAGATTTGATAGCGAATTGGACCGTTTTACTTAAAGTAGCGAGAAATGTAATCTGAGCGAGTAAGGGCGCGGAGAACATCGACCGTTGATGTGCGAAATTACGACGCGCGGGCGTGTTTGGAGCATAAGAACTCCGTAAATCTTGAATCATTCCGGCTATTGCTTGAGGGTTTTGTAGTCAGTAAGAAGGTTTAGTGGCATTCCAAAGCACAGCGACGTAGCTTAAGAACGGGCAAAATTATAGTGGTGCGAATATGCAGGTTAGGCTTGAGTGCCAGGATTTTTTCCGAATTCAGTCGACCACTGCGGTGAGACGCGGAAAGCTAACGGCTCAAAAATGCGTATATGGGCAGTGTAGTGAAGGTTCTTCACGCCAACATGACCACAACTCTACACCTGCCTGTATTGCCCTAACCCAAGCTGCCGTTTTAGGGCGACGGACTTAGCGGCTGAAGCTTATTCCGCCCTTTCTCGCCCAGATTTGAGTCTTCGACGTTCCCAATAACACCGTTTTGTTCAGCTCGAAAAGCTCTCTCGAACGGTGTGAATCTCGACCAATTTGGAAAAAATCGATTTTTTGACAATTTCCCATCGAGGACGAGCACGAGCTAAGCCGAGCCTGCGCTGACAATGTCGTCACCGAAAACCGATATTTTCAAATTTCGCCAATTTGTGCTCCATTCGATAGAGATTCTGATAGCGAATTGGACCGTTTTACTTAAAGTAGCGAGAAATGTAATCTGAGCGAGTAAGGGCGCGGAGAACATCGACCGTTGATGTGCGAAATTACGACGCGCGGGCGTGTTTGGAGCATAATAACTCCGTAAAGCCTGAATTGTTCCGGCTAGTGCTTGAGGGTTTTGTAGTCAGTAAGAAGGTTTAGTGGCATTCCAAAGCACAGCGACGTAGCTTAAGACGGGCAAAATTATAGCGGTGCGAATATGCAGGTTAGGCTTGAGTGACAGGATTTTTTCCGAATTCAGTCGACCACTGCGGTGAGACGCGGAAAGCTAACGGCTCAAAAATGCGTATATTGGCAGTGTAGTGAAGGTTCTTCACGCCAACGTGATCGCTACTCTACACCTGCCTGTATTGCCCTAACCCAAGCTGCCGTTTTAGGGCGACGGACTTAGCGGCTGAAGCTTCTTCCGCCCTTACTCGCCCAGATTTGAGTCTTCGACGTTCCCAATAACACCGTTTTGTTCATAACGAGAAGCTTATCGAATGATATCACTCTCGACCAATTTGGAAAAAATCGATTTTTTGACAATTTCCCACCGAGGACGAGCACGAGCTAGGCCGAGCCTGCGCTGACAATGTCGTCACCGAAAACTGATATTTTCAAATTTCGCCAATTTGGGCACCATTCGATAGAGATTTTAATAGCGAATTGAACTGTTTTACTTAAAGTAGCGAGAAATGTAATCTGAGCGAGTAAGGGTGCGGAGAACATCGACCGTTGATGTGCCAAATTACGACGCGCGGGCGTGTTTGGAGCATAATAACTCCGTAAAGCCTGAATTGTTCCGGCTAGTGCTTGAGGGTTTTGTAGACAGTAAGAAAGTATAGTGGAATTCCAAAGCACAGCGACGTAGCTTAAGAACGGGCAAAATTATAGTGGTGCGAATATGCAGGTTAGGCTTGAGTGCCAGGATTTTTTCCGATTTCAGTCGACCACTGCGGTGAGACGCGGAAAGCTAACGGCTCAAAAATGCGTATATGGGCAGTGTAGTGAAGGTTCTTCACGCCAACATGACCACAACTCTACACCTGCCTGTATTGCCCTAACCCAAGCTGCCGTTTTAGGGCGACGGACTTAGCGGCTGAAGCTTATTCCGCCCTTTCTCGCCCAGATTTGAGTCTTCGACGTTCCCAATAACACCGTTTTGTTCAGCTCGAAAAGCTCTCTCGAACGGTGTGAATCTCGACCAATTTGGAAAAAATCGATTTTTTGACAATTTCCCATCGAGGACGAGCACGAGCTAAGCCGAGCCTGCGCTGACAATGTCGTCACCGAAAACCGATATTTTCAAATTTCGCCAATTTGTGCTCCATTCGATAGAGATTCTGATAGCGAATTGGACCGTTTTACTTAAAGTAGCGAGAAATGTAATCTGAGCGAGTAAGGGCGCGGAGAACATCGACCGTTGATGTGCGAAATTACGACGCGCGGGCGTGTTTGGAGCATAATAACTCCGTAAAGCCTGAATTGTTCCGGCTAATGCTTGAGGGTTTTGTAGACAGTAAGAAAGTATAGTGGCAGTCCAAAGCACAGCGACGTAGTTTAAGAACAGGCAAAATTATAGCGGTGCGAATATGCAGGTTAGGCTTGAGTGACAGGATTTTTTCCGAATTCAGTCGACCACTGTGGTGAGAAGCGGAAAGCTAACCGCTCAAAAATGTGTATATGAGCAGTGTAGTGAAGGCTCTTCACGCCAAATTGATCACTACTCTACACCTGTCTGTATTGCCCTAACCCAAGCTGCCGTTTTAGGGCGACGGACTTAGCGGCTGAAGCTTCTTCCGCCCTTACTCGCCCAGATTTGAGTCTTCGACGTTCCCAATAACACCGTTTTGTTCATAACGAGAAGCTTATCGAATGATATCACTCTCGACCAATTTGGAAAAAATCGATTTTTTGACAATTTCCCATCGAGGACGAGCACGAGCTAGGCCGAGCCTGCGCTGACAATGTCGTCACCGAAAACTGATATTTTCAAATTTCGCCAATTTGGGCACCATTCGATAGAGATTTTGATAGCGAATTGAACTGTTTTACTTAAAGTAGCGAGAAATGTAAGATGAGCGAGTAAGGGCGCGGAGAACATCGACCGTTGATGTGCCAAATTACGACGCGCGGGCGTGTTTGGAGCATAAGAACTCCGTAAAGCCTGAATTGTTCCGGCTAGTGCTTGAGGGTTTTGTAGACAGTAAGAAGGTGTAGTGGCAGTCCAAAGCACAGCGACGTAGCTTAAGAATGCGCAAAGTTATAGCGGTGTGAATATGCAGGTTAGGCTTAAGTGACAGGATTTTTTCCGAATTCAGTCTACCTTTGCGGTGAGATGCGGAAAGCTAACGAACTAAAAGTGCGTAGGTGAGCAGTGTAGTGAAGGTTCTTCACGCTAACGTGATCACAACTCTACACCTGTCTGTATTGCCCTAACCCAAGCTGCCGTTTTAGGGCGACGGACTTAGCGGCTGAAGCTTCTTCCGCCCTTACTCGCCCAGATTTGAGTCTTCGACGTTCCCAATAACACCGTTTTGTTCATAACGAGAAGCTTATCGAATGATATCACTCTCGACCAATTTGGAAAAAATCGATTTTTTGACAATTTCCCATCGAGGACGAGCACGAGCTAGGCCGAGCCTGCGCTGACAATGTCGTCACCGAAAACCGATATTTTCAAATTTCGCCAATTTGTGCACCATTCGATAGAGATTCTGATAGCGAATTGAACTGTTTTACTTAAAGTAGCGAGAAATGTAATCTGAGCGAGTAAGGGCGCGGAGAACATCGACCGTTGATGTGCCAAATTACGACGCGCGGGCGTGTTTGGAGCATAATAACTCCGTAAATCTTGAATCATTCCGGCTATTGCTTGAGGGTTTTGTAGACAGTAAGAAAGTATAGTGGAATTCCAAAGCACAGCGACGTAGCTTAAGAACGGGCAAAATTATAGTGGTGCGAATATGCAGGTTAGGCTTGAGTGCCAGGATTTTTTCCGATTTCAGTCGACCACTGCGGTGAGACGCGGAAAGCTAACGGCTCAAAAATGCGTATATGGGCAGTGTAGTGAAGGTTCTTCACGCCAACATGACCACAACTCTACACCTGCCTGTATTGCCCTAACCCAAGCTGCCGTTTTAGGGCGACGGACTTAGCGGCTGAAGCTTATTCCGCCCTTTCTCGCCCAGATTTGAGTCTTCGACGTTCCCAATAACACCGTTTTGTTCAGCTCGAAAAGCTCTCTCGAACGGTGTGAATCTCGACCAATTTGGAAAAAATCGATTTTTTGACAATTTCCCATCGAGGACGAGCACGAGCTAAGCCGAGCCTGCGCTGACAATGTCGTCACCGAAAACCGATATTTTCAAATTTCGCCAATTTGTGCTCCATTCGATAGAGATTCTGATAGCGAATTGGACCGTTTTACTTAAAGTAGCGAGAAATGTAATCTGAGCGAGTAAGGGCGCGGAGAACATCGACCGTTGATGTGCGAAATTACGACGCGCGGGCGTGTTTGGAGCATAATAACTCCGTAAAGCCTGAATTGTTCCGGCTAATGCTTGAGGGTTTTGTAGACAGTAAGAAGGTATAGTGGCAGTCCAAAGCACAGCGACGTAGTTTAAGAACAGGCAAAATTATAGCGGTGCGAATATGCAGGTTAGGCTTGAGTGACAGGATTTTTTCCGAATTCAGTCGACCACTGCGGTGAGACGCGGAAAGCTAACGGCTCAAAAATGCGTATATTGGCAGTGTAGTGAAGGTTCTTCACGCCAACGTGATCGCTACTCTACACCTGCCTGTATTGCCCTAACCCAAGCTGCCGTTTTAGGGCGACGGACTTAGCGGCTGAAGCTTCTTCCGCCCTTACTCGCCCAGATTTGAGTCTTCGACGTTCCCAATAACACCGTTTTGTTCATAACGAGAAGCTTATCGAATGATATCACTCTCGACCAATTTGGAAAAAATCGATTTTTTGACAATTTCCCACCGAGGACGAGCACGAGCTAGGCCGAGCCTGCGCTGACAATGTCGTCACCGAAAACCGATATTTTCAAATTTCGCCAATTTGTGCACCATTCGATAGAGATTTGATAGCGAATTGGACCGTTTTACTTAAAGTAGCGAGAAATGTAATCTGAGCGAGTAAGGGCGCGGAGAACATCGACCGTTGATGTGCGAAATTACGACGCGCGGGCGTGTTTGGAGCATAAGAACTCCGTAAATCTTGAATCATTCCGGCTATTGCTTGAGGGTTTTGTAGTCAGTAAGAAGGTTTAGTGGCATTCCAAAGCACAGCGACGTAGCTTAAGAACGGGCAAAATTATAGTGGTGCGAATATGCAGGTTAGGCTTGAGTGCCAGGATTTTTTCCGATTTCAGTCGACCACTGCGGTGAGACGCGGAAAGCTAACGGCTCAAAAATGCGTATATGGGCAGTGTAGTGAAGGTTCTTCACGCCAACATGACCACAACTCTACACCTGCCTGTATTGCCCTAACCCAAGCTGCCGTTTTAGGGCGACGGACTTAGCGGCTGAAGCTTATTCCGCCCTTTCTCGCCCAGATTTGAGTCTTCGACGTTCCCAATAACACCGTTTTGTTCATAACGAGAAGCTTATCGAATGATATCACTCTCGACCAATTTGGAAAAAATCGATTTTTTGACAATTTCCCATCGAGGACGAGCACGAGCTAGGCCGAGCCTGCGCTGACAATGTCGTCACCGAAAACTGATATTTTCAAATTTCGCCAATTTGGGCACCATTCGATAGAGATTTTGATAGCGAATTGAACTGTTTTACTTAAAGTAGCGAGAAATGTAAGATGAGCGAGTAAGGGCGCGGAGAACATCGACCGTTGATGTGCCAAATTACGACGCGCGGGCGTGTTTGGAGCATAAGAACTCCGTAAAGCCTGAATTGTTCCGGCTAGTGCTTGAGGGTTTTGTAGACAGTAAGAAGGTGTAGTGGCAGTCCAAAGCACAGCGACGTAGCTTAAGAATGCGCAAAGTTATAGCGGTGTGAATATGCAGGTTAGGCTTAAGTGACAGGATTTTTTCCGAATTCAGTCTACCTTTGCGGTGAGATGCGGAAAGCTAACGAACTAAAAGTGCGTAGGTGAGCAGTGTAGTGAAGGTTCTTCACGCTAACGTGATCACAACTCTACACCTGTCTGTATTGCCCTAACCCAAGCTGCCGTTTTAGGGCGACGGACTTAGCGGCTGAAGCTTCTTCCGCCCTTACTCGCCCAGATTTGAGTCTTCGACGTTCCCAATAACACCGTTTTGTTCATAACGAGAAGCTTATCGAATGATATCACTCTCGACCAATTTGGAAAAAATCGATTTTTTGACAATTTCCCATCGAGGACGAGCACGAGCTAGGCCGAGCCTGCGCTGACAATGTCGTCACCGAAAACCGATATTTTCAAATTTCGCCAATTTGTGCACCATTCGATAGAGATTCTGATAGCGAATTGAACTGTTTTACTTAAAGTAGCGAGAAATGTAATCTGAGCGAGTAAGGGCGCGGAGAACATCGACCGTTGATGTGCCAAATTACGACGCGCGGGCGTGTTTGGAGCATAATAACTCCGTAAATCTTGAATCATTCCGGCTATTGCTTGAGGGTTTTGTAGACAGTAAGAAAGTATAGTGGAATTCCAAAGCACAGCGACGTAGCTTAAGAACGGGCAAAATTATAGTGGTGCGAATATGCAGGTTAGGCTTGAGTGCCAGGATTTTTTCCGATTTCAGTCGACCACTGCGGTGAGACGCGGAAAGCTAACGGCTCAAAAATGCGTATATGGGCAGTGTAGTGAAGGTTCTTCACGCCAACATGACCACAACTCTACACCTGCCTGTATTGCCCTAACCCAAGCTGCCGTTTTAGGGCGACGGACTTAGCGGCTGAAGCTTATTCCGCCCTTTCTCGCCCAGATTTGAGTCTTCGACGTTCCCAATAACACCGTTTTGTTCAGCTCGAAAAGCTCTCTCGAACGGTGTGAATCTCGACCAATTTGGAAAAAATCGATTTTTTGACAATTTCCCATCGAGGACGAGCACGAGCTAAGCCGAGCCTGCGCTGACAATGTCGTCACCGAAAACCGATATTTTCAAATTTCGCCAATTTGTGCTCCATTCGATAGAGATTCTGATAGCGAATTGGACCGTTTTACTTAAAGTAGCGAGAAATGTAATCTGAGCGAGTAAGGGCGCGGAGAACATCGACCGTTGATGTGCGAAATTACGACGCGCGGGCGTGTTTGGAGCATAATAACTCCGTAAAGCCTGAATTGTTCCGGCTAATGCTTGAGGGTTTTGTAGACAGTAAGAAGGTATAGTGGCAGTCCAAAGCACAGCGACGTAGTTTAAGAACAGGCAAAATTATAGCGGTGCGAATATGCAGGTTAGGCTTGAGTGACAGGATTTTTTCCGAATTCAGTCGACCACTGCGGTGAGACGCGGAAAGCTAACGGCTCAAAAATGCGTATATTGGCAGTGTAGTGAAGGTTCTTCACGCCAACGTGATCGCTACTCTACACCTGCCTGTATTGCCCTAACCCAAGCTGCCGTTTTAGGGCGACGGACTTAGCGGCTGAAGCTTCTTCCGCCCTTACTCGCCCAGATTTGAGTCTTCGACGTTCCCAATAACACCGTTTTGTTCATAACGAGAAGCTTATCGAATGATATCACTCTCGACCAATTTGGAAAAAATCGATTTTTTGACAATTTCCCACCGAGGACGAGCACGAGCTAGGCCGAGCCTGCGCTGACAATGTCGTCACCGAAAACCGATATTTTCAAATTTCGCCAATTTGTGCACCATTCGATAGAGATTTGATAGCGAATTGGACCGTTTTACTTAAAGTAGCGAGAAATGTAATCTGAGCGAGTAAGGGCGCGGAGAACATCGACCGTTGATGTGCGAAATTACGACGCGCGGGCGTGTTTGGAGCATAAGAACTCCGTAAATCTTGAATCATTCCGGCTATTGCTTGAGGGTTTTGTAGTCAGTAAGAAGGTTTAGTGGCATTCCAAAGCACAGCGACGTAGCTTAAGAACGGGCAAAATTATAGTGGTGCGAATATGCAGGTTAGGCTTGAGTGCCAGGATTTTTTCCGAATTCAGTCGACCACTGCGGTGAGACGCGGAAAGCTAACGGCTCAAAAATGCGTATATGGGCAGTGTAGTGAAGGTTCTTCACGCCAACATGACCACAACTCTACACCTGCCTGTATTGCCCTAACCCAAGCTGCCGTTTTAGGGCGACGGACTTAGCGGCTGAAGCTTATTCCGCCCTTTCTCGCCCAGATTTGAGTCTTCGACGTTCCCAATAACACCGTTTTGTTCAGCTCGAAAAGCTCTCTCGAACGGTGTGAATCTCGACCAATTTGGAAAAAATCGATTTTTTGACAATTTCCCATCGAGGACGAGCACGAGCTAAGCCGAGCCTGCGCTGACAATGTCGTCACCGAAAACCGATATTTTCAAATTTCGCCAATTTGTGCTCCATTCGATAGAGATTCTGATAGCGAATTGGACCGTTTTACTTAAAGTAGCGAGAAATGTAATCTGAGCGAGTAAGGGCGCGGAGAACATCGACCGTTGATGTGCGAAATTACGACGCGCGGGCGTGTTTGGAGCATAATAACTCCGTAAAGCCTGAATTGTTCCGGCTAGTGCTTGAGGGTTTTGTAGTCAGTAAGAAGGTTTAGTGGCATTCCAAAGCACAGCGACGTAGCTTAAGACGGGCAAAATTATAGCGGTGCGAATATGCAGGTTAGGCTTGAGTGACAGGATTTTTTCCGAATTCAGTCGACCACTGCGGTGAGACGCGGAAAGCTAACGGCTCAAAAATGCGTATATTGGCAGTGTAGTGAAGGTTCTTCACGCCAACGTGATCGCTACTCTACACCTGCCTGTATTGCCCTAACCCAAGCTGCCGTTTTAGGGCGACGGACTTAGCGGCTGAAGCTTCTTCCGCCCTTACTCGCCCAGATTTGAGTCTTCGACGTTCCCAATAACACCGTTTTGTTCATAACGAGAAGCTTATCGAATGATATCACTCTCGACCAATTTGGAAAAAATCGATTTTTTGACAATTTCCCACCGAGGACGAGCACGAGCTAGGCCGAGCCTGCGCTGACAATGTCGTCACCGAAAACTGATATTTTCAAATTTCGCCAATTTGGGCACCATTCGATAGAGATTTTAATAGCGAATTGAACTGTTTTACTTAAAGTAGCGAGAAATGTAATCTGAGCGAGTAAGGGCGCGGAGAACATCGACCGTTGATGTGCGAAATTACGACGCGCGGGCGTGTTTGGAGCATAAGAACTCCGTAAATCTTGAATCATTCCGGCTATTGCTTGAGGGTTTTGTAGACAGTAAGAAAGTATAGTGGAATTCCAAAGCACAGCGACGTAGCTTAAGAACGGGCAAAATTATAGTGGTGCGAATATGCAGGTTAGGCTTGAGTGCCAGGATTTTTTCCGAATTCAGTCGACCACTGCGGTGAGACGCGGAAAGCTAACGGCTCAAAAATGCGTATATGGGCAGTGTAGTGAAGGTTCTTCACGCCAACATGACCACAACTCTACACCTGCCTGTATTGCCCTAACCCAAGCTGCCGATTTAGGGCGACGGACTTAGCGGCTGAAGCTTATTCCGCCCTTTCTCGCCCAGATTTGAGTCTTCGACGTTCCCAATAACACCGTTTTGTTCAGCTCGAAAAGCTCTCTCGAACGGTGTGAATCTCGACCAATTTGGAAAAAATTGGTTTTTTGACAATTTCCCTCCGGGGACGAGCACGAGCTAGGCCGAGCCTGCGCTGACAATGTCGTCACCGAAAACCGATATTTTCAAATTTCGCCAATTTGTGCACCATTCGATAGAGATTCTGATAGCGAATTGAACCGTTTTACTTAAAGTAGCGAGAAATGTAATCTGAGCGAGTAAGGGTGCGGAGAACATCGACCGTTGATGTGCCAAATTACGACGCGCGGGCGTGTTTGGAGCATAATAACTCCGTAAAGCCTGAATTGTTCCGGCTAGTGCTTGAGGGTTTTGTAGACAGTAAGAAAGTATAGTGGAATTCCAAAGCACAGCGACGTAGCTTAAGAATGCGCAAAGTTATAGCGGTGTGAATATGCAGGTTAGGCTTAAGTGACAGGATTTTTTCCGAATTCAGTCTACCTTTGCGGTGAGATGCGGAAAGCTAACGAACTAAAAGTGCGTAGGTGAGCAGTGTAGTGAAGGTTCTTCACGCTAACGTGATCACAACTCTACACCTGTCTGTATTGCCCTAACCCAAGCTGCCGTTTTAGGGCGACGGACTTAGCGGCTGAAGCTTCTTCCGCCCTTACTCGCCCAGATTTGAGTCTTCGACGTTCCCAATAACACCGTTTTGTTCATAACGAGAAGCTTATCGAATGATATCACTCTCGACCAATTTGGAAAAAATCGATTTTTTGACAATTTCCCATCGAGGACGAGCACGAGCTAGGCCGAGCCTGCGCTGACAATGTCGTCACCGAAAACCGATATTTTCAAATTTCGCCAATTTGTGCACCATTCGATAGAGATTCTGATAGCGAATTGAACTGTTTTACTTAAAGTAGCGAGAAATGTAATCTGAGCGAGTAAGGGCGCGGAGAACATCGACCGTTGATGTGCCAAATTACGACGCGCGGGCGTGTTTGGAGCATAATAACTCCGTAAATCTTGAATCATTCCGGCTATTGCTTGAGGGTTTTGTAGACAGTAAGAAAGTATAGTGGAATTCCAAAGCACAGCGACGTAGCTTAAGAACGGGCAAAATTATAGTGGTGCGAATATGCAGGTTAGGCTTGAGTGCCAGGATTTTTTCCGATTTCAGTCGACCACTGCGGTGAGACGCGGAAAGCTAACGGCTCAAAAATGCGTATATGGGCAGTGTAGTGAAGGTTCTTCACGCCAACATGACCACAACTCTACACCTGCCTGTATTGCCCTAACCCAAGCTGCCGTTTTAGGGCGACGGACTTAGCGGCTGAAGCTTATTCCGCCCTTTCTCGCCCAGATTTGAGTCTTCGACGTTCCCAATAACACCGTTTTGTTCAGCTCGAAAAGCTCTCTCGAACGGTGTGAATCTCGACCAATTTGGAAAAAATCGATTTTTTGACAATTTCCCATCGAGGACGAGCACGAGCTAAGCCGAGCCTGCGCTGACAATGTCGTCACCGAAAACCGATATTTTCAAATTTCGCCAATTTGTGCTCCATTCGATAGAGATTCTGATAGCGAATTGGACCGTTTTACTTAAAGTAGCGAGAAATGTAATCTGAGCGAGTAAGGGCGCGGAGAACATCGACCGTTGATGTGCGAAATTACGACGCGCGGGCGTGTTTGGAGCATAATAACTCCGTAAAGCCTGAATTGTTCCGGCTAATGCTTGAGGGTTTTGTAGACAGTAAGAAGGTATAGTGGCAGTCCAAAGCACAGCGACGTAGTTTAAGAACAGGCAAAATTATAGCGGTGCGAATATGCAGGTTAGGCTTGAGTGACAGGATTTTTTCCGAATTCAGTCGACCACTGCGGTGAGACGCGGAAAGCTAACGGCTCAAAAATGCGTATATTGGCAGTGTAGTGAAGGTTCTTCACGCCAACGTGATCGCTACTCTACACCTGCCTGTATTGCCCTAACCCAAGCTGCCGTTTTAGGGCGACGGACTTAGCGGCTGAAGCTTCTTCCGCCCTTACTCGCCCAGATTTGAGTCTTCGACGTTCCCAATAACACCGTTTTGTTCATAACGAGAAGCTTATCGAATGATATCACTCTCGACCAATTTGGAAAAAATCGATTTTTTGACAATTTCCCACCGAGGACGAGCACGAGCTAGGCCGAGCCTGCGCTGACAATGTCGTCACCGAAAACCGATATTTTCAAATTTCGCCAATTTGTGCACCATTCGATAGAGATTTGATAGCGAATTGGACCGTTTTACTTAAAGTAGCGAGAAATGTAATCTGAGCGAGTAAGGGCGCGGAGAACATCGACCGTTGATGTGCGAAATTACGACGCGCGGGCGTGTTTGGAGCATAAGAACTCCGTAAATCTTGAATCATTCCGGCTATTGCTTGAGGGTTTTGTAGTCAGTAAGAAGGTTTAGTGGCATTCCAAAGCACAGCGACGTAGCTTAAGAACGGGCAAAATTATAGTGGTGCGAATATGCAGGTTAGGCTTGAGTGCCAGGATTTTTTCCGAATTCAGTCGACCACTGCGGTGAGACGCGGAAAGCTAACGGCTCAAAAATGCGTATATGGGCAGTGTAGTGAAGGTTCTTCACGCCAACATGACCACAACTCTACACCTGCCTGTATTGCCCTAACCCAAGCTGCCGTTTTAGGGCGACGGACTTAGCGGCTGAAGCTTATTCCGCCCTTTCTCGCCCAGATTTGAGTCTTCGACGTTCCCAATAACACCGTTTTGTTCAGCTCGAAAAGCTCTCTCGAACGGTGTGAATCTCGACCAATTTGGAAAAAATCGATTTTTTGACAATTTCCCATCGAGGACGAGCACGAGCTAAGCCGAGCCTGCGCTGACAATGTCGTCACCGAAAACCGATATTTTCAAATTTCGCCAATTTGTGCTCCATTCGATAGAGATTCTGATAGCGAATTGGACCGTTTTACTTAAAGTAGCGAGAAATGTAATCTGAGCGAGTAAGGGCGCGGAGAACATCGACCGTTGATGTGCGAAATTACGACGCGCGGGCGTGTTTGGAGCATAATAACTCCGTAAAGCCTGAATTGTTCCGGCTAGTGCTTGAGGGTTTTGTAGTCAGTAAGAAGGTTTAGTGGCATTCCAAAGCACAGCGACGTAGCTTAAGACGGGCAAAATTATAGCGGTGCGAATATGCAGGTTAGGCTTGAGTGACAGGATTTTTTCCGAATTCAGTCGACCACTGCGGTGAGACGCGGAAAGCTAACGGCTCAAAAATGCGTATATTGGCAGTGTAGTGAAGGTTCTTCACGCCAACGTGATCGCTACTCTACACCTGCCTGTATTGCCCTAACCCAAGCTGCCGTTTTAGGGCGACGGACTTAGCGGCTGAAGCTTCTTCCGCCCTTACTCGCCCAGATTTGAGTCTTCGACGTTCCCAATAACACCGTTTTGTTCATAACGAGAAGCTTATCGAATGATATCACTCTCGACCAATTTGGAAAAAATCGATTTTTTGACAATTTCCCACCGAGGACGAGCACGAGCTAGGCCGAGCCTGCGCTGACAATGTCGTCACCGAAAACTGATATTTTCAAATTTCGCCAATTTGGGCACCATTCGATAGAGATTTTAATAGCGAATTGAACTGTTTTACTTAAAGTAGCGAGAAATGTAATCTGAGCGAGTAAGGGCGCGGAGAACATCGACCGTTGATGTGCGAAATTACGACGCGCGGGCGTGTTTGGAGCATAAGAACTCCGTAAATCTTGAATCATTCCGGCTATTGCTTGAGGGTTTTGTAGACAGTAAGAAAGTATAGTGGAATTCCAAAGCACAGCGACGTAGCTTAAGAACGGGCAAAATTATAGTGGTGCGAATATGCAGGTTAGGCTTGAGTGCCAGGATTTTTTCCGAATTCAGTCGACCACTGCGGTGAGACGCGGAAAGCTAACGGCTCAAAAATGCGTATATGGGCAGTGTAGTGAAGGTTCTTCACGCCAACATGACCACAACTCTACACCTGCCTGTATTGCCCTAACCCAAGCTGCCGATTTAGGGCGACGGACTTAGCGGCTGAAGCTTATTCCGCCCTTTCTCGCCCAGATTTGAGTCTTCGACGTTCCCAATAACACCGTTTTGTTCAGCTCGAAAAGCTCTCTCGAACGGTGTGAATCTCGACCAATTTGGAAAAAATTGGTTTTTTGACAATTTCCCTCCGAGGACGAGCACGAGCTAGGCCGAGCCTGCGCTGACAATGTCGTCACCGAAAACCGATATTTTCAAATTTCGCCAATTTGTGCACCATTCGATAGAGATTCTGATAGCGAATTGAACCGTTTTACTTAAAGTAGCGAGAAATGTAATCTGAGCGAGTAAGGGTGCGGAGAACATCGACCGTTGATGTGCCAAATTACGACGCGCGGGCGTGTTTGGAGCATAATAACTCCGTAAAGCCTGAATTGTTCCAGCTAGTGCTTGATGATTTTGTAGACAGTAAGAAGGTATAGTGGCAGTCCAAAGCACAGCGACGTAGCTTAAGAACGGGCAAAGTTATAGCGGTGTGAATATGCAGGTTAGGCTTGAGTGACAGGATTTTTTCCGAATTCAGTCGACCACTGCGGTGAGACGCGGAAAGCTAACGGCTCAAAAATGTGTATATGAGCAGTGTAGTGAAGGCTCTTCACGCCAACTTGATCACAACTCTACATCTGCCTGTATTGCCCTAACCCAAGCTGCCGTTTTAGGGCGACGGACTTAGCGGCTGAAGCTTCTTCCGCCCTTACTCGCCCAGATTTGAGTCTTCGACGTTCCCAATAACACCGTTTTGTTCAGCTCGAAAAGCTCTCTCGAACGGTGTGAATCTCGACCAATTTGGAAAAAATTGATTTTTTGACAATTTCCCATCGAGGACGAGCACGAGCTAAGCCGAGCCTGCGCTGACAATGTCGTCACCGAAAACCGATATTTTCAAATTTCGCCAATTTGTGCACCATTCGATAGAGATTCTGATAGCGAATTGAACCGTTTTACTTAAAGTAGCGAGAAATGTAATCTGAGCGAGTAAGGGTGCGGAGAACATCGACCGTTGATGTGCCAAATCACGACGCGCGGGCGTGTTTGGAGCATAATAACTCCGTAAAGCCTGAATTGTTCCGGCTAGTGCTTGAGGGTTTTGTAGTCAGTAAGAAGGTTTAGTGGCATTCCAAAGCACAGCGACGTAGCTTAAGACGGGCAAAATTATAGCGGTGCGAATATGCAGGTTAGGCTTGAGTGACAGGATTTTTTCCGAATTCAGTCGACCACTGCGGTGAGACGCGGAAAGCTAACGGCTCAAAAATGCGTATATTGGCAGTGTAGTGAAGGTTCTTCACGCCAACGTGATCGCTACTCTACACCTGCCTGTATTGCCCTAACCCAAGCTGCCGTTTTAGGGCGACGGACTTAGCGGCTGAAGCTTCTTCCGCCCTTACTCGCCCAGATTTGAGTCTTCGACGTTCCCAATAACACCGTTTTGTTCATAACGAGAAGCTTATCGAATGATATCACTCTCGACCAATTTGGAAAAAATCGATTTTTTGACAATTTCCCACCGAGGACGAGCACGAGCTAGGCCGAGCCTGCGCTGACAATGTCGTCACCGAAAACCGATATTTTCAAATTTCGCCAATTTGTGCACCATTCGATAGAGATTCTGATAGCGAATTGAACCGTTTTACTTAAAGTAGCGAGAAATGTAATCTGAGCGAGTAAGGTTGCGGAGAACATCGACCGTTGATGTGCCAAATTACGACGCGCGGGCGTGTTTGGAGCATAATAACTCCGTAAAGCCTGAATTGTTCCGGCTAGTGCTTGAGGGTTTTGTAGTCAGTAAGAAGGCATAGTGGCATTCCAAAGCACAGCGACGTAGTTTAAGAACGGGCAAAATTATAGTGGTGCGAATATGCAGGTTAGGCTTGAGTGACAGGATTTTTTCCGAATTCAGTCGACTACTGCGGTGAGACGCGGAAAGCTAACGGCCTAAATGTGCGTAGGTGAGCAGTGTAGTGAAGGTTCTTCACGCCAACGTGATTACAACTCTACACTTGCCTGTATTGCCCTAACCCAAGCTGCCGTTTTAGGGCGACGGACTTAGCGACTGAAGCTTCTTCCGCCCTTACTCGCCCAGATTTGAGTCTTCGACATTCCCAATAACAAAGTTTTGTTCACAACGAGAAGCTTATCGAATGATATCACTCCCGACCAATTTGGAAAAAATCGATTTTTTGACAATTTCCCATCGAGGACGAGCACGAGCTAAGCCGAGCCTGCGCTGACAATGTCGTCACCGAAAACCGATATTTTCAAATTTCGCCAGTTTGGGGTACCGTTCGAAAGGGTTTTTTATAGCGAATTGAACTGTTTTACTTAAAGTAGCGAGAAATGTAATCTGAGCGAGTAAGGGCGCGGAGAACATCGACCGTTGATGTGCCAAATTACGACGCGCGGGCGTGTTTGGAGCATAATAACTCCGTAAAGCCTGAATTGTTCCGGCTAGTGCTTGAGGGTTTTGTAGTCAGTAAGAAGGTATAGTGGCAGTCCAAAGCACAGCGACGTAGTTTAAGAACGGGCAAAATTATAGCGGTGCGAATATGCAGGTTAGGCTTGAGTGACAGGATTTTTTCCGAATTCAGTCGACTACTGCGGTGAGACGCGGAAAGCTAACGGCCTAAATGTGCGTAGGTGAGCAGTGTAGTGAAGGTTCTTCACGCCAACGTGATTACAACTCTACACTTGCCTGTATTGCCCTAACCCAAGCTGCCGTTTTAGGGCGACGGACTTAGCGACTGAAGCTTCTTCCGCCCTTACTCGCCCAGATTTGAGTCTTCGACATTCCCAATAACAAAGTTTTGTTCACAACGAGAAGCTTATCGAATGATATCACTCCCGACCAATTTGGAAAAAATCGATTTTTTGACAATTTCCCATCGAGGACGAGCACGAGCTAAGCCGAGCCTGCGCTGACAATGTCGTCACCGAAAACCGATATTTTCAAATTTCGCCAGTTTGGGGTACCGTTCGAAAGGGTTTTTTATAGCGAATTGAACTGTTTTACTTAAAGTAGCGAGAAATGTAATCTGAGCGAGTAAGGGCGCGGAGAACATCGACCGTTGATGTGCCAAATTACGACGCGCGGGCGTGTTTGGAGCATAATAACTCCGTAAAGCCTGAATTGTTCCGGCTAGTGCTTGAGGGTTTTGTAGTCAGTAAGAAGGTATAGTGGCAGTCCAAAGCACAGCGACGTAGTTTAAGAACGGGCAAAATTATAGCGGTGCGAATATGCAGGTTAGGCTTGAGTGACAGGATTTTTTCCGAATTCAGTCGACCACTGCGGTGAGACGCGGAAAGCTAACGGCTCAAAAATGTGTATATGAGCAGTGTAGTGAAGGCTCTTCACGCCAACTTGATCACAACTCTACACCTGCCTGTATTGCCCTAACCCAAGCTGCCGTTTTAGGGCGACGGACTTAGCGGCTGAAGCTTCTTCCGCCCTTACTCGCCCAGATTTGAGTCTTCGACGTTCCCAATAACACCGTTTTGTTCATAACGAGAAGCTTATCGAATGATATCACTCTCGACCAATTTGGAAAAAATCGATTTTTTGACAATTTCCCACCGAGGACGAGCACGAGCTAGGCCGAGCCTGCGCTGACAATGTCGTCACCGAAAACCGATATTTTCAAATTTCGCCAATTTGTGCACCATTCGATAGAGATTCTGATAGCGAATTGAACCGTTTTACTTAAAGTAGCGAGAAATGTAATCTGAGCGAGTAAGGGTGCGGAGAACATCGACCGTTGATGTGCCAAATTACGACGCGCGGGCGTGTTTGGAGCATAATAACTCCGTAAAGCCTGAATTGTTCCGGCTAGTGCTTGATGATTTTGTAGACAGTAAGAAGGCATAGTGGCAGTCCAAAGCACAGCGACGTAGCTTAAGAACGGGCAAAGTTATAGCGGTGTGAATATGCAGGTTAGGCTTGAGTGACAGGATTTTTTCCGAATTCAGTCGACCACTGTGGTGAGACGCGGAAAGCTAACTGCTCAAAAATGTGTATATGAGCAGTGTAGTGAAGGCTCTTCACGCCAACTTGATCACAACTCTACACCTGCCTGTATTGCCCTAACCCAAGCTGCCGTTTTAGGGCGACGGACTTAGCGGCTGAAGCTTCTTCCGCCCTTACTCGCCCAGATTTGAGTCTTCGACGTTACCAATAACACCGTTTTGTTCAGCTCGAAAAGCTCTCTCGAACGGTGTGAATCTCGACCAATTTGGAAAAAATCGATTTTTTGACAATTTCCCACCGAGGACGAGCACGAGCTAGGCCGAGCCTGCGCTGACAATGTCGTCACCGAAAACCGATATTTTCAAATTTCGCCAATTTGGGAACCATTCGATAGAGATTTTAATAGCGAATTGAACTGTTTTACTTAAAGTAGCGAGAATTGTAAGATGAGCGAGTAAGGGCGCGGAGAACATCGACCGTTGATGTGCCAAATTACGACGCGCGGGCGTGTTTGGAGCATAAGAACTCCGTAAAGCCTGAATTGTTCCGGCTAGTGCTTGAGGGTTTTGTAGTCAGTAAGAAGGTATAGTGGCAGTCCAAAGCACAGCGACGTAGTTTAAGAACAGGCAAAATTATAGCGGTGCGAATATGCAGGTTAGGCTTGAGTGACAGGATTTTTTCCGAATTCAGTCGACCACTGCGGTGAGACGCGGAAAGCTAACGGCTCAAAAATGTGTATATGAGCAGTGTAGTGAAGGCTCTTCACGCCAACTTGATCACAACTCTACATCTGCCTGTATTGCCCTAACCCAAGCTGCCGTTTTAGGGCGACGGACTTAGCGGCTGAAGCTTCTTCCGCCCTTACTCGCCCAGATTTGAGTCTTCGACGTTCCCAATAACACCGTTTTGTTCAGCTCGAAAAGCTCTCTCGAACGGTGTGAATCTCGACCAATTTGGAAAAAATTGATTTTTTGACAATTTCCCATCGAGGACGAGCACGAGCTAAGCCGAGCCTGCGCTGACAATGTCGTCACCGAAAACCGATATTTTCAAATTTCGCCAATTTGTGCTCCATTCGATAGAGATTCTGATAGCGAATTGGACCGTTTTACTTAAAGTAGCGAGAAATGTAATCTGAGCGAGTAAGGGTGCGGAGAACATCGACCGTTGATGTGCCAAATTACGACGCGCGGGCGTGTTTGGAGCATAATAACTCCGTAAAGCCTGAATTGTTCCGGATAGTGCTTGAGTGTTTTGTAGTCAGTAAGAAGGTTTAGTGGCATTCCAAAGCACAGCGACGTAGCTTAAGAACGGGCAAAGTTATAGCGGTGTGAATATGCAGGTTAGGCTTGAGTGACAGGATTTTTTCCGAATTCAGTCGACCACTGTGGTGAGAAGCGGAAAGCTAACCGCTCAAAAATGTGTATATGAGCAGTGTAGTGAAGGCTCTTCACGCCAAATTGATCACTACTCTACACCTGTCTGTATTGCCCTAACCCAAGCTGCCGTTTTAGGGCGACGGACTTAGCGGCTGAAGCTTCTTCCGCCCTTACTCGCCCAGATTTGAGTCTTCGACGTTCCCAATAACACCGTTTTGTTCATAACGAGAAGCTTATCGAATGATATCACTCTCGACCAATTTGGAAAAAATCGATTTTTTGACAATTTCCCATCGAGGACGAGCACGAGCTAGGCCGAGCCTGCGCTGACAATGTCGTCACCGAAAACTGATATTTTCAAATTTCGCCAATTTGGGCACCATTCGATAGAGATTTTGATAGCGAATTGAACTGTTTTACTTAAAGTAGCGAGAAATGTAAGATGAGCGAGTAAGGGCGCGGAGAACATCGACCGTTGATGTGCCAAATTACGACGCGCGGGCGTGTTTGGAGCATAAGAACTCCGTAAAGCCTGAATTGTTCCGGCTAGTGCTTGAGGGTTTTGTAGACAGTAAGAAGGTGTAGTGGCAGTCCAAAGCACAGCGACGTAGCTTAAGAATGCGCAAAGTTATAGCGGTGTGAATATGCAGGTTAGGCTTAAGTGACAGGATTTTTTCCGAATTCAGTCTACCTTTGCGGTGAGATGCGGAAAGCTAACGAACTAAAAGTGCGTAGGTGAGCAGTGTAGTGAAGGTTCTTCACGCTAACGTGATCACAACTCTACACCTGTCTGTATTGCCCTAACCCAAGCTGCCGTTTTAGGGCGACGGACTTAGCGGCTGAAGCTTCTTCCGCCCTTACTCGCCCAGATTTGAGTCTTCGACGTTCCCAATAACACCGTTTTGTTCATAACGAGAAGCTTATCGAATGATATCACTCTCGACCAATTTGGAAAAATCGATTTTTTGACAATTTCCCATCGAGGGCACGAGCTAAGCCGAGCATGCGATGACAATGACGTCACCGAAAACCGATATTTCCATATTTCGCCAGTTTGGGTACCGTTCGAAAGAGTTTTTTTATAGCGAATTGAAAGGTTTTACTTAGAGTAGCGAGAGAAAATTCCACGGATCTCCCTCGATAGAGAGCCTTCGGGCTCTCTTGTTAAGAGGGATCTCGGGCCGCTTGTCGCAGGGCCACGTGGCGCGTCCCCGGGTGGTGGATAGGGGAATTAAACGCGAACCAAATGCGACCGTGTACTGCCCAGAGACGCAGGTGGGATGCAGGGGATGGACTCCTTGCTCCTGCTGTGTCGGGTCGATGCGTTCCTTGTGCGTGGGAGCGGCATGTTCGTGCACAGTGTGCGTGGATGTGTCCGTGACTGTGCGGATTGTAACTGTGTCGGCTCGGCCAAAAGCTTGCACTCGGTAGACTGGGAGTACATGTAAGGCGATTCGAGGCCGCCTTAAGTCTCGCCCCGTCCCTTCGGGCAGTCTGGCTGGCTGCCCGGAGTTCTTCGCCCGCACGACAGAGCCTGACTAGCTACCCGTGTTGTATTCCAGTCAAACACAGCAGCACTAAAGGGCCTCATTCCCCTGACCCCGAAAGAGCCCCCATTTCTGCAGCGATGGGAAGGACGAGTACGGAGAGGCTGCTAAAATCTCAGGGCCTAACCAGGCTGCGCAAACTGAGAAGGACTAGGATGACGATCTGTACTTACAACGCCCGCACGCTTGCGTCGGAAGCATCCGTCGAGGACCTGATGATGCAAGCCAGGAAGATCAAGTACGACGTCATCGGACTGACCGAGACGAGAAGACACCACTCCCTACACGCCGCCTACGACTCCGGAGAAGAACTGTTCCTCGGAACATGCGACAGCAGGGGAGTAGGCGGCGTTGGTGTCCTCGTCAACACGCACTTGGCCATGAACATCGATTCGTACGAGTCTCTGACAAGCCGAATCGGACGTCTGCGACTGAAGCGATGTGGCTCCGTGCCAGCCTTGACTGTGTTCGTCGCGTATGCCCCAACATCCGACTACGACGACGAAGACGTCGAGGCCTTCTACGTGGAGCTGGAGAAGTTCTATAAGGAAGATCACACCTTCTACAAGGTGATCGTCGGCGACTTCAACGCCAAGATCGGGCCACGAAGGTCGCCGGAAGAACTTCACATCGGAACCCACGGTTTGGAGTGGAACGAGCAAGGTGAAAGGCTGTCTGAGTTTATCATGTCGACCAAGACCATCCATGGAAACTCGCAGTTCCAGAAGCCTCCCTCCCTACGATGGACCTGGGAATCCCCCGGTGGCCAGTTCCACAACGAGATCGACCACATCATCTTCAATCGCAAGTATTGCCTGACCGATGTCTCCGTTGTCCCCAAGTTCTACACGGGATCGGACCACCGCCTCCTTCGCGCGAGGTTCCGCTTTTCGCGTCAAGGAGAGAAGGCCGCGAAGTTCAAGAAGAGGAGTCCCAGAACGACCATCAACTGGGATCTCTACACCTCTCTTGTCGGCCTTTGGGAAGATGCCGTCATGGACAACGTCGACGAGGAATACGATCGCTTCGTGCACCATCTCCACGATAGTGCTAAGGGAGCCGAGAGCTTGAAGACCACCAAGAGACGCCTGTCTCCGGAAACTCTCGAGCTGATACGCCAGCGTGGAGCAGCACGAGCGTCAGGCAACTATCAACTGACGTCCGAGCTTGCAAAGCTATGCAGAGCGGCGATAAAGGAAGATCTGAAGGAGAGAAGGGCGGAAGTGTTGGCTGAAGCAGCAGAGGCAGGGCTGAGCATCCGCAATGCCCGCCGGAACTTCGCCAACTTCAAGACCAAGATGACCGCTCTCCGACGTCCTGACGGAACCGTCACCTCTTCCAGAAGGACCATGGAGAAAGTCATCCACGACTTCTACTCCGATCTCTTCGATAGCCACGTCCACCTGCCCCTACGCCATCTTCCGCAGGATGGATACGTCATCCCCTCTGTTCTCCCTTCCGAGATCCGACACGCCATCTCGTCGGTGAAGAAACGTACAGCACCCGGTCCTGACAGGATCAGAGCTGAACACCTGAAGAACCTTCCGCCAGCGCTCATCAACACCCTGGCGCGGCTCTTCACACGTTACCTGTCGGAGTGCAAGGTTCCATCTCAGTGGAAGACCAGCAAGACCGTCTTGCTGTACAAGAAGGGAGACGTGCACGACATTGGCAACTATCGCCCGATCTGCCTGTTGTCCGTAGTCTACAAGCTGTTCACTCGAGTCATCCTGAATAGGATTAGTAGAACGCTGGACGAAGGACAGCCATGCGAACAAGCAGGATTTCGGAGAGGATTCAGCACGATCGACCACATACACACCATTACGAAGCTCATCGAAGTGTCGCGAGAGTACAAGCTGCCGCTGTGCCTTACTTTCATCGACCTGAAGAAGGCATTCGACTCCGTCGAGACTGAAGCGGTCATGGAAGCCCTGCTCACCCAGGGCGTTCCTACTCAGTACATCAGAGTCCTTCGAGAGCTGTACAGTGGATTCACGACCAAGATCTCACCATTCTACAACGACGTCGTCATTGACGTGAAGAGAGGGGTTCGACAAGGGGATACCATATCTCCGAAGCTCTTCAGCGCCACCCTCGAAAACGTCATGCGCGAACTAGAATGGGATGACATGGGAGTGAAGGTCGACGGCCGGCAACTGCACCATCTTCGCTTCGCTGACGACATCGTGCTCATAACACCGAGCATCAGCCAGGCGGAGCGAATGCTGGCCGACTTCGATCGTGTATGTGGAAGCGTTGGACTGCAGCTGAATCTTACGAAGACGATGTTCATGAAGAACGGATGGGTTTCTGATGCCCCATTCTCACTCAACGGAACGAACATCTCCGAATGCTCCAGCTATGTGTATCTGGGTCGCGAAGTCAACATGGCTAACGACCTAGCACCAGAGCTGAGCAGGAGGAAACGAGCGGCTTGGGGAGCTTTCAAGAGCGTCGAAGAAGTCGCGAAGAAGACGAAGAACGTCCGACTCCGTGCCCACCTATTCGACTCCACTGTTCTTCCTGCCCTAACATACGCCTCAGAGACCTGGGCTATACGAAAGCAGGATGAACACGCGATCAGCGTCGCGCAGCGTGGAATCGAGAGGACGATGCTCGGAGTGACACGACTCACGCAAGTGAGAGAAGGCCTCCGGAGTTCCGAGCTTCGCCGACGTTCGAAGATCAGAGACGCTGTCGCATGGGCCAAGTCGTCGAAAATTAGGTGGGCCGGCCACGTAATGCGATTCGCAGACACCCGCTGGACGAGAGCCGTCACAGACTGGATTCCGCGGGATGTCAAAAGAACACCAGGACGCCCACCAACGCGTTGGTCGGACTTCTTCGTGAAAGCCCTGAACGACCGATATGACGCTCTTCGTATCCCTCGAGCGAGGAGGATCCATTGGACCACTCTGGCACGCGACAGGGACGAATGGAGACGCTGCTGGCGCCCGCTCGAGCAAGTCGATGATCAACGGGACGACAGGTGATACAGGTGATACAGCGAGAATTGTAAGATGAGCGAGTAAGGGCGCGGAGAACATCGACCGTTGATGTGCCAAATTACGACGCGCGGGCGTGTTTGGAGCATAATAACTCCGTAAAGCCTGAATTGTTCCGGCTATTGCTTGAGGGTTTTGTAGACAGTAAGAAGGTATAGTGGCATTCCACAGCACAGCGACGTAGCCTAAGAACGGGCAAAATTATAGTGGTGCGAATATGCAGGTTAGGCTTGAGTGACAGGATTTTTTCCGAATTCAGTCGACCACTGCGGTGAGACGCGGAAAGCTAACGGCTCAAAAATGTGTATATGAGCAGTGTAGTGAAGGCTCTTCACGCCAACTTGATCACAACTCTACACCTGCCTGTATTGCCCTAACCCAAGCTGCCGTTTTAGGGCGACGGACTTAGCGGCTGAAGCTTCTTCCGCCCTTACTCGCCCAGATTTGAGTCTTCGACGTTACCAATAACACCGTTTTGTTCAGCTCGAAAAGCTCTCTCGAACGGTGTGAATCTCGACCAATTTGGAAAAAATCGATTTTTTGACAATTTCCCATCGAGGACGAGCACGAGCTAGGCCGAGCCTGCGCTGACAATGTCGTCACCGAAAACCGATATTTTCAAATTTCGCCAATTTGTGCACCATTCGATAGAGATTCTGATAGCGAATTGAACTGTTTTACTTAAAGTAGCGAGAAATGTAATCTGAGCGAGTAAGGGCGCGGAGAACATCGACCGTTGATGTGCCAAATTACGACGCGCGGGCATGTTTGGAGCATAATAACTCCGTAAAGCCTGAATTGTTCCGGCTAGTGCTAGAGGGTTTTGTAGACAGTAAGAAAGTATAGTGGCAGTCCAAAGCACAGCGACGTAGCTTAAGAATGGGCAAAGTTATAGCGGTGTGAATATGCAGGTTAGGCTTAAGTGACAGGATTTTTTCCGAATTCAGTCTACCTTGCGGTGAGACGCGGAAAGCTAACGAACTAAAAGTGCGTAGGTGAGCAGTGCAGTGAAGGTTCTTCACGCTAACGTGATCACAACTCTACAACTGCCTGTATTGCCCTAACCCAAGCTGCCGTTTTAGGGCGACGGACTTAGCGGCTGAAGCTTCTTCCGCCCTTACTCGCCCAGATTTGAGTCTTCGACGTTCCCAATAACACCGTTTTGTTCAGCTCGAAAAGCTCTCTCGAACGGTGTGAATCTCGACCAATTTGGAAAAAATCGATTTTTTGACAATTTCCCATCGAGGACGAGCACGAGCTAAGCCGAGCCTGCGCTGACAATGTCGTCACCGAAAACCGATATTTTCAAATTTCGCCAGTTTGGGTACCGTTCGAAAGGGTTTTTTATAGCGAATTGAACTGTTTTACTTAAAGTAGCGAGAAATGTAAGATGAGCGAGTAAGGGCGCGGAGAACATCGACCGTTGATGTGCCAAATTACGACGCGCGGGCGTGTTTGGAGCATAATAACTCCGTAAAGCCTGAATTGTTCCGGCTAGTGCTAGAGGGTTTTGTAGACAGTAAGAAAGCATAGTGGCAGTCCAAAGCACAGCGACGTAGTTTAAGAACAGGCAAAATTATAGCGGTGCGAATATGCAGGTTAGGCTTGAGTGACAGGATTTTTTTCCGAATTCAGTCGACCACTGTGGTGAGACGCGGAAAGCTAACTGCTCAAAAATGTGTATATGAGCAGTGTAGTGAAGGCTCTTCACGCCAACTTGATCACAACTCTACACCTGCCTGTATTGCCCTAACCCAAGCTGCCGTTTTAGGGCGACGGACTTAGCGGCTGAAGCTTCTTCCGCCCTTACTCGCCCAGATTTGAGTCTTCGACGTTACCAATAACACCGTTTTGTTCAGCTCGAAAAGCTCTCTCGAACGGTGTGAATCTCGACCAATTTGGAAAAAATCGATTTTTTGACAATTTCCCATCGAGGACGAGCACGAGCTAAGCCGAGCCTGCGCTGACAATGTCGTCACCGAAAACCGATATTTTCAAATTTCGCCAGTTTGGGTACCGTTCGAAAGGGTTTTTTATAGCGAATTGAACTGTTTTACTTAAAGTAGCGAGAAATGTAAGATGAGCGAGTAAGGGCGCGGAGAACATCGACCGTTGATGTGCCAAATTACGACGCGCGGGCGTGTTTGGAGCATAATAACTCCGTAAAGCCTGAATTGTTCCGGCTAGTGCTTGAGGGTTTTGTAGCCAGTAAGAAAGTATAGTGGCAGTCCAAAGCACAGCGACGTAGTTTAAGAACAGGCAAAATTATAGCGGTGCGAATATGCAGGTTAGGCTTGAGTGACAGGATTTTTTCCGAATTCAGTCGACCACTGTGGTGAGACGCGGAAAGCTAACTGCTCAAAAATGTGTATATGAGCAGTGTAGTGAAGGCTCTTCACGCCAACTTGATCACAACTCTACACCTGCCTGTATTGCCCTAACCCAAGCTGCCGTTTTAGGGCGACGGACTTAGCGGCTGAAGCTTCTTCCGCCCTTACTCGCCCAGATTTGAGTCTTCGACGTTACCAATAACACCGTTTTGTTCAGCTCGAAAAGCTCTCTCGAACGGTGTGAATCTCGACCAATTTGGAAAAATCGATTTTTTGACAATTTCCCACCGAGGACGAGCACGGGCTAGGCCGAGCCTGCGCTGACAATGTCGTCACCGAAAACCGATATTTTCAAATTTCGCCAATTTGTGCACCATTCGATAGAGATTCTGATAGCGAATCGAACCGTTTTACTTAAAGTAGCGAGAAATGTAAGATGAGCGAGTAAGGGCGCGGAGAACATCGACCGTTGATGTGCCAAATTACGACGCGCGGGCATGTTTGGAGCATAATAACTCCGTAAAGCCTGAATTGTTCCGGCTAGTGCTAGAGGGTTTTGTAGACAGTAAGAAAGTATAATGGCAGTCCAAAGCACAGCGACGTAGTTTAAGAACAGGCAAAATTATAGCGGTGCGAATATGCAGGTTAGGCTTGAGTGACAGGATTTTTTCCGAATTCAGTCGACCACTGTGGTGAGACGCGGAAAGCTAACTGCTCAAAAATGTGTACATGAGCAGTGTAGGGAAGGCTCTTCACGCCAACTTGATCACAACTCTACACCTGTATTGCCATAACCCAAGCTGCCGTTTTAGGGCGACGGACTTAGCGGCTGAAGCTTCTTCCGCCCTTACTCGCCCAGATTTGAGTCTTCGACATTCCCAATAACACGGTTTTGTTCAGCTCGAAAAGCTCTCTCGAACGGTGTGAATCACGACCAATTTGGAAAAAATCGATTTTTTGACAATTTCCCATCGAGGACGAGCATGAGCTAAGCCGAGCCTGCGCTGACAATGTCGTCACCGAAAACCGATATTTTCAAATTTCGCCAGTTTGGGTACCGTTCGATAGAGTTTTTGATAGCGAATTGAACCGTTTTACTAAAAGTAGCGAGAAATGTAATCTGAGCGAGTAAGGGCGCGGAGAACATCGACCGTTGATGTGCCAAATTACGACGCGCGGGCATGTTTGGAGCATAATAACTCCGTAAAGCCTGAATTGTTCCGGCTAGTGCTAGAGGGTTTTGTAGACAGTAAGAAAGTATAATGGCAGTCCAAAGCACAGCGACGTAGTTTAAGAACAGGCAAAATTATAGCGGTGCGAATATGCAGGTTAGGCTTGAGTGACAGGATTTTTTCCGAATTCAGTCGACCACTGTGGTGAGACGCGGAAAGCTAACTGCTCAAAAATGTGTACATGAGCAGTGTAGGGAAGGCTCTTCACGCCAACTTGATCACAACTCTACACCTGTATTGCCCTAACCCAAGCTGCCGTTTTAGGGCGACGGACTTAGCGGCTGAAGCTTCTTCCGCCCTTACTCGCCCAGATTTGAGTCTTCGACGTTCGCAATAACACCGTTTTGTTCATAACGAGAAGCTTATCGAATGATATCACTCTCGACCAATTTGGAAAAAATCGATTTTTTGACAATTTCCCATCGAGGACGAGCACGAGCTAGGCCGAGCCTGCGCTGACAATGTCGTCACCGAAAACTGATATTTTCAAATTTCGCCAATTTGGGCACCATTCGATAGAGATTTTGATAGCGAATTGAACTGTTTTACTTAAAGTAGCGAGAAATGTAAGATGAGCGAGTAAGGGCGCGGAGAACATCGACCGTTGATGTGCCAAATTACGACGCGCGGGCGTGTTTGGAGCATAAGAACTCCGTAAAGCCTGAATTGTTCCGGCTAGTGCTTGAGGGTTTTGTAGACAGTAAGAAGGTGTAGTGGCAGTCCAAAGCACAGCGACGTAGCTTAAGAATGCGCAAAGTTATAGCGGTGTGAATATGCAGGTTAGGCTTAAGTGACAGGATTTTTTCCGAATTCAGTCTACCTTTGCGGTGAGATGCGGAAAGCTAACGAACTAAAAGTGCGTAGGTGAGCAGTGTAGTGAAGGTTCTTCACGCTAACGTGATCACAACTCTACACCTGTCTGTATTGCCCTAACCCAAGCTGCCGTTTTAGGGCGACGGACTTAGCGGCTGAAGCTTCTTCCGCCCTTACTCGCCCAGATTTGAGTCTTCGACGTTCCCAATAACACCGTTTTGTTCATAACGAGAAGCTTATCGAATGATATCACTCTCGACCAATTTGGAAAAATCGATTTTTTGACAATTTCCCATCGAGGGCACGAGCTAAGCCGAGCATGCGATGACAATGACGTCTCCGAAAACCGATATTTCCATATTTCGCCAGTTTGGGTACCGTTCGAAAGAGTTTTTTATAGCGAATTGAAAGGTTTTACTTAAAGTAGCGAGAAATGTAATCTGAGCGAGTAAGGGCGCGGAGAACATCGACCGTTGATGTGCGAAATTACGACGTGCGGGCGTGTTTGGAGCATTATAACTCCGTAAAGCCTGAATTGTTCCGGCTAGTGCTTGAGGGTTTTGTAGACAGTAAGAAAGTATAGTGGCAGTCCAAAGCACAGCGACGTAGTTTAAGAACAGGCAAAATTATAGCGGTGCGAATATGCAGGTTAGGCTTGAGTGACAGGATTTTTTCCGAATTCAGTCGACCACTGTGGTGAGAAGCGGAAAGCTAACCGCTCAAAAATGTGTATATGAGCAGTGTAGTGAAGGCTCTTCACGCCAAATTGATCACTACTCTACACCTGTCTGTATTGCCCTAACCCAAGCTGCCGTTTTAGGGCGACGGACTTAGCGGCTGAAGCTTCTTCCGCCCTTACTCGCCCAGATTTGAGTCTTCGACGTTCCCAATAACACCGTTTTGTTCATAACGAGAAGCTTATCGAATGATATCACTCTCGACCAATTTGGAAAAAATCGATTTTTTGACAATTTCCCATCGAGGACGAGCACGAGCTAGGCCGAGCCTGCGCTGACAATGTCGTCACCGAAAACTGATATTTTCAAATTTCGCCAATTTGGGCACCATTCGATAGAGATTTTGATAGCGAATTGAACTGTTTTACTTAAAGTAGCGAGAAATGTAAGATGAGCGAGTAAGGGCGCGGAGAACATCGACCGTTGATGTGCCAAATTACGACGCGCGGGCGTGTTTGGAGCATAAGAACTCCGTAAAGCCTGAATTGTTCCGGCTAGTGCTTGAGGGTTTTGTAGACAGTAAGAAGGTGTAGTGGCAGTCCAAAGCACAGCGACGTAGCTTAAGAATGCGCAAAGTTATAGCGGTGTGAATATGCAGGTTAGGCTTAAGTGACAGGATTTTTTCCGAATTCAGTCTACCTTTGCGGTGAGATGCGGAAAGCTAACGAACTAAAAGTGCGTAGGTGAGCAGTGTAGTGAAGGTTCTTCACGCTAACGTGATCACAACTCTACACCTGTCTGTATTGCCCTAACCCAAGCTGCCGTTTTAGGGCGACGGACTTAGCGGCTGAAGCTTCTTCCGCCCTTACTCGCCCAGATTTGAGTCTTCGACGTTCCCAATAACACCGTTTTGTTCATAACGAGAAGCTTATCGAATGATATCACTCTCGACCAATTTGGAAAAATCGATTTTTTGACAATTTCCCATCGAGGGCACGAGCTAAGCCGAGCATGCGATGACAATGACGTCACCGAAAACCGATATTTCCATATTTCGCCAGTTTGGGTACCGTTCGAAAGAGTTTTTTTATAGCGAATTGAAAGGTTTTACTTAGAGTAGCGAGAGAAAATTCCACGGATCTCCCTCGATAGAGAGCCTTCGGGCTCTCTTGTTAAGAGGGATCTCGGGCCGCTTGTCGCAGGGCCACGTGGCGCGTCCCCGGGTGGTGGATAGGGGAATTAAACGCGAACCAAATGCGACCGTGTACTGCCCAGAGACGCAGGTGGGATGCAGGGGATGGACTCCTTGCTCCTGCTGTGTCGGGTCGATGCGTTCCTTGTGCGTGGGAGCGGCATGTTCGTGCACAGTGTGCGTGGATGTGTCCGTGACTGTGCGGATTGTAACTGTGTCGGCTCGGCCAAAAGCTTGCACTCGGTAGACTGGGAGTACATGTAAGGCGATTCGAGGCCGCCTTAAGTCTCGCCCCGTCCCTTCGGGCAGTCTGGCTGGCTGCCCGGAGTTCTTCGCCCGCACGACAGAGCCTGACTAGCTACCCGTGTTGTATTCCAGTCAAACACAGCAGCACTAAAGGGCCTCATTCCCCTGACCCCGAAAGAGCCCCCATTTCTGCAGCGATGGGAAGGACGAGTACGGAGAGGCTGCTAAAATCTCAGGGCCTAACCAGGCTGCGCAAACTGAGAAGGACTAGGATGACGATCTGTACTTACAACGCCCGCACGCTTGCGTCGGAAGCATCCGTCGAGGACCTGATGATGCAAGCCAGGAAGATCAAGTACGACGTCATCGGACTGACCGAGACGAGAAGACACCACTCCCTACACGCCGCCTACGACTCCGGAGAAGAACTGTTCCTCGGAACATGCGACAGCAGGGGAGTAGGCGGCGTTGGTGTCCTCGTCAACACGCACTTGGCCATGAACATCGATTCGTACGAGTCTCTGACAAGCCGAATCGGACGTCTGCGACTGAAGCGATGTGGCTCCGTGCCAGCCTTGACTGTGTTCGTCGCGTATGCCCCAACATCCGACTACGACGACGAAGACGTCGAGGCCTTCTACGTGGAGCTGGAGAAGTTCTATAAGGAAGATCACACCTTCTACAAGGTGATCGTCGGCGACTTCAACGCCAAGATCGGGCCACGAAGGTCGCCGGAAGAACTTCACATCGGAACCCACGGTTTGGAGTGGAACGAGCAAGGTGAAAGGCTGTCTGAGTTTATCATGTCGACCAAGACCATCCATGGAAACTCGCAGTTCCAGAAGCCTCCCTCCCTACGATGGACCTGGGAATCCCCCGGTGGCCAGTTCCACAACGAGATCGACCACATCATCTTCAATCGCAAGTATTGCCTGACCGATGTCTCCGTTGTCCCCAAGTTCTACACGGGATCGGACCACCGCCTCCTTCGCGCGAGGTTCCGCTTTTCGCGTCAAGGAGAGAAGGCCGCGAAGTTCAAGAAGAGGAGTCCCAGAACGACCATCAACTGGGATCTCTACACCTCTCTTGTCGGCCTTTGGGAAGATGCCGTCATGGACAACGTCGACGAGGAATACGATCGCTTCGTGCACCATCTCCACGATAGTGCTAAGGGAGCCGAGAGCTTGAAGACCACCAAGAGACGCCTGTCTCCGGAAACTCTCGAGCTGATACGCCAGCGTGGAGCAGCACGAGCGTCAGGCAACTATCAACTGACGTCCGAGCTTGCAAAGCTATGCAGAGCGGCGATAAAGGAAGATCTGAAGGAGAGAAGGGCGGAAGTGTTGGCTGAAGCAGCAGAGGCAGGGCTGAGCATCCGCAATGCCCGCCGGAACTTCGCCAACTTCAAGACCAAGATGACCGCTCTCCGACGTCCTGACGGAACCGTCACCTCTTCCAGAAGGACCATGGAGAAAGTCATCCACGACTTCTACTCCGATCTCTTCGATAGCCACGTCCACCTGCCCCTACGCCATCTTCCGCAGGATGGATACGTCATCCCCTCTGTTCTCCCTTCCGAGATCCGACACGCCATCTCGTCGGTGAAGAAACGTACAGCACCCGGTCCTGACAGGATCAGAGCTGAACACCTGAAGAACCTTCCGCCAGCGCTCATCAACACCCTGGCGCGGCTCTTCACACGTTACCTGTCGGAGTGCAAGGTTCCATCTCAGTGGAAGACCAGCAAGACCGTCTTGCTGTACAAGAAGGGAGACGTGCACGACATTGGCAACTATCGCCCGATCTGCCTGTTGTCCGTAGTCTACAAGCTGTTCACTCGAGTCATCCTGAATAGGATTAGTAGAACGCTGGACGAAGGACAGCCATGCGAACAAGCAGGATTTCGGAGAGGATTCAGCACGATCGACCACATACACACCATTACGAAGCTCATCGAAGTGTCGCGAGAGTACAAGCTGCCGCTGTGCCTTACTTTCATCGACCTGAAGAAGGCATTCGACTCCGTCGAGACTGAAGCGGTCATGGAAGCCCTGCTCACCCAGGGCGTTCCTACTCAGTACATCAGAGTCCTTCGAGAGCTGTACAGTGGATTCACGACCAAGATCTCACCATTCTACAACGACGTCGTCATTGACGTGAAGAGAGGGGTTCGACAAGGGGATACCATATCTCCGAAGCTCTTCAGCGCCACCCTCGAAAACGTCATGCGCGAACTAGAATGGGATGACATGGGAGTGAAGGTCGACGGCCGGCAACTGCACCATCTTCGCTTCGCTGACGACATCGTGCTCATAACACCGAGCATCAGCCAGGCGGAGCGAATGCTGGCCGACTTCGATCGTGTATGTGGAAGCGTTGGACTGCAGCTGAATCTTACGAAGACGATGTTCATGAAGAACGGATGGGTTTCTGATGCCCCATTCTCACTCAACGGAACGAACATCTCCGAATGCTCCAGCTATGTGTATCTGGGTCGCGAAGTCAACATGGCTAACGACCTAGCACCAGAGCTGAGCAGGAGGAAACGAGCGGCTTGGGGAGCTTTCAAGAGCGTCGAAGAAGTCGCGAAGAAGACGAAGAACGTCCGACTCCGTGCCCACCTATTCGACTCCACTGTTCTTCCTGCCCTAACATACGCCTCAGAGACCTGGGCTATACGAAAGCAGGATGAACACGCGATCAGCGTCGCGCAGCGTGGAATCGAGAGGACGATGCTCGGAGTGACACGACTCACGCAAGTGAGAGAAGGCCTCCGGAGTTCCGAGCTTCGCCGACGTTCGAAGATCAGAGACGCTGTCGCATGGGCCAAGTCGTCGAAAATTAGGTGGGCCGGCCACGTAATGCGATTCGCAGACACCCGCTGGACGAGAGCCGTCACAGACTGGATTCCGCGGGATGTCAAAAGAACACCAGGACGCCCACCAACGCGTTGGTCGGACTTCTTCGTGAAAGCCCTGAACGACCGATATGACGCTCTTCGTATCCCTCGAGCGAGGAGGATCCATTGGACCACTCTGGCACGCGACAGGGACGAATGGAGACGCTGCTGGCGCCCGCTCGAGCAAGTCGATGATCAACGGGACGACAGGTGATACAGGTGATACAGCGAGAATTGTAAGATGAGCGAGTAAGGGCGCGGAGAACATCGACCGTTGATGTGCCAAATTACGACGCGCGGGCGTGTTTGGAGCATAATAACTCCGTAAAGCCTGAATTGTTCCGGCTATTGCTTGAGGGTTTTGTAGACAGTAAGAAGGTATAGTGGCATTCCACAGCACAGCGACGTAGCCTAAGAACGGGCAAAATTATAGTGGTGCGAATATGCAGGTTAGGCTTGAGTGACAGGATTTTTTCCGAATTCAGTCGACCACTGCGGTGAGACGCGGAAAGCTAACGGCTCAAAAATGTGTATATGAGCAGTGTAGTGAAGGCTCTTCACGCCAACTTGATCACAACTCTACACCTGCCTGTATTGCCCTAACCCAAGCTGCCGTTTTAGGGCGACGGACTTAGCGGCTGAAGCTTCTTCCGCCCTTACTCGCCCAGATTTGAGTCTTCGACGTTACCAATAACACCGTTTTGTTCATAACGAGAAGCTTATCGAATGATATCACTCTCGACCAATTTGGAAAAATCGATTTTTTGACAATTTCCCATCGAGGGCACGAGCTAAGCCGAGCATGCGATGACAATGACGTCACCGAAAACCGATATTTCCATATTTCGCCAGTTTGGGTACCGTTCGAAAGAGTTTTTTATAGCGAATTGAAAGGTTTTACTTAGAGTAGCGAGAATTGTAAGATGAGCGAGTAAGGGCGCGGAGAACATCGACCGTTGATGTGCCAAATTACGACGCGCGGGCGTGTTTGGAGCATAATAACTCCGTAAAGCCTGAATTGTTCCGGCTAGTGCTTGAGGGTTTTGTAGACAGTAAGAAGGTATAGTGGCATTCCACAGCACAGCGACGTAGCCTAAGAACGGGCAAAATTATAGTGGTGCGAATATGCAGGTTAGGCTTGAGTGACAGGATTTTTTCCGAATTCAGTCGACCACTGCGGTGAGACGCGGAAAGCTAACGGCTCAAAAATGTGTATATGAGCAGTGTAGTGAAGGCTCTTCACGCCAACTTGATCACAACTCTACACCTGCCTGTATTGCCCTAACCCAAGCTGCCGTTTTAGGGCGACGGACTTAGCGGCTGAAGCTTCTTCCGCCCTTACTCGCCCAGATTTGAGTCTTCGACGTTACCAATAACACCGTTTTGTTCAGCTCGAAAAGCTCTCTCGAACGGTGTGAATCTCGACCAATTTGGAAAAAATCGATTTTTTGACAATTTCCCATCGAGGACGAGCACGAGCTAGGCCGAGCCTGCGCTGACAATGTCGTCACCGAAAACCGATATTTTCAAATTTCGCCAATTTGTGCACCATTCGATAGAGATTCTGATAGCGAATTGAACTGTTTTACTTAAAGTAGCGAGAAATGTAATCTGAGCGAGTAAGGGCGCGGAGAACATCGACCGTTGATGTGCCAAATTACGACGCGCGGGCATGTTTGGAGCATAATAACTCCGTAAAGCCTGAATTGTTCCGGCTAGTGCTAGAGGGTTTTGTAGACAGTAAGAAAGTATAGTGGCAGTCCAAAGCACAGCGACGTAGCTTAAGAATGGGCAAAGTTATAGCGGTGTGAATATGCAGGTTAGGCTTAAGTGACAGGATTTTTTCCGAATTCAGTCTACCTTGCGGTGAGACGCGGAAAGCTAACGAACTAAAAGTGCGTAGGTGAGCAGTGCAGTGAAGGTTCTTCACGCTAACGTGATCACAACTCTACAACTGCCTGTATTGCCCTAACCCAAGCTGCCGTTTTAGGGCGACGGACTTAGCGGCTGAAGCTTCTTCCGCCCTTACTCGCCCAGATTTGAGTCTTCGACGTTCCCAATAACACCGTTTTGTTCAGCTCGAAAAGCTCTCTCGAACGGTGTGAATCTCGACCAATTTGGAAAAAATCGATTTTTTGACAATTTCCCATCGAGGACGAGCACGAGCTAAGCCGAGCCTGCGCTGACAATGTCGTCACCGAAAACCGATATTTTCAAATTTCGCCAGTTTGGGTACCGTTCGAAAGGGTTTTTTATAGCGAATTGAACTGTTTTACTTAAAGTAGCGAGAAATGTAAGATGAGCGAGTAAGGGCGCGGAGAACATCGACCGTTGATGTGCCAAATTACGACGCGCGGGCGTGTTTGGAGCATAATAACTCCGTAAAGCCTGAATTGTTCCGGCTAGTGCTAGAGGGTTTTGTAGACAGTAAGAAAGCATAGTGGCAGTCCAAAGCACAGCGACGTAGTTTAAGAACAGGCAAAATTATAGCGGTGCGAATATGCAGGTTAGGCTTGAGTGACAGGATTTTTTCCGAATTCAGTCGACCACTGTGGTGAGACGCGGAAAGCTAACTGCTCAAAAATGTGTATATGAGCAGTGTAGTGAAGGCTCTTCACGCCAACTTGATCACAACTCTACACCTGCCTGTATTGCCCTAACCCAAGCTGCCGTTTTAGGGCGACGGACTTAGCGGCTGAAGCTTCTTCCGCCCTTACTCGCCCAGATTTGAGTCTTCGACGTTACCAATAACACCGTTTTGTTCAGCTCGAAAAGCTCTCTCGAACGGTGTGAATCTCGACCAATTTGGAAAAATCGATTTTTTGACAATTTCCCACCGAGGACGAGCACGAGCTAGGCCGAGCCTGCGCTGACAATGTCGTCACCGAAAACCGATATTTTCAAATTTCGCCAATTTGTGCACCATTCGATAGAGATTCTGATAGCGAATCGAACCGTTTTACTTAAAGTAGCGAGAAATGTAAGATGAGCGAGTAAGGGCGCGGAGAACATCGACCGTTGATGTGCCAAATTACGACGCGCGGGCATGTTTGGAGCATAATAACTCCGTAAAGCCTGAATTGTTCCGGCTAGTGCTAGAGGGTTTTGTAGACAGTAAGAAAGTATAATGGCAGTCCAAAGCACAGCGACGTAGTTTAAGAACAGGCAAAATTATAGCGGTGCGAATATGCAGGTTAGGCTTGAGTGACAGGATTTTTTCCGAATTCAGTCGACCACTGTGGTGAGACGCGGAAAGCTAACTGCTCAAAAATGTGTATATGAGCAGTGTAGTGAAGGCTCTTCACGCCAACTTGATCACAACTCTACACCTGCCTGTATTGCCCTAACCCAAGCTGCCGTTTTAGGGCGACGGACTTAGCGGCTGAAGCTTCTTCCGCCCTTACTCGCCCAGATTTGAGTCTTCGACGTTAACAATAACACGGTTTTGTTCAGCTCGAAAAGCTCTCTCGAACGGTGTGAATCACGACCAATTTGGAAAAAATCGATTTTTTGACAATTTCCCATCGAGGACGAGCATGAGCTAAGCCGAGCCTGCGCTGACAATGTCGTCACCGAAAACCGATATTTTCAAATTTCGCCAGTTTGGGTACCGTTCGATAGAGTTTTTGATAGCGAATTGAACCGTTTTACTAAAAGTAGCGAGAAATGTAATCTGAGCGAGTAAGGGCGCGGAGAACATCGACCGTTGATGTGCGAAATTACGACGTGCGGGCGTGTTTGGAGCATAATAACTCCGTAAAGCCTGAATTGTTCCGGCTAGTGCTTGATGGTTTTGTAGACAGTAAGAAGGTATAGTGGCAGTCCAAAGCACAGCGACGTAGCTTAAGAATGGGCAAAGTTATAGCGGTGTGAATATGCAGGTTAGGCTTAAGTGACAGGATTTTTTCCGAATTCAGTCTACCTTGCGGTGAGACGCGGAAAGCTAACGAACTAAAAGTGCGTAGGTGAGCAGTGCAGTGAAGGTTCTTCACGCTAACGTGATCACAACTCTACAACTGCCTGTATTGCCCTAACCCAAGCTGCCGTTTTAGGGCGACGGACTTAGCGGCTGAAGCTTCTTCCGCCCTTACTCGCCCAGATTTGAGTCTTCGACGTTCGCAATAACACCGTTTTGTTCATAACGAGAAGCTTATCGAATGATATCACTCTCGACCAATTTGGAAAAATCGATTTTTTGACAATTTCCCATCGAGGGCACGAGCTAAGCCGAGCATGCGATGACAATGACGTCTCCGAAAACCGATATTTCCATATTTCGCCAGTTTGGGTACCGTTCGAAAGAGTTTTTTATAGCGAATTGAAAGGTTTTACTTAGAGTAGCGAGAATTGTAAGATGAGCGAGTAAGGGCGCGGAGAACATCGACCGTTGATGTGCCAAATTACGACGCGCGGGCGTGTTTGGAGCATAATAACTCCGTAAAGCCTGAATTGTTCCGGCTAGTGCTTGAGGGTTTTGTAGACAGTAAGAAGGTATAGTGGCATTCCACAGCACAGCGACGTAGCCTAAGAACGGGCAAAATTATAGTGGTGCGAATATGCAGGTTAGGCTTGAGTGACAGGATTTTTTCCGAATTCAGTCGACCACTGCGGTGAGACGCGGAAAGCTAACGGCTCAAAAATGTGTATATGAGCAGTGTAGTGAAGGCTCTTCACGCCAACTTGATCACAACTCTACACCTGCCTGTATTGCCCTAACCCAAGCTGCCGTTTTAGGGCGACGGACTTAGCGGCTGAAGCTTCTTCCGCCCTTACTCGCCCAGATTTGAGTCTTCGACGTTAACAATAACACCGTTTTGTTCAGCTCGAAAAGCTCTCTCGAACGGTGTGAATCTCGACCAATTTGGAAAAAATCGATTTTTTGACAATTTCCCATCGAGGGCACGAGCTAAGCCGAGCATGCGATGACAATGACGTCTCCGAAAACCGATATTTCCATATTTCGCCAGTTTGGGTACCGTTCGAAAGAGTTTTTTATAGCGAATTGAAAGGTTTTACTTAGAGTAGCGAGAAATGTAATCTGAGCGAGTAAGGGCGCGGAGAACATCGACCGTTGATGTGCGAAATTACGACGTGCGGGCGTGTTTGGAGCATTATAACTCCGTAAAGCCTGAATTGTTCCGGCTAGTGCTTGAGGGTTTTGTAGACAGTAAGAAGGTATAGTGGCAGTCCAAAGCACAGCGACGTAGTTTAAGAACAGGCAAAATTATAGCGGTGCGAATATGCAGGTTAGGCTTGAGTGACAGGATTTTTTCCGAATTCAGTCGACCACTGCGGTGAGACGCGGAAAGCTAACGGCTCAAAAATGTGTATATGAGCAGTGTAGTGAAGGCTCTTCACGCCAACTTGATCACAACTCTACACCTGCCTGTATTGCCCTAACCCAAGCTGCCGTTTTAGGGCGACGGACTTAGCGGCTGAAGCTTCTTCCGCCCTTACTCGCCCAGATTTGAGTCTTCGACGTTCCCAATAACACCGTTTTGTTCAGCTCGAAAAGCTCTCTCGAACGGTGTGAATCACGACCAATTTGGAAAAAATCGATTTTTTGACAATTTCCCATCGAGGACGAGCATGAGCTAAGCCGAGCCTGCGCTGACAATGTCGTCACCGAAAACCGATATTTTCAAATTTCGCCAGTTTGGGTACCGTTCGATAGAGTTTTTGATAGCGAATTGAACTGTTTTACTTAAAGTAGCGAGAAATGTAATCTGAGCGAGTAAGGGCGCGGAGAACATCGACCGTTGATGTGCGAAATTACGACGTGCGGGCGTGTTTGGAGCATTATAACTCCGTAAAGCCTGAATTGTTCCGGCTAGTGCTTGAGGGTTTTGTAGACAGTAAGAAGGTATAGTGGCAGTCCAAAGCACAGCGACGTAGTTTAAGAACAGGCAAAATTATAGCGGTGCGAATATGCAGGTTAGGCTTGAGTGACAGGATTTTTTCCGAATTCAGTCGACCACTGCGGTGAGACGCGGAAAGCTAACGGCTCAAAAATGTGTATATGAGCAGTGTAGTGAAGGCTCTTCACGCCAGCTTGATCACAACTCTACAACTTCCTGTATTGCCCTAACCCAAGCTGCCGTTTTAGGGCGACGGACTTAGCGGCTGAAGCTTCTTCAGCCCTTACTCGCCCAGATTTGAGTCTTCGACGTTCCCAATAACACCGTTTTGTTCATAACGAGAAGCTTATCGAATGATATCACTCTCGACCAATTTGGAAAAAATCGATTTTTTGACAATTTCCCACCGAGGACGAGCACGAGCTAGGCCGAGCCTGCGCTGACAATGTCGTCACCGAAAACCGATGTTTTCAAATTTCGCCAATTTGGGCACCATTCGATAGAGATTCTGATAGCGAATTGAACTGTTTTACTTAAAGTAGCGAGAAATGTAATCTGAGCGAGTAAGGGCGCGGAGAACATCGACCGTTGATGTGCCAAATTACGACGCGCGGGCGTGTTTGGAGCATAATAACTCCGTAAAGCCTGAATTGTTCCGGATAGTGCTTGAGTGTTTTGTAGTCAGTAAGAAGGTTTAGTGGCATTCCAAAGCACAGCGACGTAGCTTAAGAACGGGCAAAGTTATAGCGGTGTGAATATGCAGGTTAGGCTTAAGTGACAGGATTTTTTCCGAATTGAGTCGACCACTGCGGTGAGACGCGGAAAGCTAACGGCTCAAAAATGTGTATGTGAGCAGTGTAGTGAAGGTTCTTCACGCCAACGTGATCACTACTCTACACCTGTCTGTATTGCCCTAACCCAAGCTGCCGTTTTAGGGCGACGGACTTAGCGGCTGAAGCTTCTTCCGCCCTTACTCGCCCAGATTTGAGTCTTCGACGTTAACAATAACACCGTTTTGTTCAGCTCGAAAAGCTCTCTCGAACGGTGTGAATCTCGACCAATTTGGAAAAAATCGATTTTTTGACAATTTCCCATCGAGGACGAGCACGAGCTAGGCCGAGCCTGCGCTGACAATGTCGTCACCGAAAACCGATATTTTCAAATTTCGCCAGTTTGGGTACCGTTCGATAGAGTTTTTGATAGCGAATTGAACTGTTTTACTTAAAGTAGCGAGAAATGTAATCTGAGCGAGTAAGGGCGCGGAGAACATCGACCGTTGATGTGCCAAATTACGACGCGCGGGCATGTTTGGAGCATAATAACTCCGTAAAGCCTGAATTGTTCCGGCTAGTGCTAGAGGGTTTTGTAGACAGTAAGAAGGTATAGTGGCAGTCCAAAGCACAGCGACGTAGCTTAAGAACAGGCAAAGTTATAGCGGTGTGAATATGCAGGTTAGGCTTGAGTGACAGGATTTTTTCCGAATTCAGTCGACCACTGCGGTGAGACGCGGAAAGCTAACGGCTCAAAAATGTGTATATGAGCAGTGTAGTGAAGGTTCTTCACGCCAACGTGATCACTACTCTACACCTGTCTGTATTGCCCTAACCCAAGCTGCCGTTTTAGGGCGACGGACTTAGCGGCTGAAGCTTCTTCCGCCCTTACTCGCCCAGATTTGAGTCTTCGACGTTCCCAATAACACCGTTTTGTTCATAACGAGAAGCTTATCGAATGATATCACTCTCGACCAATTTGGAAAAAATCGATTTTTTGACAATTTCCCACCGAGGACGAGCACGAGCTAGGCCGAGCCTGCGCTGACAATGTCGTCACCGAAAACCGATATTTTCAAATTTCGCCAATTTGTGCACCATTCGATAGAGATTCTGATAGCGAATCGAACCGTTTTACTTAAAGTAGCGAGAAATGTAAGATGAGCGAGTAAGGGCGCGGAGAACATCGACCGTTTATGTGCCAAATTACGACGCGCGGGCGTGTTTGGAGCATAATAACTCCGTAAAGCCTGAATTGTTCCGGCTAGTGCTTGAGGGTTTTGTAGACAGTAAGAAGGTATAGTGGCAGTCCAAAGCACAGCGACGTAGCTTAAGAACAGGCAAAGTTATAGCGGTGTGAATATGCAGGTTAGGCTTAAGTGACAGGATTTTTTCCGAATTCAGTCTACCTTGCGGTGAGACGCGGAAAGCTAACGAACTAAAAGTGCGTAGGTGAGCAGTGCAGTGAAGGTTCTTCACGCTAACGTGATCACAACTCTACAACTGCCTGTATTGCCCTAACCCAAGCTGCCGTTTTAGGGCGACGGACTTAGCGGCTGAAGCTTCTTCCGCCCTTACTCGCCCAGATTTGAGTCTTCGACGTTCCCAATAACACCGATTTGTTCATAACGAGAAGCTTATCGAATGATATCACTCTCGACCAATTTGGAAAAAATCGATTTTTTGACAATTTCCCATCGAGGACGAGCACGAGCTAAGCCGAGCCTGCGCTGACAATGTCGTCACCGAAAACCGATATTTTCAAATTTCGCCAGTTTGGGTACCGTTCGAAAGGGTTTTTTATAGCGAATTGAACTGTTTTACTTAAAGTAGCGAGAAATGTAAGATGAGCGAGTAAGGGCGCGGAGAACATCGACCGTTTATGTGCCAAATTACGACGCGCGGGCGTGTTTGGAGCATAATAACTCCGTAAAGCCTGAATTGTTCCGGCTAGTGCTTGAGGGTTTTGTAGACAGTAAGAAGGTATAGTGGCACTCCAAAGCACAGCGACGTAGCCTAAGAACGGGCAAAATTATAGTGGTGCGAATATGCAGGTTAGGCTTGAGTGACAGGATTTTTTCCGAATTCAGTCGACCACTGCGGTGAGACGCGGAAAGCTAACGAACTAAAAGTGCGTAGGTGAGCAGTGCAGTGAAGGTTCTTCACGCTAACGTGATCACAACTCTACAACTGCCTGTATTGCCCTAACCCAAGCTGCCGTTTTAGGGCGACGGACTTAGCGGCTGAAGCTTCTTCCGCCCTTACTCGCCCAGATTTGAGTCTTCGACATTCCCAATAACACGGTTTTGTTCAGCTCGAAAAGCTCTCTCGAACGGTGTGAATCACGACCAATTTGGAAAAAATCGATTTTTTGACAATTTCCCATCGAGGACGAGCATGAGCTAAGCCGAGCCTGCGCTGACAATGTCGTCACCGAAAACCGATATTTTCAAATTTCGCCAGTTTGGGTACCGTTCGATAGAGTTTTTGATAGCGAATTGAACTGTTTTACTTAAAGTAGCGAGAAATGTAATCTGAGCGAGTAAGGGCGCGGAGAACATCGACCGTTGATGTGCGAAATTACGACGTGCGGGCGTGTTTGGAGCATAATAACTCCGTAAAGCCTGAATTGTTCCGGCTAGTGCTTGATGGTTTTGTAGACAGTAAGAAGGTATAGTGGCAGTCCAAAGCACAGCGACGTAGCTTAAGAATGGGCAAAGTTATAGCGGTGTGAATATGCAGGTTAGGCTTAAGTGACAGGATTTTTTCCGAATTCAGTCTACCTTGCGGTGAGACGCGGAAAGCTAACGAACTAAAAGTGCGTAGGTGAGCAGTGCAGTGAAGGTTCTTCACGCTAACGTGATCACAACTCTACAACTGCCTGTATTGCCCTAACCCAAGCTGCCGTTTTAGGGCGACGGACTTAGCGGCTGAAGCTTCTTCCGCCCTTACTCGCCCAGATTTGAGTCTTCGACGTTCCCAATAACACCGTTTTGTTCATAACGAGAAGCTTATCGAATGATATCACTCTCGACCAATTTGGAAAAATCGATTTTTTGACAATTTCCCATCGAGGGCACGAGCTAAGCCGAGCATGCGATGACAATGACGTCACCGAAAACCGATATTTCCATATTTCGCCAGTTTGGGTACCGTTCGAAAGAGTTTTTTTATAGCGAATTGAAAGGTTTTACTTAGAGTAGCGAGAGAAAATTCCACGGATCTCCCTCGATAGAGAGCCTTCGGGCTCTCTTGTTAAGAGGGATCTCGGGCCGCTTGTCGCAGGGCCACGTGGCGCGTCCCCGGGTGGTGGATAGGGGAATTAAACGCGAACCAAATGCGACCGTGTACTGCCCAGAGACGCAGGTGGGATGCAGGGGATGGACTCCTTGCTCCTGCTGTGTCGGGTCGATGCGTTCCTTGTGCGTGGGAGCGGCATGTTCGTGCACAGTGTGCGTGGATGTGTCCGTGACTGTGCGGATTGTAACTGTGTCGGCTCGGCCAAAAGCTTGCACTCGGTAGACTGGGAGTACATGTAAGGCGATTCGAGGCCGCCTTAAGTCTCGCCCCGTCCCTTCGGGCAGTCTGGCTGGCTGCCCGGAGTTCTTCGCCCGCACGACAGAGCCTGACTAGCTACCCGTGTTGTATTCCAGTCAAACACAGCAGCACTAAAGGGCCTCATTCCCCTGACCCCGAAAGAGCCCCCATTTCTGCAGCGATGGGAAGGACGAGTACGGAGAGGCTGCTAAAATCTCAGGGCCTAACCAGGCTGCGCAAACTGAGAAGGACTAGGATGACGATCTGTACTTACAACGCCCGCACGCTTGCGTCGGAAGCATCCGTCGAGGACCTGATGATGCAAGCCAGGAAGATCAAGTACGACGTCATCGGACTGACCGAGACGAGAAGACACCACTCCCTACACGCCGCCTACGACTCCGGAGAAGAACTGTTCCTCGGAACATGCGACAGCAGGGGAGTAGGCGGCGTTGGTGTCCTCGTCAACACGCACTTGGCCATGAACATCGATTCGTACGAGTCTCTGACAAGCCGAATCGGACGTCTGCGACTGAAGCGATGTGGCTCCGTGCCAGCCTTGACTGTGTTCGTCGCGTATGCCCCAACATCCGACTACGACGACGAAGACGTCGAGGCCTTCTACGTGGAGCTGGAGAAGTTCTATAAGGAAGATCACACCTTCTACAAGGTGATCGTCGGCGACTTCAACGCCAAGATCGGGCCACGAAGGTCGCCGGAAGAACTTCACATCGGAACCCACGGTTTGGAGTGGAACGAGCAAGGTGAAAGGCTGTCTGAGTTTATCATGTCGACCAAGACCATCCATGGAAACTCGCAGTTCCAGAAGCCTCCCTCCCTACGATGGACCTGGGAATCCCCCGGTGGCCAGTTCCACAACGAGATCGACCACATCATCTTCAATCGCAAGTATTGCCTGACCGATGTCTCCGTTGTCCCCAAGTTCTACACGGGATCGGACCACCGCCTCCTTCGCGCGAGGTTCCGCTTTTCGCGTCAAGGAGAGAAGGCCGCGAAGTTCAAGAAGAGGAGTCCCAGAACGACCATCAACTGGGATCTCTACACCTCTCTTGTCGGCCTTTGGGAAGATGCCGTCATGGACAACGTCGACGAGGAATACGATCGCTTCGTGCACCATCTCCACGATAGTGCTAAGGGAGCCGAGAGCTTGAAGACCACCAAGAGACGCCTGTCTCCGGAAACTCTCGAGCTGATACGCCAGCGTGGAGCAGCACGAGCGTCAGGCAACTATCAACTGACGTCCGAGCTTGCAAAGCTATGCAGAGCGGCGATAAAGGAAGATCTGAAGGAGAGAAGGGCGGAAGTGTTGGCTGAAGCAGCAGAGGCAGGGCTGAGCATCCGCAATGCCCGCCGGAACTTCGCCAACTTCAAGACCAAGATGACCGCTCTCCGACGTCCTGACGGAACCGTCACCTCTTCCAGAAGGACCATGGAGAAAGTCATCCACGACTTCTACTCCGATCTCTTCGATAGCCACGTCCACCTGCCCCTACGCCATCTTCCGCAGGATGGATACGTCATCCCCTCTGTTCTCCCTTCCGAGATCCGACACGCCATCTCGTCGGTGAAGAAACGTACAGCACCCGGTCCTGACAGGATCAGAGCTGAACACCTGAAGAACCTTCCGCCAGCGCTCATCAACACCCTGGCGCGGCTCTTCACACGTTACCTGTCGGAGTGCAAGGTTCCATCTCAGTGGAAGACCAGCAAGACCGTCTTGCTGTACAAGAAGGGAGACGTGCACGACATTGGCAACTATCGCCCGATCTGCCTGTTGTCCGTAGTCTACAAGCTGTTCACTCGAGTCATCCTGAATAGGATTAGTAGAACGCTGGACGAAGGACAGCCATGCGAACAAGCAGGATTTCGGAGAGGATTCAGCACGATCGACCACATACACACCATTACGAAGCTCATCGAAGTGTCGCGAGAGTACAAGCTGCCGCTGTGCCTTACTTTCATCGACCTGAAGAAGGCATTCGACTCCGTCGAGACTGAAGCGGTCATGGAAGCCCTGCTCACCCAGGGCGTTCCTACTCAGTACATCAGAGTCCTTCGAGAGCTGTACAGTGGATTCACGACCAAGATCTCACCATTCTACAACGACGTCGTCATTGACGTGAAGAGAGGGGTTCGACAAGGGGATACCATATCCCCGAAGCTCTTCAGCGCCACCCTCGAAAACGTCATGCGCGAACTAGAATGGGATGACATGGGAGTGAAGGTCGACGGCCGGCAACTGCACCATCTTCGCTTCGCTGACGACATCGTGCTCATAACACCGAGCATCAGCCAGGCGGAGCGAATGCTGGCCGACTTCGATCGTGTATGTGGAAGCGTTGGACTGCAGCTGAATCTTACGAAGACGATGTTCATGAAGAACGGATGGGTTTCTGATGCCCCATTCTCACTCAACGGAACGAACATCTCCGAATGCTCCAGCTATGTGTATCTGGGTCGCGAAGTCAACATGGCTAACGACCTAGCACCAGAGCTGAGCAGGAGGAAACGAGCGGCTTGGGGAGCTTTCAAGAGCGTCGAAGAAGTCGCGAAGAAGACGAAGAACGTCCGACTCCGTGCCCACCTATTCGACTCCACTGTTCTTCCTGCCCTAACATACGCCTCAGAGACCTGGGCTATACGAAAGCAGGATGAACACGCGATCAGCGTCGCGCAGCGTGGAATCGAGAGGACGATGCTCGGAGTGACACGACTCACGCAAGTGAGAGAAGGCCTCCGGAGTTCCGAGCTTCGCCGACGTTCGAAGATCAGAGACGCTGTCGCATGGGCCAAGTCGTCGAAAATTAGGTGGGCCGGCCACGTAATGCGATTCGCAGACACCCGCTGGACGAGAGCCGTCACAGACTGGATTCCGCGGGATGTCAAAAGAACACCAGGACGCCCACCAACGCGTTGGTCGGACTTCTTCGTGAAAGCCCTGAACGACCGATATGACGCTCTTCGTATCCCTCGAGCGAGGAGGATCCATTGGACCACTCTGGCACGCGACAGGGACGAATGGAGACGCTGCTGGCGCCCGCTCGAGCAAGTCGATGATCAACGGGACGACAGGTGATACAGGTGATACAGCGAGAATTGTAAGATGAGCGAGTAAGGGCGCGGAGAACATCGACCGTTGATGTGCCAAATTACGACGCGCGGGCGTGTTTGGAGCATAATAACTCCGTAAAGCCTGAATTGTTCCGGCTAGTGCTTGAGGGTTTTGTAGACAGTAAGAAGGTATAGTGGCATTCCACAGCACAGCGACGTAGCCTAAGAACGGGCAAAATTATAGTGGTGCGAATATGCAGGTTAGGCTTGAGTGACAGGATTTTTTCCGAATTCAGTCGACCACTGCGGTGAGACGCGGAAAGCTAACGGCTCAAAAATGTGTATATGAGCAGTGTAGTGAAGGCTCTTCACGCCAACTTGATCACAACTCTACACCTGCCTGTATTGCCCTAACCCAAGCTGCCGTTTTAGGGCGACGGACTTAGCGGCTGAAGCTTCTTCCGCCCTTACTCGCCCAGATTTGAGTCTTCGACGTTACCAATAACACCGTTTTGTTCAGCTCGAAAAGCTCTCTCGAACGGTGTGAATCTCGACCAATTTGGAAAAAATCGATTTTTTGACAATTTCCCATCGAGGACGAGCACGAGCTAGGCCGAGCCTGCGCTGACAATGTCGTCACCGAAAACCAATATTTTCAAATTTCGCCAATTTGTGCACCATTCGATAGAGATTCTGATAGCGAATTGAACTGTTTTACTTAAAGTAGCGAGAAATGTAATCTGAGCGAGTAAGGGCGCGGAGAACATCGACCGTTGATGTGCGAAATTACGACGTGCGGGCGTGTTTGGAGCATAATAACTCCGTAAAGCCTGAATTGTTCCGGCTAGTGCTTGATGGTTTTGTAGACAGTAAGAAGGTATAGTGGCAGTCCAAAGCACAGCGACGTAGCTTAAGAATGGGCAAAGTTATAGCGGTGTGAATATGCAGGTTAGGCTTAAGTGACAGGATTTTTTCCGAATTCAGTCTACCTTGCGGTGAGACGCGGAAAGCTAACGAACTAAAAGTGCGTAGGTGAGCAGTGCAGTGAAGGTTCTTCACGCTAACGTGATCACAACTCTACAACTGCCTGTATTGCCCTAACCCAAGCTGCCGTTTTAGGGCGACGGACTTAGCGGCTGAAGCTTCTTCCGCCCTTACTCGCCCAGATTTGAGTCTTCGACGTTCGCAATAACACCGTTTTGTTCATAACGAGAAGCTTATCGAACGATATCACTCTCGACCAATTTGGAAAAATCGATTTTTTGACAATTTCCCATCGAGGGCACGAGCTAAGCCGAGCATGCGATGACAATGACGTCTCCGAAAACCGATATTTCCATATTTCGCCAGTTTGGGTACCGTTCGAAAGAGCTTTTTATAGCGAATTGAAAGGTTTTACTTAGAGTAGCGAGAATTGTAAGATGAGCGAGTAAGGGCGCGGAGAACATCGACCGTTGATGTGCCAAATTACGACGCGCGGGCGTGTTTGGAGCATAATAACTCCGTAAAGCCTGAATTGTTCCGGCTAGTGCTTGAGGGTTTTGTAGACAGTAAGAAGGTATAGTGGCATTCCACAGCACAGCGACGTAGCCTAAGAACGGGCAAAATTATAGCGGTGCGAATATGCAGGTTAGGCTTGAGTGACAGGATTTTTTCCGAATTCAGTCGACCACTGCGGTGAGACGCGGAAAGCTAACGGCTCAAAAATGTGTATATGAGCAGTGTAGTGAAGGCTCTTCACGCCAACTTGATCACAACTCTACACCTGCCTGTATTGCCCTAACCCAAGCTGCCGTTTTAGGGCGACGGACTTAGCGGCTGAAGCTTCTTCCGCCCTTACTCGCCCAGATTTGAGTCCTCGACGTTCCCAATAACACCGTTTTGTTCAGCTCGAAAAGCTCTCTCGAACGGTGTGAATCTCGACCAATTTGGAAAAAATCGATTTTTTGACAATTTCCCATCGAGGACGAGCACGAGCTAAGCCGAGCCTGCGCTGACAATGTCGTCACCGAAAACCGATATTTTCAAATTTCGCCAGTTTGGGTACCGTTCGAAAGGGTTTTTTATAGCGAATTGAACTGTTTTACTTAAAGTAGCGAGAAATGTAAGATGAGCGAGTAAGGGCGCGGAGAACATCGACCGTTGATGTGCCAAATTACGACGCGCGGGCGTGTTTGGAGCATAATAACTCCGTAAAGCCTGAATTGTTCCGGCTAGTGCTTGAGGGTTTTGTAGCCAGTAAGAAAGCATAGTGGCAGTCCAAAGCACAGCGACGTAGTTTAAGAACAGGCAAAATTATAGCGGTGCGAATATGCAGGTTAGGCTTGAGTGACAGGATTTTTTTCCGAATTCAGTCGACCACTGTGGTGAGACGCGGAAAGCTAACTGCTCAAAAATGTGTATATGAGCAGTGTAGTGAAGGCTCTTCACGCCAACTTGATCACAACTCTACACCTGCCTGTATTGCCCTAACCCAAGCTGCCGTTTTAGGGCGACGGACTTAGCGGCTGAAGCTTCTTCCGCCCTTACTCGCCCAGATTTGAGTCTTCGACGTTACCAATAACACCGTTTTGTTCAGCTCGAAAAGCTCTCTCGAACGGTGTGAATCTCGACCAATTTGGAAAAAATCGATTTTTTGACAATTTCCCATCGAGGACGAGCACGAGCTAAGCCGAGCCTGCGCTGACAATGTCGTCACCGAAAACCGATATTTTCAAATTTCGCCAGTTTGGGTACCGTTCGAAAGGGTTTTTTATAGCGAATTGAACTGTTTTACTTAAAGTAGCGAGAAATGTAAGATGAGCGAGTAAGGGCGCGGAGAACATCGACCGTTGATGTGCCAAATTACGACGCGCGGGCGTGTTTGGAGCATAATAACTCCGTAAAGCCTGAATTGTTCCGGCTAGTGCTTGAGGGTTTTGTAGCCAGTAAGAAAGTATAGTGGCAGTCCAAAGCACAGCGACGTAGTTTAAGAACAGGCAAAATTATAGCGGTGCGAATATGCAGGTTAGGCTTGAGTGACAGGATTTTTTCCGAATTCAGTCGACCACTGTGGTGAGACGCGGAAAGCTAACGGCTCAAAAATGTGTATATGAGCAGTGTAGTGAAGGTTCTTCACGCCAACGTGATCACTACTCTACACCTGTCTGTATTGCCCTAACCCAAGCTGCCGTTTTAGGGCGACGGACTTAGCGGCTGAAGCTTCTTCCGCCCTTACTCGCCCAGATTTGAGTCTTCGACGTTCCCAATAACACCGTTTTGTTCATAACGAGAAGCTTATCGAATGATATCACTCTCGACCAATTTGGAAAAATCGATTTTTTGACAATTTCCCACCGAGGACGAGCACGAGCTAGGCCGAGCCTGCGCTGACAATGTCGTCACCGAAAACCGATATTTTCAAATTTCGCCAATTTGTGCACCATTCGATAGAGATTCTGATAGCGAATCGAACCGTTTTACTTAAAGTAGCGAGAAATGTAAGATGAGCGAGTAAGGGCGCGGAGAACATCGATCGTTGATGTGCCAAATTACGACGCGCGGGCATGTTTGGAGCATTATAACTCCGTAAAGCCTGAATTGTTCCGGCTAGTGCTTGAGGGTTTTGTAGACAGTAAGAAGGTATAGTGGCAGTCCAAAGCACAGCGACGTAGTTTAAGAACAGGCAAAATTATAGCGGTGCGAATATGCAGGTTAGGCTTGAGTGACAGGATTTTTTCCGAATTCAGTCGACCACTGCGGTGAGACGCGGAAAGCTAACGGCTCAAAAATGTGTATATGAGCAGTGTAGTGAAGGCTCTTCACGCCAACTTGATCACAACTCTACAACTTCCTGTATTGCCCTAACCCAAGCTGCCGTTTTAGGGCGACGGACTTAGCGGCTGAAGCTTCTTCAGCCCTTACTCGCCCAGATTTGAGTCTTCGACGTTCCCAATAACACCGTTTTGTTCATAACGAGGAGCTTATCGAATGATATCACTCTCGACCAATTTGGAAAAAATCGATTTTTTGACAATTTCCCATCGAGGACGAGCATGAGCTAAGCCGAGCCTGCGCTGACAATGTCGTCACCGAAAACCGATATTTTCAAATTTCGCCAATTTGTGCACCATTCGATAGAGATTCTGATAGCGAATTGAACTGTTTTACTTAAAGAAGCGAGAAATGTAATCTGAGCGAGTAAGGGCGCGGAGAACATCGACCGTTGATGTGCGAAATTACGACGTGCGGGCGTGTTTGGAGCATAATAACTCCGTAAAGCCTGAATTGTTCCGGCTAGTGCTTGAGGGTTTTGTAGACAGTAAGAAGGTATAGTGGCAGTCCAAAGCACAGCGACGTAGCTTAAGAATGGGCAAAGTTATAGCGGTGTGAATATGCAGGTTAGGCTTAAGTGACAGGATTTTTTCCGAATTCAGTCTACCTTGCGGTGAGACGCGGAAAGCTAACGAACTAAAAGTGCGTAGGTGAGCAGTGCAGTGAAGGTTCTTCACGCTAACGTGATCACAACTCTACAACTGCCTGTATTGCCCTAACCCAAGCTGCCGTTTTAGGGCGACGGACTTAGCGGCTGAAGCTTCTTCCGCCCTTACTCGCCCAGATTTGAGTCTTCGACGTTCGCAATAACACCGTTTTGTTCATAACGAGAAGCTTATCGAACGATATCACTCTCGACCAATTTGGAAAAATCGATTTTTTGACAATTTCCCATCGAGGGCACGAGCTAAGCCGAGCATGCGATGACAATGACGTCTCCGAAAACCGATATTTCCATATTTCGCCAGTTTGGGTACCGTTCGAAAGAGTTTTTTATAGCGAATTGAAAGGTTTTACTTAGAGTAGCGAGAATTGTAAGATGAGCGAGTAAGGGCGCGGAGAACATCGACCGTTGATGTGCCAAATTACGACGCGCGGGCGTGTTTGGAGCATAATAACTCCGTAAAGCCTGAATTGTTCCGGCTAGTGCTAGAGGGTTTTGTAGACAGTAAGAAAGTATAGTGGCAGTCCAAAGCACAGCGACGTAGTTTAAGAACAGGCAAAATTATAGCGGTGCGAATATGCAGGTTAGGCTTGAGTGACAGGATTTTTTTCCGAATTCAGTCGACCACTGTGGTGAGACGCGGAAAGCTAACTGCTCAAAAATGTGTATATGAGCAGTGTAGTGAAGGCTCTTCACGCCAACTTGATCACAACTCTACACCTTCCTGTATTGCCCTAACCCAAGCTGCCGTTTTAGGGCGACGGACTTAGCGGCTGAAGCTTCTTCCGCCCTTACTCGCCCAGATTTGAGTCTTCGACGTTCGCAATAACACCGTTTTGTTCATAACGAGAAGCTTATCGAACGATATCACTCTCGACCAATTTGGAAAAAATCGATTTTTTGACAATTTCCCATCGAGGACGAGCACGAGCTAAGCCGAGCCTGCGCTGACAATGTCGTCACCGAAAACCGATATTTTCAAATTTCGCCAGTTTAGGTACCGTTCGAAAGGGTTTTTTATAGCGAATTGAACTGTTTTACTTAAAGTAGCGAGAAATGTAAGATGAGCGAGTAAGGGCGCGGAGAACATCGACCGTTGATGTGCCAAATTACGACGCGCGGGCGTGTTTGGAGCATAATAACTCCGTAAAGCCTGAATTGTTCCGGCTTGTGCTAGAGGGTTTTGTAGCCAGTAAGAAAGTATAGTGGCAGTCCAAAGCACAGCGACGTAGTTTAAGAACAGGCAAAATTATAGCGGTGCGAATATGCAGGTTAGGCTTGAGTGACAGGATTTTTTCCGAATTCAGTCGACCACTGTGGTGAGACGCGGAAAGCTAACTGCTCAAAAATGTGTATATGAGCAGTGTAGTGAAGGCTCTTCACGCCAACTTGATCACAACTCTACACCTGCCTGTATTGCCCTAACCCAAGCTGCCGTTTTAGGGCGACGGACTTAGCGGCTGAAGCTTCTTCCGCCCTTACTCGCCCAGATTTGAGTCTTCGACGTTCCCAATAACACCGTTTTGTTCATAACGAGAAGCTTATCGAATGATATCACTCTCGACCAATTTGGAAAAAATCGATTTTTTGACAATTTCTCACCGAGGACGAGCACGAGCTAGGCCGAGCCTGCGCTGACAATGTCGTCACCGAAAACCGATATTTTCAAATTTCGCCAATTTGTGCACCATTCGATAGAGATTCTGATAGCGAATCGAACCGTTTTACTTAAAGTAGCGAGAAATGTAAGATGAGCGAGTAAGGGCGCGGAGAACATCGACCGTTGATGTGCCAAATTACGACGCGCGGGCATGTTTGGAGCATAATAACTCCGTAAAGCCTGAATTGTTCCGGCTAGTGCTAGAGGGTTTTGTAGACAGTAAGAAAGTATAGTGGCAGTCCAAAGCACAGCGACGTAGTTTAAGAACAGGCAAAATTATAGCGGTGTGAATATGCAGGTTAGGCTTGAGTGACAGGATTTTTTCCGAATTCAGTCGACCACTGCGGTGAGACGCGGAAAGCTAACGGCTCAAAAATGTGTATATGAGCAGTGTAGTGAAGGTTCTTCACGCCAACGTGATCACTACTCTACACCTGTCTGTATTGCCCTAACCCAAGCTGCCGTTTTAGGGCGACGGACTTAGCGGCTGAAGCTTCTTCCGCCCTTACTCGCCCAGATTTGAGTCTTCGACGTTCCCAATAACACCGTTTTGTTCATAACGAGAAGCTTATCGAATGATATCACTCTCGACCAATTTGGAAAAAATCGATTTTTTGACAATTTCTCACCGAGGACGAGCACGAGCTAGGCTGAGCCTGCGCTGACAATGTCGTCACCGAAAACCGATATTTTCAAATTTCGCCAATTTGTGCACCATTCGATAGAGATTCTGATAGCGAATCGAACCGTTTTACTTAAAGTAGCGAGAAATGTAATCTGAGCGAGTAAGGGCGCGGAGAACATCGACCGTTGATGTGCGAAATTACGACGCGCGGGCGTGTTTGGAGCATAATAACTCCGGAATGCCTGAATTGTTCCGGCTAGTGCTTGAGGGTTTTGTAGCCAGTAAGAAGATTTAGTGGCATTCCAAAGCACAGCGACGTAGCTTAAGAACGTGCAAAGTTATAGCGGTGTGAATATGCAGGTTAGGCTTAAGTGACAGGATTTTTTCCGAATTGAGCCGACCACTGCGGTGAGACGCGGAAAGCTAACGGCTGAAAAATGTGTATATGAGCAGTGTAGTGAAGGTTCTTCACGCCAACGTGATCACTACTCTACAACTGCCTGTATTGCCCAAGCTGCCGTTTTAGGGCGACGGACTTAGCGGCTGAAGCTTCTTCCGCCCTTACTCGCCCAGATTTGAGTCTTCGACGTTCCCAATAACACCGTTTTGTTCATAACGAGAAGCTTATCGAATGATATCACTCTCGACCAATTTGGAAAAAATCGATTTTTTGACAATTTCTCACCGAGGACGAGCACGAGCTAGGCCGAGCATGCGCTGACAATGTCGTCACCGAAAACCGATATTTTCAAATTTCGCCAATTTGTGCACCATTCGATAGAGATTCTGATAGCGAATCGAACCGTTTTACTTAAAGTAGCGAGAAATGTAATCTGAGCGAGTAAGGGCGCGGAGAACATCGACCGTTGATGTGCCAAATTACGACGCGCGGGCGTGTTTGGAGCATAATAACTCCGTAAAGCCTGAATTGTTCCGGCTAGTGCTTGAGGGTTTTGTAGTCAGTAAGAAGATTTTGTGGCATTCCAAAGCACAGCGACGTAGCTTAAGAACGGGCAAAGTTATAGCGGTGTGAATATGCAGGTTAGGCTTAAGTGACAGGATTTTTTCCGAATTGAGTCGACCACTGCGGTGAGACGCGGAAAGCTAACGGCTCAAAAATGTGTATATGAGCAGTGTAGTGAAGGTTCTTCACGCCAACGTGATCACTACTCTACACCTGTCTGTATTGCCCTAACCCAAGCTGCCGTTTTAGGGCGACGGACTTAGCGGCTGAAGCTTCTTCAGCCCTTACTCGCCCAGATTTGAGTCTTCGACGTTCCCAATAACACCGTTTTGTTCATAACGAGAAGCTTATCGAATGATATCACTCTCGACCAATTTGGAAAAAATCGATTTTTTGACAATTTCCCACCGAGGACGAGCACGAGCTAGGCCGAGCCTGCGCTGACAATGTCGTCACCGAAAACCGATGTTTTCAAATTTCGCCAATTTGTGCACCATTCGATAGAGATTCTGATAGCGAATTGAACTGTTTTACTTAAAGTAGCGAGAAATGTAATCTGAGCGAGTAAGGGCGCGGAGAACATCGACCGTTGATGTGCCAAATTACGACGCGCGGGCGTGTTTGGAGCATAATAACTCCGTAAAGCCTGAATTGTTCCGGATAGTGCTTGAGTGTTTTGTAGTCAGTAAGAAGGTTTTAGTGGCATTCCAAAGCACAGCGACGTAGCTTAAGAACGGGCAAAGTTATAGCGGTGTGAATATGCAGGTTAGGCTTAAGTGACAGGATTTTTTCCGAATTGAGTCGACCACTGCGGTGAGACGCGGAAAGCTAACGGCTCAAAAATGTGTATGTGAGCAGTGTAGTGAAGGTTCTTCACGCCAACGTGATCACTACTCTACACCTGTCTGTATTCCCCTAACCCAAGCTGCCGTTTTAGGGCGACGGACTTAGCGGCTGAAGCTTCTTCCGCCCTTACTCGCCCAGATTTGAGTCTTCGACGTTAACAATAACACCGTTTTGTTCAGCTCGAAAAGCTCTCTCGAACGGTGTGAATCTCGACCAATTTGGAAAAAATCGATTTTTTGACAATTTCCCATCGAGGACGAGCACGAGCTAGGCCGAGCCTGCGCTGACAATGTCGTCACCGAAAACCGATATTTTCAAATTTCGCCAGTTTGGGTACCGTTCGATAGAGTTTTTGATAGCGAATTGAACTGTTTTACTTAAACTAGCGAGAAATGTAATCTGAGCGAGTAAGGGCGCGGAGAACATCGACCGTTGATGTGCCAAATTACGACGCGCGGGCATGTTTGGAGCATAATAACTCCGTAAAGCCTGAATTGTTCCGGCTAGTGCTAGAGGGTTTTGTAGACAGTAAGAAGGTATAGTGGCAGTCCAAAGCACAGCGACGTAGCTTAAGAACAGGCAAAGTTATAGCGGTGTGAATATGCAGGTTAGGCTTGAGTGACAGGATTTTTTCCGAATTCAGTCGACCACTGCGGTGAGACGCGGAAAGCTAACGGCTCAAAAATGCGTATATGAGCAGTGTAGTGAAGGTTCTTCACGCCAACGTGATCACTACTCTACACCTGTCTGTATTGCCCTAACCCAAGCTGCCGTTTTAGGGCGACGGACTTAGCGGCTGAAGCTTCTTCCGCCCTTACTCGCCCAGATTTGAGTCTTCGACGTTCCCAATAACACCGTTTTGTTCATAACGAGAAGCTTATCGAATGATATCACTCTCGACCAATTTGGAAAAAATCGATTTTTTGACAATTTCCCACCGAGGACGAGCACGAGCTAGGCCGAGCCTGCGCTGACAATGTCGTCACCGAAAACCGATATTTTCAAATTTCGCCAATTTGTGCACCATTCGATAGAGATTCTGATAGCGAATTGAAAGGTTTTACTTAGAGTAGCGAGAATTGTAAGATGAGCGAGTAAGGGCGCGGAGAACATCGACCGTTTATGTGCCAAATTACGACGCGCGGGCGTGTTTGGAGCATAATAACTCCGTAAAGCCTGAATTGTTCCGGCTAGTGCTTGAGGGTTTTGTAGATAGTAAGAAGGTATAGTGGCACTCCAAAGCACAGCGACGTAGCTTAAGAATGGGCAAAGTTATAGCGGTGTGAATATGCAGGTTAGGCTTAAGTGACAGGATTTTTTCCGAATTCAGTCTACCTTGCGGTGAGACGCGGAAAGCTAACGAACTAAAAGTGCGTAGGTGAGCAGTGCAGTGAAGGTTCTTCACGCTAACGTGATCACAACTCTACAACTGCCTGTATTGCCCTAACCCAAGCTGCCGTTTTAGGGCGACGGACTTAGCGGCTGAAGCTTCTTCCGCCCTTACTCGCCCAGATTTGAGTCTTCGACGTTCCCAATAACACCGTTTTGTTCATAACGAGAAGCTTATCGAATGATATCACTCTCGACCAATTTGGAAAAAATCGATTTTTTGACAATTTCCCATCGAGGACGAGCACGAGCTAAGCCGAGCCTGCGCTGACAATGTCGTCACCGAAAACCGATATTTTCAAATTTCGCCAGTTTGGGTACCGTTCGAAAGGGTTTTTTATAGCGAATTGAACTGTTTTACTTAAAGTAGCGAGAAATGTAAGATGAGCGAGTAAGGGCGCGGAGAACATCGACCGTTTATGTGCCAAATTACGACGCGCGGGCGTGTTTGGAGCATAATAACTCCGTAAAGCCTGAATTGTTCCGGCTAGTGCTTGAGGGTTTTGTAGACAGTAAGAAGGTATAGTGGCACTCCAAAGCACAGCGACGTAGCCTAAGAACGGGCAAAATTATAGTGGTGCGAATATGCAGGTTAGGCTTGAGTGACAGGATTTTTTCCGAATTCAGTCGACCACTGCGGTGAGACGCGGAAAGCTAACGAACTAAAAGTGCGTAGGTGAGCAGTGCAGTGAAGGTTCTTCACGCTAACGTGATCACAACTCTACAACTGCCTGTATTGCCCTAACCCAAGCTGCCGTTTTAGGGCGACGGACTTAGCGGCTGAAGCTTCTTCCGCCCTTACTCGCCCAGATTTGAGTCTTCGACATTCCCAATAACACGGTTTTGTTCAGCTCGAAAAGCTCTCTCGAACGGTGTGAATCACGACCAATTTGGAAAAAATCGATTTTTTGACAATTTCCCATCGAGGACGAGCATGAGCTAAGCCGAGCCTGCGCTGACAATGTCGTCACCGAAAACCGATATTTTCAAATTTCGCCAGTTTGGGTACCGTTCGAAAGGGTTTTTTATAGCGAATTGAACTGTTTTACTTAAAGTAGCGAGAAATGTAAGATGAGCGAGTAAGGGCGCGGAGAACATCGACCGTTTATGTGCCAAATTACGACGCGCGGGCGTGTTTGGAGCATAATAACTCCGTAAAGCCTGAATTGTTCCGGCTAGTGCTTGAGGGTTTTGTAGACAGTAAGAAGGTATAGTGGCACTCCAAAGCACAGCGACGTAGCCTAAGAACGGGCAAAATTATAGTGGTGTGAATATGCAGGTTAGGCTTAAGTGACAGGATTTTTTCCGAATTCAGTCTACCTTGCGGTGAGACGCGGAAAGCTAACGAACTAAAAGTGCGTAGGTGAGCAGTGCAGTGAAGGTTCTTCACGCTAACGTGATCACAACTCTACAACTGCCTGTATTGCCCTAACCCAAGCTGCCGTTTTAGGGCGACGGACTTAGCGGCTGAAGCTTCTTCCGCCCTTACTCGCCCAGATTTGAGTCTTCGACGTTCCCAATAACACCGTTTTGTTCATAACGAGAAGCTTATCGAATGATATCACTCTCGACCAATTTGGAAAAATCGATTTTTTGACAATTTCCCATCGAGGGCACGAGCTAAGCCGAGCATGCGATGACAATGACGTCACCGAAAACCGATATTTCCATATTTCGCCAGTTTGGGTACCGTTCGAAAGAGTTTTTTTATAGCGAATTGAAAGGTTTTACTTAGAGTAGCGAGAGAAAATTCCACGGATCTCCCTCGATAGAGAGCCTTCGGGCTCTCTTGTTAAGAGGGATCTCGGGCCGCTTGTCGCAGGGCCACGTGGCGCGTCCCCGGGTGGTGGATAGGGGAATTAAACGCGAACCAAATGCGACCGTGTACTGCCCAGAGACGCAGGTGGGATGCAGGGGATGGACTCCTTGCTCCTGCTGTGTCGGGTCGATGCGTTCCTTGTGCGTGGGAGCGGCATGTTCGTGCACAGTGTGCGTGGATGTGTCCGTGACTGTGCGGATTGTAACTGTGTCGGCTCGGCCAAAAGCTTGCACTCGGTAGACTGGGAGTACATGTAAGGCGATTCGAGGCCGCCTTAAGTCTCGCCCCGTCCCTTCGGGCAGTCTGGCTGGCTGCCCGGAGTTCTTCGCCCGCACGACAGAGCCTGACTAGCTACCCGTGTTGTATTCCAGTCAAACACAGCAGCACTAAAGGGCCTCATTCCCCTGACCCCGAAAGAGCCCCCATTTCTGCAGCGATGGGAAGGACGAGTACGGAGAGGCTGCTAAAATCTCAGGGCCTAACCAGGCTGCGCAAACTGAGAAGGACTAGGATGACGATCTGTACTTACAACGCCCGCACGCTTGCGTCGGAAGCATCCGTCGAGGACCTGATGATGCAAGCCAGGAAGATCAAGTACGACGTCATCGGACTGACCGAGACGAGAAGACACCACTCCCTACACGCCGCCTACGACTCCGGAGAAGAACTGTTCCTCGGAACATGCGACAGCAGGGGAGTAGGCGGCGTTGGTGTCCTCGTCAACACGCACTTGGCCATGAACATCGATTCGTACGAGTCTCTGACAAGCCGAATCGGACGTCTGCGACTGAAGCGATGTGGCTCCGTGCCAGCCTTGACTGTGTTCGTCGCGTATGCCCCAACATCCGACTACGACGACGAAGACGTCGAGGCCTTCTACGTGGAGCTGGAGAAGTTCTATAAGGAAGATCACACCTTCTACAAGGTGATCGTCGGCGACTTCAACGCCAAGATCGGGCCACGAAGGTCGCCGGAAGAACTTCACATCGGAACCCACGGTTTGGAGTGGAACGAGCAAGGTGAAAGGCTGTCTGAGTTTATCATGTCGACCAAGACCATCCATGGAAACTCGCAGTTCCAGAAGCCTCCCTCCCTACGATGGACCTGGGAATCCCCCGGTGGCCAGTTCCACAACGAGATCGACCACATCATCTTCAATCGCAAGTATTGCCTGACCGATGTCTCCGTTGTCCCCAAGTTCTACACGGGATCGGACCACCGCCTCCTTCGCGCGAGGTTCCGCTTTTCGCGTCAAGGAGAGAAGGCCGCGAAGTTCAAGAAGAGGAGTCCCAGAACGACCATCAACTGGGATCTCTACACCTCTCTTGTCGGCCTTTGGGAAGATGCCGTCATGGACAACGTCGACGAGGAATACGATCGCTTCGTGCACCATCTCCACGATAGTGCTAAGGGAGCCGAGAGCTTGAAGACCACCAAGAGACGCCTGTCTCCGGAAACTCTCGAGCTGATACGCCAGCGTGGAGCAGCACGAGCGTCAGGCAACTATCAACTGACGTCCGAGCTTGCAAAGCTATGCAGAGCGGCGATAAAGGAAGATCTGAAGGAGAGAAGGGCGGAAGTGTTGGCTGAAGCAGCAGAGGCAGGGCTGAGCATCCGCAATGCCCGCCGGAACTTCGCCAACTTCAAGACCAAGATGACCGCTCTCCGACGTCCTGACGGAACCGTCACCTCTTCCAGAAGGACCATGGAGAAAGTCATCCACGACTTCTACTCCGATCTCTTCGATAGCCACGTCCACCTGCCCCTACGCCATCTTCCGCAGGATGGATACGTCATCCCCTCTGTTCTCCCTTCCGAGATCCGACACGCCATCTCGTCGGTGAAGAAACGTACAGCACCCGGTCCTGACAGGATCAGAGCTGAACACCTGAAGAACCTTCCGCCAGCGCTCATCAACACCCTGGCGCGGCTCTTCACACGTTACCTGTCGGAGTGCAAGGTTCCATCTCAGTGGAAGACCAGCAAGACCGTCTTGCTGTACAAGAAGGGAGACGTGCACGACATTGGCAACTATCGCCCGATCTGCCTGTTGTCCGTAGTCTACAAGCTGTTCACTCGAGTCATCCTGAATAGGATTAGTAGAACGCTGGACGAAGGACAGCCATGCGAACAAGCAGGATTTCGGAGAGGATTCAGCACGATCGACCACATACACACCATTACGAAGCTCATCGAAGTGTCGCGAGAGTACAAGCTGCCGCTGTGCCTTACTTTCATCGACCTGAAGAAGGCATTCGACTCCGTCGAGACTGAAGCGGTCATGGAAGCCCTGCTCACCCAGGGCGTTCCTACTCAGTACATCAGAGTCCTTCGAGAGCTGTACAGTGGATTCACGACCAAGATCTCACCATTCTACAACGACGTCGTCATTGACGTGAAGAGAGGGGTTCGACAAGGGGATACCATATCCCCGAAGCTCTTCAGCGCCACCCTCGAAAACGTCATGCGCGAACTAGAATGGGATGACATGGGAGTGAAGGTCGACGGCCGGCAACTGCACCATCTTCGCTTCGCTGACGACATCGTGCTCATAACACCGAGCATCAGCCAGGCGGAGCGAATGCTGGCCGACTTCGATCGTGTATGTGGAAGCGTTGGACTGCAGCTGAATCTTACGAAGACGATGTTCATGAAGAACGGATGGGTTTCTGATGCCCCATTCTCACTCAACGGAACGAACATCTCCGAATGCTCCAGCTATGTGTATCTGGGTCGCGAAGTCAACATGGCTAACGACCTAGCACCAGAGCTGAGCAGGAGGAAACGAGCGGCTTGGGGAGCTTTCAAGAGCGTCGAAGAAGTCGCGAAGAAGACGAAGAACGTCCGACTCCGTGCCCACCTATTCGACTCCACTGTTCTTCCTGCCCTAACATACGCCTCAGAGACCTGGGCTATACGAAAGCAGGATGAACACGCGATCAGCGTCGCGCAGCGTGGAATCGAGAGGACGATGCTCGGAGTGACACGACTCACGCAAGTGAGAGAAGGCCTCCGGAGTTCCGAGCTTCGCCGACGTTCGAAGATCAGAGACGCTGTCGCATGGGCCAAGTCGTCGAAAATTAGGTGGGCCGGCCACGTAATGCGATTCGCAGACACCCGCTGGACGAGAGCCGTCACAGACTGGATTCCGCGGGATGTCAAAAGAACACCAGGACGCCCACCAACGCGTTGGTCGGACTTCTTCGTGAAAGCCCTGAACGACCGATATGACGCTCTTCGTATCCCTCGAGCGAGGAGGATCCATTGGACCACTCTGGCACGCGACAGGGACGAATGGAGACGCTGCTGGCGCCCGCTCGAGCAAGTCGATGATCAACGGGACGACAGGTGATACAGGTGATACAGCGAGAATTGTAAGATGAGCGAGTAAGGGCGCGGAGAACATCGACCGTTGATGTGCCAAATTACGACGCGCGGGCGTGTTTGGAGCATAATAACTCCGTAAAGCCTGAATTGTTCCGGCTATTGCTTGAGGGTTTTGTAGACAGTAAGAAGGTATAGTGGCATTCCACAGCACAGCGACGTAGCCTAAGAACGGGCAAAATTATAGTGGTGCGAATATGCAGGTTAGGCTTGAGTGACAGGATTTTTTCCGAATTCAGTCGACCACTGCGGTGAGACGCGGAAAGCTAACGGCTCAAAAATGTGTATATGAGCAGTGTAGTGAAGGCTCTTCACGCCAACTTGATCACAACTCTACACCTGCCTGTATTGCCCTAACCCAAGCTGCCGTTTTAGGGCGACGGACTTAGCGGCTGAAGCTTCTTCCGCCCTTACTCGCCCAGATTTGAGTCTTCGACGTTACCAATAACACCGTTTTGTTCATAACGAGAAGCTTATCGAATGATATCACTCTCGACCAATTTGGAAAAATCGATTTTTTGACAATTTCCCATCGAGGGCACGAGCTAAGCCGAGCATGCGATGACAATGACGTCACCGAAAACCGATATTTCCATATTTCGCCAGTTTGGGTACCGTTCGAAAGAGTTTTTTATAGCGAATTGAAAGGTTTTACTTAGAGTAGCGAGAATTGTAAGATGAGCGAGTAAGGGCGCGGAGAACATCGACCGTTGATGTGCCAAATTACGACGCGCGGGCGTGTTTGGAGCATAATAACTCCGTAAAGCCTGAATTGTTCCGGCTAGTGCTTGAGGGTTTTGTAGACAGTAAGAAGGTATAGTGGCATTCCACAGCACAGCGACGTAGCCTAAGAACGGGCAAAATTATAGTGGTGCGAATATGCAGGTTAGGCTTGAGTGACAGGATTTTTTCCGAATTCAGTCGACCACTGCGGTGAGACGCGGAAAGCTAACGGCTCAAAAATGTGTATATGAGCAGTGTAGTGAAGGCTCTTCACGCCAACTTGATCACAACTCTACACCTGCCTGTATTGCCCTAACCCAAGCTGCCGTTTTAGGGCGACGGACTTAGCGGCTGAAGCTTCTTCCGCCCTTACTCGCCCAGATTTGAGTCTTCGACGTTACCAATAACACCGTTTTGTTCATAACGAGAAGCTTATCGAATGACATCACTCTCGACCAATTTGGAAAAATCGATTTTTTGACAATTTCCCATCGAGGGCACGAGCTAAGCCGAGCATGCGATGACAATGACGTCACCGAAAACCGATATTTCCATATTTCGCCAGTTTGGGTACCGTTCGAAAGAGTTTTTTATAGCGAATTGAAAGGTTTTACTTAGAGTAGCGAGAATTGTAAGATGAGCGAGTAAGGGCGCGGAGAACATCGACCGTTGATGTGCCAAATTACGACGCGCGGGCGTGTTTGGAGCATAATAACTCCGTAAAGCCTGAATTGTTCCGGCTAGTGCTTGAGGGTTTTGTAGACAGTAAGAAGGTATAGTGGCATTCCACAGCACAGCGACGTAGCCTAAGAACGGGCAAAATTATAGTGGTGCGAATATGCAGGTTAGGCTTGAGTGACAGGATTTTTTCCGAATTCAGTCGACCACTGCGGTGAGACGCGGAAAGCTAACGGCTCAAAAATGTGTATATGAGCAGTGTAGTGAAGGCTCTTCACGCCAACTTGATCACAACTCTACACCTGCCTGTATTGCCCTAACCCAAGCTGCCGTTTTAGGGCGACGGACTTAGCGGCTGAAGCTTCTTCCGCCCTTACTCGCCCAGATTTGAGTCTTCGACGTTACCAATAACACCGTTTTGTTCATAACGAGAAGCTTATCGAATGACATCACTCTCGACCAATTTGGAAAAATCGATTTTTTGACAATTTCCCATCGAGGGCACGAGCTAAGCCGAGCATGCGATGACAATGACGTCACCGAAAACCGATATTTCCATATTTCGCCAGTTTGGGTACCGTTCGAAAGAGTTTTTTATAGCGAATTGAAAGGTTTTACTTAGAGTAGCGAGAATTGTAAGATGAGCGAGTAAGGGCGCGGAGAACATCGACCGTTGATGTGCCAAATTACGACGCGCGGGCGTGTTTGGAGCATAATAACTCCGTAAAGCCTGAATTGTTCCGGCTAGTGCTTGAGGGTTTTGTAGACAGTAAGAAGGTATAGTGGCATTCCACAGCACAGCGACGTAGCCTAAGAACGGGCAAAATTATAGTGGTGCGAATATGCAGGTTAGGCTTGAGTGACAGGATTTTTTCCGAATTCAGTCGACCACTGCGGTGAGACGCGGAAAGCTAACGGCTCAAAAATGTGTATATGAGCAGTGTAGTGAAGGTTCTTCACGCCAACGTGATCACTACTCTACACCTGTCTGTATTGCCCTAACCCAAGCTGCCGTTTTAGGGCGACGGACTTAGCGGCTGAAGCTTCTTCCGCCCTTACTCGCCCAGATTTGAGTCTTCGACGTTCCCAATAACACCGTTTTGTTCATAACGAGAAGCTTATCGAATGATATCACTCTCGACCAATTTGGAAAAAATCGATTTTTTGACAATTTCTCACCGAGGACGAGCACGAGCTAGGCTGAGCCTGCGCTGACAATGTCGTCACCGAAAACCGATATTTTCAAATTTCGCCAATTTGTGCACCATTCGATAGAGATTCTGATAGCGAATCGAACCGTTTTACTTAAAGTAGCGAGAAATGTAATCTGAGCGAGTAAGGGCGCGGAGAACATCGACCGTTGATGTGCGAAATTACGACGCGCGGGCGTGTTTGGAGCATAATAACTCCGGAATGCCTGAATTGTTCCGGCTAGTGCTTGAGGGTTTTGTAGCCAGTAAGAAGATTTAGTGGCATTCCAAAGCACAGCGACGTAGCTTAAGAACGTGCAAAGTTATAGCGGTGTGAATATGCAGGTTAGGCTTAAGTGACAGGATTTTTTCCGAATTGAGTCGACCACTGCGGTGAGACGCGGAAAGCTAACGGCTCAAAAATGTGTATATGAGCAGTGTAGTGAAGGTTCTTCACGCCAACGTGATCACTACTCTACACCTGTCTGTATTGCCCTAACCCAAGCTGCCGTTTTAGGGCGACGGACTTAGCGGCTGAAGCTTCTTCCGCCCTTACTCGCCCAGATTTGAGTCTTCGACGTTCCCAATAACACCGTTTTGTTCATAACGAGAAGCTTATCGAATGATATCACTCTCGACCAATTTGGAAAAAATCGATTTTTTGACAATTTCTCACCGAGGACGAGCACGAGCTAGGCCGAGCATGCGCTGACAATGTCGTCACCGAAAACCGATATTTTCAAATTTCGCCAATTTGTGCACCATTCGATAGAGATTCTGATAGCGAATCGAACCGTTTTACTTAAAGTAGCGAGAAATGTAATCTGAGCGAGTAAGGGCGCGGAGAACATCGACCGTTGATGTGCCAAATTACGACGCGCGGGCGTGTTTGGAGCATAATAACTCCGTAAAGCCTGAATTGTTCCGGCTAGTGCTTGAGGGTTTTGTAGTCAGTAAGAAGATTTTGTGGCATTCCAAAGCACAGCGACGTAGCTTAAGAACGGGCAAAGTTATAGCGGTGTGAATATGCAGGTTAGGCTTAAGTGACAGGATTTTTTCCGAATTGAGTCGACCACTGCGGTGAGACGCGGAAAGCTAACGGCTCAAAAATGTGTATATGAGCAGTGTAGTGAAGGTTCTTCACGCCAACGTGATCACTACTCTACACCTGTCTGTATTGCCCTAACCCAAGCTGCCGTTTTAGGGCGACGGACTTAGCGGCTGAAGCTTCTTCCGCCCTTACTCGCCCAGATTTGAGTCTTCGACGTTCCCAATAACACCGTTTTGTTCATAACGAGAAGCTTATCGAATGATATCACTCTCGACCAATTTGGAAAAAATCGATTTTTTGACAATTTCCCACCGAGGACGAGCACGAGCTAGGCCGAGCCTGCGCTGACAATGTCGTCACCGAAAACCGATATTTTCAAATTTCGCCAGTTTGGGTACCGTTCGATAGAGTTTTTGATAGCGAATTGAACTGTTTTACTTAAAGTAGCGAGAAATGTAATCTGAGCGAGTAAGGGCGCGGAGAACATCGACCGTTGATGTGCGAAATTACGACGCGCGGGCGTGTTTGGAGCATAATAACTCCGGAATGCCTGAATTGTTCCGGCTAGTGCTTGAGGGTTTTGTAGCCAGTAAGAAGATTTAGTGGCATTCCAAAGCACAGCGACGTAGCTTAAGAACGTGCAAAGTTATAGCGGTGTGAATATGCAGGTTAGGCTTAAGTGACAGGATTTTTTCCGAATTGAGTCGACCACTGCGGTGAGACGCGGAAAGCTAACGGCTCAAAAATGTGTATATGAGCAGTGTAGTGAAGGTTCTTCACGCCAACGTGATCACTACTCTACACCTGTCTGTATTGCCCTAACCCAAGCTGCCGTTTTAGGGCGACGGACTTAGCGGCTGAAGCTTCTTCCGCCCTTACTCGCCCAGATTTGAGTCTTCGACGTTCCCAATAACACCGTTTTGTTCATAACGAGAAGCTTATCGAATGATATCACTCTCGACCAATTTGGAAAAAATCGATTTTTTGACAATTTCCCACCGAGGACGAGCACGAGCTAGGCCGAGCCTGCGCTGACAATGTCGTCACCGAAAACCGATATTTTCAAATTTCGCCAATTTGTGCACCATTCGATAGAGATTCTGATAGCGAATCGAACCGTTTTACTTAAAGTAGCGAGAAATGTAATCTGAGCGAGTAAGGGCGCGGAGAACATCGACCGTTGATGTGCGAAATTACGACGCGCGGGCGTGTTTGGAGCATAATAACTCCGGAATGCCTGAATTGTTCCGGCTAGTGCTTGAGGGTTTTGTAGCCAGTAAGAAGATTTAGTGGCATTCCAAAGCACAGCGACGTAGCTTAAGAACGTGCAAAGTTATAGCGGTGTGAATATGCAGGTTAGGCTTAAGTGACAGGATTTTTTCCGAATTGAGTCGACCACTGCGGTGAGACGCGGAAAGCTAACGGCTCAAAAATGTGTATATGAGCAGTGTAGTGAAGGTTCTTCACGCCAACGTGATCACTACTCTACACCTGTCTGTATTGCCCTAACCCAAGCTGCCGTTTTAGGGCGACGGACTTAGCGGCTGAAGCTTCTTCCGCCCTTACTCGCCCAGATTTGAGTCTTCGACGTTCCCAATAACACCGTTTTGTTCATAACGAGAAGCTTATCGAATGATATCACTCTCGACCAATTTGGAAAAAATCGATTTTTTGACAATTTCTCACCGAGGACGAGCACGAGCTAGGCCGAGCATGCGCTGACAATGTCGTCACCGAAAACCGATATTTTCAAATTTCGCCAGTTTGGGTACCGTTCGATAGAGTTTTTGATAGCGAATTGAACTGTTTTACTTAAAGTAGCGAGAAATGTAATCTGAGCGAGTAAGGGCGCGGAGAACATCGACCGTTGATGTGCGAAATTACGACGCGCGGGCGTGTTTGGAGCATAATAACTCCGGAATGCCTGAATTGTTCCGGCTAGTGCTTGAGGGTTTTGTAGCCAGTAAGAAGATTTAGTGGCATTCCAAAGCACAGCGACGTAGCTTAAGAACGTGCAAAGTTATAGCGGTGTGAATATGCAGGTTAGGCTTAAGTGACAGGATTTTTTCCGAATTGAGTCGACCACTGCGGTGAGACGCGGAAAGCTAACGGCTCAAAAATGTGTATATGAGCAGTGTAGTGAAGGTTCTTCACGCCAACGTGATCACTACTCTACACCTGTCTGTATTGCCCTAACCCAAGCTGCCGTTTTAGGGCGACGGACTTAGCGGCTGAAGCTTCTTCCGCCCTTACTCGCCCAGATTTGAGTCTTCGACGTTCCCAATAACACCGTTTTGTTCATAACGAGAAGCTTATCGAATGATATCACTCTCGACCAATTTGGAAAAAATCGATTTTTTGACAATTTCTCACCGAGGACGAGCACGAGCTAGGCCGAGCATGCGCTGACAATGTCGTCACCGAAAACCGATATTTTCAAATTTCGCCAATTTGTGCACCATTCGATAGAGATTCTGATAGCGAATCGAACCGTTTTACTTAAAGTAGCGAGAAATGTAATCTGAGCGAGTAAGGGCGCGGAGAACATCGACCGTTGATGTGCCAAATTACGACGCGCGGGCGTGTTTGGAGCATAATAACTCCGTAAAGCCTGAATTGTTCCGGCTAGTGCTTGAGGGTTTTGTAGTCAGTAAGAAGATTTTGTGGCATTCCAAAGCACAGCGACGTAGCTTAAGAACGGGCAAAGTTATAGCGGTGTGAATATGCAGGTTAGGCTTAAGTGACAGGATTTTTTCCGAATTGAGTCGACCACTGCGGTGAGACGCGGAAAGCTAACGGCTCAAAAATGTGTATATGAGCAGTGTAGTGAAGGTTCTTCACGCCAACGTGATCACTACTCTACACCTGTCTGTATTGCCCTAACCCAAGCTGCCGTTTTAGGGCGACGGACTTAGCGGCTGAAGCTTCTTCCGCCCTTACTCGCCCAGATTTGAGTCTTCGACGTTCCCAATAACACCGTTTTGTTCATAACGAGAAGCTTATCGAATGATATCACTCTCGACCAATTTGGAAAAAATCGATTTTTTGACAATTTCTCACCGAGGACGAGCACGAGCTAGGCCGAGCATGCGCTGACAATGTCGTCACCGAAAACCGATATTTTCAAATTTCGCCAGTTTGGGTACCGTTCGATAGAGTTTTTGATAGCGAATTGAACTGTTTTACTTAAAGTAGCGAGAAATGTAATCTGAGCGAGTAAGGGCGCGGAGAACATCGACCGTTGATGTGCGAAATTACGACGCGCGGGCGTGTTTGGAGCATAATAACTCCGGAATGCCTGAATTGTTCCGGCTAGTGCTTGAGGGTTTTGTAGCCAGTAAGAAGATTTAGTGGCATTCCAAAGCACAGCGACGTAGCTTAAGAACGTGCAAAGTTATAGCGGTGTGAATATGCAGGTTAGGCTTAAGTGACAGGATTTTTTCCGAATTGAGTCGACCACTGCGGTGAGACGCGGAAAGCTAACGGCTCAAAAATGTGTATATGAGCAGTGTAGTGAAGGTTCTTCACGCCAACGTGATCACTACTCTACACCTGTCTGTATTGCCCTAACCCAAGCTGCCGTTTTAGGGCGACGGACTTAGCGGCTGAAGCTTCTTCCGCCCTTACTCGCCCAGATTTGAGTCTTCGACGTTCCCAATAACACCGTTTTGTTCATAACGAGAAGCTTATCGAATGATATCACTCTCGACCAATTTGGAAAAAATCGATTTTTTGACAATTTCTCACCGAGGACGAGCACGAGCTAGGCCGAGCATGCGCTGACAATGTCGTCACCGAAAACCGATATTTTCAAATTTCGCCAATTTGTGCACCATTCGATAGAGATTCTGATAGCGAATCGAACCGTTTTACTTAAAGTAGCGAGAAATGTAATCTGAGCGAGTAAGGGCGCGGAGAACATCGACCGTTGATGTGCCAAATTACGACGCGCGGGCGTGTTTGGAGCATAATAACTCCGTAAAGCCTGAATTGTTCCGGCTAGTGCTTGAGGGTTTTGTAGTCAGTAAGAAGATTTTGTGGCATTCCAAAGCACAGCGACGTAGCTTAAGAACGGGCAAAGTTATAGCGGTGTGAATATGCAGGTTAGGCTTAAGTGACAGGATTTTTTCCGAATTGAGTCGACCACTGCGGTGAGACGCGGAAAGCTAACGGCTCAAAAATGTGTATATGAGCAGTGTAGTGAAGGTTCTTCACGCCAACGTGATCACTACTCTACACCTGTCTGTATTGCCCTAACCCAAGCTGCCGTTTTAGGGCGACGGACTTAGCGGCTGAAGCTTCTTCCGCCCTTACTCGCCCAGATTTGAGTCTTCGACGTTCCCAATAACACCGTTTTGTTCATAACGAGAAGCTTATCGAATGATATCACTCTCGACCAATTTGGAAAAAATCGATTTTTTGACAATTTCCCACCGAGGACGAGCACGAGCTAGGCCGAGCCTGCGCTGACAATGTCGTCACCGAAAACCGATATTTTCAAATTTCGCCAATTTGTGCACCATTCGATAGAGATTCTGATAGCGAATTGAACTGTTTTACTTAAAGTAGCGAGAAATGTAATCTGAGCGAGTAAGGGCGCGGAGAACATCGACCGTTGATGTGCCAAATTACGACGCGCGGGCATGTTTGGAGCATAATAACTCCGTAAAGCCTGAATTGTTCCGGCTAGTGCTAGAGGGTTTTGTAGACAGTAAGAAGGTATAGTGGCAGTCCAAAGCACAGCGACGTAGCTTAAGAACAGGCAAAGTTATAGCGGTGTGAATATGCAGGTTAGGCTTGAGTGACAGGATTTTTTCCGAATTGAGTCGACCACTGCGGTGAGACGCGGAAAGCTAACGGCTGAAAAATGTGTATATGAGCAGTGTAGTGAAGGTTCTTCACGCCAACGTGATCACTACTCTACACCTGTCTGTATTGCCCTAACCCAAGCTGCCGTTTTAGGGCGACGGACTTAGCGGCTGAAGCTTCTTCCGCCCTTACTCGCCCAGATTTGAGTCTTCGACGTTCCCAATAACACCGTTTTGTTCATAACGAGAAGCTTATCGAATGATATCACTCTCGACCAATTTGGAAAAAATCGATTTTTTGACAATTTCCCACCGAGGACGAGCACGAGCTAGGCCGAGCCTGCGCTGACAATGTCGTCACCGAAAACCGATATTTTCAAATTTCGCCAGTTTGGGTACCGTTCGAAAGGGTTTTTTATAGCGAATTGAACTGTTTTACTTAAAGTAGCGAGAAATGTAAGATGAGCGAGTAAGGGCGCGGAGAACATCGACCGTTTATGTGCCAAATTACGACGCGCGGGCGTGTTTGGAGCATAATAACTCCGTAAAGCCTGAATTGTTCCGGCTAGTGCTTGAGGGTTTTGTAGACAGTAAGAAGGTATAGTGGCACTCCAAAGCACAGCGACGTAGCTTAAGAATGGGCAAAGTTATAGCGGTGTGAATATGCAGGTTAGGCTTAAGTGACAGGATTTTTTCCGAATTCAGTCTACCTTGCGGTGAGACGCGGAAAGCTAACGAACTAAAAGTGCGTAGGTGAGCAGTGCAGTGAAGGTTCTTCACGCTAACGTGATCACAACTCTACAACTGCCTGTATTGCCCTAACCCAAGCTGCCGTTTTAGGGCGACGGACTTAGCGGCTGAAGCTTCTTCCGCCCTTACTCGCCCAGATTTGAGTCTTCGACGTTCCCAATAACACCGTTTTGTTCATAACGAGAAGCTTATCGAATGATATCACTCTCGACCAATTTGGAAAAAATCGATTTTTTGACAATTTCCCATCGAGGACGAGCACGAGCTAAGCCGAGCCTGCGCTGACAATGTCGTCACCGAAAACCGATATTTTCAAATTTCGCCAGTTTGGGTACCGTTCGAAAGGGTTTTTTATAGCGAATTGAACTGTTTTACTTAAAGTAGCGAGAAATGTAAGATGAGCGAGTAAGGGCGCGGAGAACATCGACCGTTTATGTGCCAAATTACGACGCGCGGGCGTGTTTGGAGCATAATAACTCCGTAAAGCCTGAATTGTTCCGGCTAGTGCTTGAGGGTTTTGTAGACAGTAAGAAGGTATAGTGGCACTCCAAAGCACAGCGACGTAGCCTAAGAACGGGCAAAATTATAGTGGTGCGAATATGCAGGTTAGGCTTGAGTGACAGGATTTTTTCCGAATTCAGTCGACCACTGCGGTGAGACGCGGAAAGCTAACGAACTAAAAGTGCGTAGGTGAGCAGTGCAGTGAAGGTTCTTCACGCTAACGTGATCACAACTCTACAACTGCCTGTATTGCCCTAACCCAAGCTGCCGTTTTAGGGCGACGGACTTAGCGGCTGAAGCTTCTTCCGCCCTTACTCGCCCAGATTTGAGTCTTCGACATTCCCAATAACACGGTTTTGTTCAGCTCGAAAAGCTCTCTCGAACGGTGTGAATCACGACCAATTTGGAAAAAATCGATTTTTTGACAATTTCCCATCGAGGACGAGCATGAGCTAAGCCGAGCCTGCGCTGACAATGTCGTCACCGAAAACCGATATTTTCAAATTTCGCCAGTTTGGGTACCGTTCGATAGAGTTTTTGATAGCGAATTGAACTGTTTTACTTAAAGTAGCGAGAAATGTAATCTGAGCGAGTAAGGGCGCGGAGAACATCGACCGTTGATGTGCGAAATTACGACGTGCGGGCGTGTTTGGAGCATAATAACTCCGTAAAGCCTGAATTGTTCCGGCTAGTGCTTGATGGTTTTGTAGACAGTAAGAAGGTATAGTGGCAGTCCAAAGCACAGCGACGTAGCTTAAGAATGGGCAAAGTTATAGCGGTGTGAATATGCAGGTTAGGCTTAAGTGACAGGATTTTTTCCGAATTCAGTCTACCTTGCGGTGAGACGCGGAAAGCTAACGAACTAAAAGTGCGTAGGTGAGCAGTGCAGTGAAGGTTCTTCACGCTAACGTGATCACAACTCTACAACTGCCTGTATTGCCCTAACCCAAGCTGCCGTTTTAGGGCGACGGACTTAGCGGCTGAAGCTTCTTCCGCCCTTACTCGCCCAGATTTGAGTCTTCGACGTTCCCAATAACACCGTTTTGTTCATAACGAGAAGCTTATCGAATGATATCACTCTCGACCAATTTGGAAAAATCGATTTTTTGACAATTTCCCATCGAGGGCACGAGCTAAGCCGAGCATGCGATGACAATGACGTCACCGAAAACCGATATTTCCATATTTCGCCAGTTTGGGTACCGTTCGAAAGAGTTTTTTTATAGCGAATTGAAAGGTTTTACTTAGAGTAGCGAGAGAAAATTCCACGGATCTCCCTCGATAGAGAGCCTTCGGGCTCTCTTGTTAAGAGGGATCTCGGGCCGCTTGTCGCAGGGCCACGTGGCGCGTCCCCGGGTGGTGGATAGGGGAATTAAACGCGAACCAAATGCGACCGTGTACTGCCCAGAGACGCAGGTGGGATGCAGGGGATGGACTCCTTGCTCCTGCTGTGTCGGGTCGATGCGTTCCTTGTGCGTGGGAGCGGCATGTTCGTGCACAGTGTGCGTGGATGTGTCCGTGACTGTGCGGATTGTAACTGTGTCGGCTCGGCCAAAAGCTTGCACTCGGTAGACTGGGAGTACATGTAAGGCGATTCGAGGCCGCCTTAAGTCTCGCCCCGTCCCTTCGGGCAGTCTGGCTGGCTGCCCGGAGTTCTTCGCCCGCACGACAGAGCCTGACTAGCTACCCGTGTTGTATTCCAGTCAAACACAGCAGCACTAAAGGGCCTCATTCCCCTGACCCCGAAAGAGCCCCCATTTCTGCAGCGATGGGAAGGACGAGTACGGAGAGGCTGCTAAAATCTCAGGGCCTAACCAGGCTGCGCAAACTGAGAAGGACTAGGATGACGATCTGTACTTACAACGCCCGCACGCTTGCGTCGGAAGCATCCGTCGAGGACCTGATGATGCAAGCCAGGAAGATCAAGTACGACGTCATCGGACTGACCGAGACGAGAAGACACCACTCCCTACACGCCGCCTACGACTCCGGAGAAGAACTGTTCCTCGGAACATGCGACAGCAGGGGAGTAGGCGGCGTTGGTGTCCTCGTCAACACGCACTTGGCCATGAACATCGATTCGTACGAGTCTCTGACAAGCCGAATCGGACGTCTGCGACTGAAGCGATGTGGCTCCGTGCCAGCCTTGACTGTGTTCGTCGCGTATGCCCCAACATCCGACTACGACGACGAAGACGTCGAGGCCTTCTACGTGGAGCTGGAGAAGTTCTATAAGGAAGATCACACCTTCTACAAGGTGATCGTCGGCGACTTCAACGCCAAGATCGGGCCACGAAGGTCGCCGGAAGAACTTCACATCGGAACCCACGGTTTGGAGTGGAACGAGCAAGGTGAAAGGCTGTCTGAGTTTATCATGTCGACCAAGACCATCCATGGAAACTCGCAGTTCCAGAAGCCTCCCTCCCTACGATGGACCTGGGAATCCCCCGGTGGCCAGTTCCACAACGAGATCGACCACATCATCTTCAATCGCAAGTATTGCCTGACCGATGTCTCCGTTGTCCCCAAGTTCTACACGGGATCGGACCACCGCCTCCTTCGCGCGAGGTTCCGCTTTTCGCGTCAAGGAGAGAAGGCCGCGAAGTTCAAGAAGAGGAGTCCCAGAACGACCATCAACTGGGATCTCTACACCTCTCTTGTCGGCCTTTGGGAAGATGCCGTCATGGACAACGTCGACGAGGAATACGATCGCTTCGTGCACCATCTCCACGATAGTGCTAAGGGAGCCGAGAGCTTGAAGACCACCAAGAGACGCCTGTCTCCGGAAACTCTCGAGCTGATACGCCAGCGTGGAGCAGCACGAGCGTCAGGCAACTATCAACTGACGTCCGAGCTTGCAAAGCTATGCAGAGCGGCGATAAAGGAAGATCTGAAGGAGAGAAGGGCGGAAGTGTTGGCTGAAGCAGCAGAGGCAGGGCTGAGCATCCGCAATGCCCGCCGGAACTTCGCCAACTTCAAGACCAAGATGACCGCTCTCCGACGTCCTGACGGAACCGTCACCTCTTCCAGAAGGACCATGGAGAAAGTCATCCACGACTTCTACTCCGATCTCTTCGATAGCCACGTCCACCTGCCCCTACGCCATCTTCCGCAGGATGGATACGTCATCCCCTCTGTTCTCCCTTCCGAGATCCGACACGCCATCTCGTCGGTGAAGAAACGTACAGCACCCGGTCCTGACAGGATCAGAGCTGAACACCTGAAGAACCTTCCGCCAGCGCTCATCAACACCCTGGCGCGGCTCTTCACACGTTACCTGTCGGAGTGCAAGGTTCCATCTCAGTGGAAGACCAGCAAGACCGTCTTGCTGTACAAGAAGGGAGACGTGCACGACATTGGCAACTATCGCCCGATCTGCCTGTTGTCCGTAGTCTACAAGCTGTTCACTCGAGTCATCCTGAATAGGATTAGTAGAACGCTGGACGAAGGACAGCCATGCGAACAAGCAGGATTTCGGAGAGGATTCAGCACGATCGACCACATACACACCATTACGAAGCTCATCGAAGTGTCGCGAGAGTACAAGCTGCCGCTGTGCCTTACTTTCATCGACCTGAAGAAGGCATTCGACTCCGTCGAGACTGAAGCGGTCATGGAAGCCCTGCTCACCCAGGGCGTTCCTACTCAGTACATCAGAGTCCTTCGAGAGCTGTACAGTGGATTCACGACCAAGATCTCACCATTCTACAACGACGTCGTCATTGACGTGAAGAGAGGGGTTCGACAAGGGGATACCATATCCCCGAAGCTCTTCAGCGCCACCCTCGAAAACGTCATGCGCGAACTAGAATGGGATGACATGGGAGTGAAGGTCGACGGCCGGCAACTGCACCATCTTCGCTTCGCTGACGACATCGTGCTCATAACACCGAGCATCAGCCAGGCGGAGCGAATGCTGGCCGACTTCGATCGTGTATGTGGAAGCGTTGGACTGCAGCTGAATCTTACGAAGACGATGTTCATGAAGAACGGATGGGTTTCTGATGCCCCATTCTCACTCAACGGAACGAACATCTCCGAATGCTCCAGCTATGTGTATCTGGGTCGCGAAGTCAACATGGCTAACGACCTAGCACCAGAGCTGAGCAGGAGGAAACGAGCGGCTTGGGGAGCTTTCAAGAGCGTCGAAGAAGTCGCGAAGAAGACGAAGAACGTCCGACTCCGTGCCCACCTATTCGACTCCACTGTTCTTCCTGCCCTAACATACGCCTCAGAGACCTGGGCTATACGAAAGCAGGATGAACACGCGATCAGCGTCGCGCAGCGTGGAATCGAGAGGACGATGCTCGGAGTGACACGACTCACGCAAGTGAGAGAAGGCCTCCGGAGTTCCGAGCTTCGCCGACGTTCGAAGATCAGAGACGCTGTCGCATGGGCCAAGTCGTCGAAAATTAGGTGGGCCGGCCACGTAATGCGATTCGCAGACACCCGCTGGACGAGAGCCGTCACAGACTGGATTCCGCGGGATGTCAAAAGAACACCAGGACGCCCACCAACGCGTTGGTCGGACTTCTTCGTGAAAGCCCTGAACGACCGATATGACGCTCTTCGTATCCCTCGAGCGAGGAGGATCCATTGGACCACTCTGGCACGCGACAGGGACGAATGGAGACGCTGCTGGCGCCCGCTCGAGCAAGTCGATGATCAACGGGACGACAGGTGATACAGGTGATACAGCGAGAATTGTAAGATGAGCGAGTAAGGGCGCGGAGAACATCGACCGTTGATGTGCCAAATTACGACGCGCGGGCGTGTTTGGAGCATAATAACTCCGTAAAGCCTGAATTGTTCCGGCTATTGCTTGAGGGTTTTGTAGACAGTAAGAAGGTATAGTGGCATTCCACAGCACAGCGACGTAGCCTAAGAACGGGCAAAATTATAGTGGTGCGAATATGCAGGTTAGGCTTGAGTGACAGGATTTTTTCCGAATTCAGTCGACCACTGCGGTGAGACGCGGAAAGCTAACGGCTCAAAAATGTGTATATGAGCAGTGTAGTGAAGGCTCTTCACGCCAACTTGATCACAACTCTACACCTGCCTGTATTGCCCTAACCCAAGCTGCCGTTTTAGGGCGACGGACTTAGCGGCTGAAGCTTCTTCCGCCCTTACTCGCCCAGATTTGAGTCTTCGACGTTACCAATAACACCGTTTTGTTCATAACGAGAAGCTTATCGAATGATATCACTCTCGACCAATTTGGAAAAATCGATTTTTTGACAATTTCCCATCGAGGGCACGAGCTAAGCCGAGCATGCGATGACAATGACGTCACCGAAAACCGATATTTCCATATTTCGCCAGTTTGGGTACCGTTCGAAAGAGTTTTTTATAGCGAATTGAAAGGTTTTACTTAGAGTAGCGAGAATTGTAAGATGAGCGAGTAAGGGCGCGGAGAACATCGACCGTTGATGTGCCAAATTACGACGCGCGGGCGTGTTTGGAGCATAATAACTCCGTAAAGCCTGAATTGTTCCGGCTAGTGCTTGAGGGTTTTGTAGACAGTAAGAAGGTATAGTGGCATTCCACAGCACAGCGACGTAGCCTAAGAACGGGCAAAATTATAGTGGTGCGAATATGCAGGTTAGGCTTGAGTGACAGGATTTTTTCCGAATTCAGTCGACCACTGCGGTGAGACGCGGAAAGCTAACGGCTCAAAAATGTGTATATGAGCAGTGTAGTGAAGGCTCTTCACGCCAACTTGATCACAACTCTACACCTGCCTGTATTGCCCTAACCCAAGCTGCCGTTTTAGGGCGACGGACTTAGCGGCTGAAGCTTCTTCCGCCCTTACTCGCCCAGATTTGAGTCTTCGACGTTACCAATAACACCGTTTTGTTCATAACGAGAAGCTTATCGAATGACATCACTCTCGACCAATTTGGAAAAATCGATTTTTTGACAATTTCCCATCGAGGGCACGAGCTAAGCCGAGCATGCGATGACAATGACGTCACCGAAAACCGATATTTCCATATTTCGCCAGTTTGGGTACCGTTCGAAAGAGTTTTTTATAGCGAATTGAAAGGTTTTACTTAGAGTAGCGAGAATTGTAAGATGAGCGAGTAAGGGCGCGGAGAACATCGACCGTTGATGTGCCAAATTACGACGCGCGGGCGTGTTTGGAGCATAATAACTCCGTAAAGCCTGAATTGTTCCGGCTAGTGCTTGAGGGTTTTGTAGACAGTAAGAAGGTATAGTGGCATTCCACAGCACAGCGACGTAGCCTAAGAACGGGCAAAATTATAGTGGTGCGAATATGCAGGTTAGGCTTGAGTGACAGGATTTTTTCCGAATTCAGTCGACCACTGCGGTGAGACGCGGAAAGCTAACGGCTGAAAAATGTGTATATGAGCAGTGTAGTGAAGGTTCTTCACGCCAACGTGATCACTACTCTACAACTGCCTGTATTGCCCAAGCTGCCGTTTTAGGGCGACGGACTTAGCGGCTGAAGCTTCTTCCGCCCTTACTCGCCCAGATTTGAGTCTTCGACGTTCCCAATAACACCGTTTTGTTCATAACGAGAAGCTTATCGAATGATATCACTCTCGACCAATTTGGAAAAAATCGATTTTTTGACAATTTCTCACCGAGGACGAGCACGAGCTAGGCCGAGCATGCGCTGACAATGTCGTCACCGAAAACCGATATTTTCAAATTTCGCCAATTTGTGCACCATTCGATAGAGATTCTGATAGCGAATCGAACCGTTTTACTTAAAGTAGCGAGAAATGTAATCTGAGCGAGTAAGGGCGCGGAGAACATCGACCGTTGATGTGCCAAATTACGACGCGCGGGCGTGTTTGGAGCATAATAACTCCGTAAAGCCTGAATTGTTCCGGCTAGTGCTTGAGGGTTTTGTAGTCAGTAAGAAGATTTTGTGGCATTCCAAAGCACAGCGACGTAGCTTAAGAACGGGCAAAGTTATAGCGGTGTGAATATGCAGGTTAGGCTTAAGTGACAGGATTTTTTCCGAATTGAGTCGACCACTGCGGTGAGACGCGGAAAGCTAACGGCTCAAAAATGTGTATATGAGCAGTGTAGTGAAGGTTCTTCACGCCAACGTGATCACTACTCTACACCTGTCTGTATTGCCCTAACCCAAGCTGCCGTTTTAGGGCGACGGACTTAGCGGCTGAAGCTTCTTCCGCCCTTACTCGCCCAGATTTGAGTCTTCGACGTTCCCAATAACACCGTTTTGTTCATAACGAGAAGCTTATCGAATGATATCACTCTCGACCAATTTGGAAAAAATCGATTTTTTGACAATTTCTCACCGAGGACGAGCACGAGCTAGGCCGAGCATGCGCTGACAATGTCGTCACCGAAAACCGATATTTTCAAATTTCGCCAATTTGTGCACCATTCGATAGAGATTCTGATAGCGAATCGAACCGTTTTACTTAAAGTAGCGAGAAATGTAATCTGAGCGAGTAAGGGCGCGGAGAACATCGACCGTTGATGTGCGAAATTACGACGTGCGGGCGTGTTTGGAGCATTATAACTCCGTAAAGCCTGAATTGTTCCGGATAGTGCTTGAGTGTTTTGTAGTCAGTAAGAAGGTTTAGTGGCATTCCAAAGCACAGCGACGTAGCTTAAGAACGGGCAAAGTTATAGCGGTGTGAATATGCAGGTTAGGCTTAAGTGACAGGATTTTTTCCGAATTGAGTCGACCACTGCGGTGAGACGCGGAAAGCTAACGGCTCAAAAATGTGTATGTGAGCAGTGTAGTGAAGGTTCTTCACGCCAACGTGATCACTACTCTACACCTGTCTGTATTGCCCTAACCCAAGCTGCCGTTTTAGGGCGACGGACTTAGCGGCTGAAGCTTCTTCCGCCCTTACTCGCCCAGATTTGAGTCTTCGACGTTAACAATAACACCGTTTTGTTCAGCTCGAAAAGCTCTCTCGAACGGTGTGAATCTCGACCAATTTGGAAAAAATCGATTTTTTGACAATTTCCCATCGAGGACGAGCACGAGCTAGGCCGAGCCTGCGCTGACAATGTCGTCACCGAAAACCGATATTTTCAAATTTCGCCAGTTTGGGTACCGTTCGATAGAGTTTTTGATAGCGAATTGAACTGTTTTACTTAAAGTAGCGAGAAATGTAATCTGAGCGAGTAAGGGCGCGGAGAACATCGACCGTTGATGTGCCAAATTACGACGCGCGGGCATGTTTGGAGCATAATAACTCCGTAAAGCCTGAATTGTTCCGGCTAGTGCTAGAGGGTTTTGTAGACAGTAAGAAGGTATAGTGGCAGTCCAAAGCACAGCGACGTAGCTTAAGAACAGGCAAAGTTATAGCGGTGTGAATATGCAGGTTAGGCTTGAGTGACAGGATTTTTTCCGAATTCAGTCGACCACTGCGGTGAGACGCGGAAAGCTAACGGCTCAAAAATGTGTATATGAGCAGTGTAGTGAAGGTTCTTCACGCCAACGTGATCACTACTCTACACCTGTCTGTATTGCCCTAACCCAAGCTGCCGTTTTAGGGCGACGGACTTAGCGGCTGAAGCTTCTTCCGCCCTTACTCGCCCAGATTTGAGTCTTCGACGTTCCCAATAACACCGTTTTGTTCATAACGAGAAGCTTATCGAATGATATCACTCTCGACCAATTTGGAAAAAATCGATTTTTTGACAATTTCCCACCGAGGACGAGCACGAGCTAGGCCGAGCCTGCGCTGACAATGTCGTCACCGAAAACCGATATTTTCAAATTTCGCCAATTTGTGCACCATTCGATAGAGATTCTGATAGCGAATTGAACTGTTTTACTTAAAGTAGCGAGAAATGTAATCTGAGCGAGTAAGGGCGCGGAGAACATCGACCGTTGATGTGCCAAATTACGACGCGCGGGCATGTTTGGAGCATAATAACTCCGTAAAGCCTGAATTGTTCCGGCTAGTGCTAGAGGGTTTTGTAGACAGTAAGAAGGTATAGTGGCAGTCCAAAGCACAGCGACGTAGCTTAAGAACAGGCAAAGTTATAGCGGTGTGAATATGCAGGTTAGGCTTGAGTGACAGGATTTTTTCCGAATTGAGTCGACCACTGCGGTGAGACGCGGAAAGCTAACGGCTGAAAAATGTGTATATGAGCAGTGTAGTGAAGGTTCTTCACGCCAACGTGATCACTACTCTACACCTGTCTGTATTGCCCTAACCCAAGCTGCCGTTTTAGGGCGACGGACTTAGCGGCTGAAGCTTCTTCCGCCCTTACTCGCCCAGATTTGAGTCTTCGACGTTCCCAATAACACCGTTTTGTTCATAACGAGAAGCTTATCGAATGATATCACTCTCGACCAATTTGGAAAAAATCGATTTTTTGACAATTTCCCACCGAGGACGAGCACGAGCTAGGCCGAGCCTGCGCTGACAATGTCGTCACCGAAAACCGATATTTTCAAATTTCGCCAATTTGTGCACCATTCGATAGAGATTCTGATAGCAAATTGAAAGGTTTTACTTAGAGTAGCGAGAATTGTAAGATGAGCGAGTAAGGGCGCGGAGAACATCGACCGTTTATGTGCCAAATTACGACGCGCGGGCGTGTTTGGAGCATAATAACTCCGTAAAGCCTGAATTGTTCCGGCTAGTGCTTGAGGGTTTTGTAGACAGTAAGAAGGTATAGTGGCACTCCAAAGCACAGCGACGTAGCTTAAGAATGGGCAAAGTTATAGCGGTGTGAATATGCAGGTTAGGCTTAAGTGACAGGATTTTTTCCGAATTCAGTCTACCTTGCGGTGAGACGCGGAAAGCTAACGAAATAAAAGTGCGTAGGTGAGCAGTGCAGTGAAGGTTCTTCACGCTAACGTGATCACAACTCTACAACTGCCTGTATTGCCCTAACCCAAGCTGCCGTTTTAGGGCGACGGACTTAGCGGCTGAAGCTTCTTCCGCCCTTACTCGCCCAGATTTGAGTCTTCGACGTTCCCAATAACACCGTTTTGTTCATAACGAGAAGCTTATCGAATGATATCACTCTCGACCAATTTGGAAAAAATCGATTTTTTGACAATTTCCCATCGAGGACGAGCACGAGCTAAGCCGAGCCTGCGCTGACAATGTCGTCACCGAAAACCGATATTTTCAAATTTCGCCAGTTTGGGTACCGTTCGAAAGGGTTTTTTATAGCGAATTGAACTGTTTTACTTAAAGTAGCGAGAAATGTAAGATGAGCGAGTAAGGGCGCGGAGAACATCGACCGTTTATGTGCCAAATTACGACGCGCGGGCGTGTTTGGAGCATAATAACTCCGTAAAGCCTGAATTGTTCCGGCTAGTGCTTGAGGGTTTTGTAGACAGTAAGAAGGTATAGTGGCACTCCAAAGCACAGCGACGTAGCCTAAGAACGGGCAAAATTATAGTGGTGCGAATATGCAGGTTAGGCTTGAGTGACAGGATTTTTTCCGAATTCAGTCGACCACTGCGGTGAGACGCGGAAAGCTAACGAACTAAAAGTGCGTAGGTGAGCAGTGCAGTGAAGGTTCTTCACGCTAACGTGATCACAACTCTACAACTGCCTGTATTGCCCTAACCCAAGCTGCCGTTTTAGGGCGACGGACTTAGCGGCTGAAGCTTCTTCCGCCCTTACTCGCCCAGATTTGAGTCTTCGACATTCCCAATAACACGGTTTTGTTCAGCTCGAAAAGCTCTCTCGAACGGTGTGAATCACGACCAATTTGGAAAAAATCGATTTTTTGACAATTTCCCATCGAGGACGAGCATGAGCTAAGCCGAGCCTGCGCTGACAATGTCGTCACCGAAAACCGATATTTTCAAATTTCGCCAGTTTGGGTACCGTTCGATAGAGTTTTTGATAGCGAATTGAACTGTTTTACTTAAAGTAGCGAGAAATGTAATCTGAGCGAGTAAGGGCGCGGAGAACATCGACCGTTGATGTGCGAAATTACGACGTGCGGGCGTGTTTGGAGCATAATAACTCCGTAAAGCCTGAATTGTTCCGGCTAGTGCTTGATGGTTTTGTAGACAGTAAGAAGGTATAGTGGCAGTCCAAAGCACAGCGACGTAGCTTAAGAATGGGCAAAGTTATAGCGGTGTGAATATGCAGGTTAGGCTTAAGTGACAGGATTTTTTCCGAATTCAGTCTACCTTGCGGTGAGACGCGGAAAGCTAACGAACTAAAAGTGCGTAGGTGAGCAGTGCAGTGAAGGTTCTTCACGCTAACGTGATCACAACTCTACAACTGCCTGTATTGCCCTAACCCAAGCTGCCGTTTTAGGGCGACGGACTTAGCGGCTGAAGCTTCTTCCGCCCTTACTCGCCCAGATTTGAGTCTTCGACGTTCCCAATAACACCGTTTTGTTCATAACGAGAAGCTTATCGAATGATATCACTCTCGACCAATTTGGAAAAATCGATTTTTTGACAATTTCCCATCGAGGGCACGAGCTAAGCCGAGCATGCGATGACAATGACGTCACCGAAAACCGATATTTCCATATTTCGCCAGTTTGGGTACCGTTCGAAAGAGTTTTTTTATAGCGAATTGAAAGGTTTTACTTAGAGTAGCGAGAGAAAATTCCACGGATCTCCCTCGATAGAGAGCCTTCGGGCTCTCTTGTTAAGAGGGATCTCGGGCCGCTTGTCGCAGGGCCACGTGGCGCGTCCCCGGGTGGTGGATAGGGGAATTAAACGCGAACCAAATGCGACCGTGTACTGCCCAGAGACGCAGGTGGGATGCAGGGGATGGACTCCTTGCTCCTGCTGTGTCGGGTCGATGCGTTCCTTGTGCGTGGGAGCGGCATGTTCGTGCACAGTGTGCGTGGATGTGTCCGTGACTGTGCGGATTGTAACTGTGTCGGCTCGGCCAAAAGCTTGCACTCGGTAGACTGGGAGTACATGTAAGGCGATTCGAGGCCGCCTTAAGTCTCGCCCCGTCCCTTCGGGCAGTCTGGCTGGCTGCCCGGAGTTCTTCGCCCGCACGACAGAGCCTGACTAGCTACCCGTGTTGTATTCCAGTCAAACACAGCAGCACTAAAGGGCCTCATTCCCCTGACCCCGAAAGAGCCCCCATTTCTGCAGCGATGGGAAGGACGAGTACGGAGAGGCTGCTAAAATCTCAGGGCCTAACCAGGCTGCGCAAACTGAGAAGGACTAGGATGACGATCTGTACTTACAACGCCCGCACGCTTGCGTCGGAAGCATCCGTCGAGGACCTGATGATGCAAGCCAGGAAGATCAAGTACGACGTCATCGGACTGACCGAGACGAGAAGACACCACTCCCTACACGCCGCCTACGACTCCGGAGAAGAACTGTTCCTCGGAACATGCGACAGCAGGGGAGTAGGCGGCGTTGGTGTCCTCGTCAACACGCACTTGGCCATGAACATCGATTCGTACGAGTCTCTGACAAGCCGAATCGGACGTCTGCGACTGAAGCGATGTGGCTCCGTGCCAGCCTTGACTGTGTTCGTCGCGTATGCCCCAACATCCGACTACGACGACGAAGACGTCGAGGCCTTCTACGTGGAGCTGGAGAAGTTCTATAAGGAAGATCACACCTTCTACAAGGTGATCGTCGGCGACTTCAACGCCAAGATCGGGCCACGAAGGTCGCCGGAAGAACTTCACATCGGAACCCACGGTTTGGAGTGGAACGAGCAAGGTGAAAGGCTGTCTGAGTTTATCATGTCGACCAAGACCATCCATGGAAACTCGCAGTTCCAGAAGCCTCCCTCCCTACGATGGACCTGGGAATCCCCCGGTGGCCAGTTCCACAACGAGATCGACCACATCATCTTCAATCGCAAGTATTGCCTGACCGATGTCTCCGTTGTCCCCAAGTTCTACACGGGATCGGACCACCGCCTCCTTCGCGCGAGGTTCCGCTTTTCGCGTCAAGGAGAGAAGGCCGCGAAGTTCAAGAAGAGGAGTCCCAGAACGACCATCAACTGGGATCTCTACACCTCTCTTGTCGGCCTTTGGGAAGATGCCGTCATGGACAACGTCGACGAGGAATACGATCGCTTCGTGCACCATCTCCACGATAGTGCTAAGGGAGCCGAGAGCTTGAAGACCACCAAGAGACACCTGTCTCCGGAAACTCTCGAGCTGATACGCCAGCGTGGAGCAGCACGAGCGTCAGGCAACTATCAACTGACGTCCGAGCTTGCAAAGCTATGCAGAGCGGCGATAAAGGAAGATCTGAAGGAGAGAAGGGCGGAAGTGTTGGCTGAAGCAGCAGAGGCAGGGCTGAGCATCCGCAATGCCCGCCGGAACTTCGCCAACTTCAAGACCAAGATGACCGCTCTCCGACGTCCTGACGGAACCGTCACCTCTTCCAGAAGGACCATGGAGAAAGTCATCCACGACTTCTACTCCGATCTCTTCGATAGCCACGTCCACCTGCCCCTACGCCATCTTCCGCAGGATGGATACGTCATCCCCTCTGTTCTCCCTTCCGAGATCCGACACGCCATCTCGTCGGTGAAGAAACGTACAGCACCCGGTCCTGACAGGATCAGAGCTGAACACCTGAAGAACCTTCCGCCAGCGCTCATCAACACCCTGGCGCGGCTCTTCACACGTTACCTGTCGGAGTGCAAGGTTCCATCTCAGTGGAAGACCAGCAAGACCGTCTTGCTGTACAAGAAGGGAGACGTGCACGACATTGGCAACTATCGCCCGATCTGCCTGTTGTCCGTAGTCTACAAGCTGTTCACTCGAGTCATCCTGAATAGGATTAGTAGAACGCTGGACGAAGGACAGCCATGCGAACAAGCAGGATTTCGGAGAGGATTCAGCACGATCGACCACATACACACCATTACGAAGCTCATCGAAGTGTCGCGAGAGTACAAGCTGCCGCTGTGCCTTACTTTCATCGACCTGAAGAAGGCATTCGACTCCGTCGAGACTGAAGCGGTCATGGAAGCCCTGCTCACCCAGGGCGTTCCTACTCAGTACATCAGAGTCCTTCGAGAGCTGTACAGTGGATTCACGACCAAGATCTCACCATTCTACAACGACGTCGTCATTGACGTGAAGAGAGGGGTTCGACAAGGGGATACCATATCCCCGAAGCTCTTCAGCGCCACCCTCGAAAACGTCATGCGCGAACTAGAATGGGATGACATGGGAGTGAAGGTCGACGGCCGGCAACTGCACCATCTTCGCTTCGCTGACGACATCGTGCTCATAACACCGAGCATCAGCCAGGCGGAGCGAATGCTGGCCGACTTCGATCGTGTATGTGGAAGCGTTGGACTGCAGCTGAATCTTACGAAGACGATGTTCATGAAGAACGGATGGGTTTCTGATGCCCCATTCTCACTCAACGGAACGAACATCTCCGAATGCTCCAGCTATGTGTATCTGGGTCGCGAAGTCAACATGGCTAACGACCTAGCACCAGAGCTGAGCAGGAGGAAACGAGCGGCTTGGGGAGCTTTCAAGAGCGTCGAAGAAGTCGCGAAGAAGACGAAGAACGTCCGACTCCGTGCCCACCTATTCGACTCCACTGTTCTTCCTGCCCTAACATACGCCTCAGAGACCTGGGCTATACGAAAGCAGGATGAACACGCGATCAGCGTCGCGCAGCGTGGAATCGAGAGGACGATGCTCGGAGTGACACGACTCACGCAAGTGAGAGAAGGCCTCCGGAGTTCCGAGCTTCGCCGACGTTCGAAGATCAGAGACGCTGTCGCATGGGCCAAGTCGTCGAAAATTAGGTGGGCCGGCCACGTAATGCGATTCGCAGACACCCGCTGGACGAGAGCCGTCACAGACTGGATTCCGCGGGATGTCAAAAGAACACCAGGACGCCCACCAACGCGTTGGTCGGACTTCTTCGTGAAAGCCCTGAACGACCGATATGACGCTCTTCGTATCCCTCGAGCGAGGAGGATCCATTGGACCACTCTGGCACGCGACAGGGACGAATGGAGACGCTGCTGGCGCCCGCTCGAGCAAGTCGATGATCAACGGGACGACAGGTGATACAGGTGATACAGCGAGAATTGTAAGATGAGCGAGTAAGGGCGCGGAGAACATCGACCGTTGATGTGCCAAATTACGACGCGCGGGCGTGTTTGGAGCATAATAACTCCGTAAAGCCTGAATTGTTCCGGCTATTGCTTGAGGGTTTTGTAGACAGTAAGAAGGTATAGTGGCATTCCACAGCACAGCGACGTAGCCTAAGAACGGGCAAAATTATAGTGGTGCGAATATGCAGGTTAGGCTTGAGTGACAGGATTTTTTCCGAATTCAGTCGACCACTGCGGTGAGACGCGGAAAGCTAACGGCTCAAAAATGTGTATATGAGCAGTGTAGTGAAGGCTCTTCACGCCAACTTGATCACAACTCTACACCTGCCTGTATTGCCCTAACCCAAGCTGCCGTTTTAGGGCGACGGACTTAGCGGCTGAAGCTTCTTCCGCCCTTACTCGCCCAGATTTGAGTCTTCGACGTTACCAATAACACCGTTTTGTTCATAACGAGAAGCTTATCGAATGATATCACTCTCGACCAATTTGGAAAAATCGATTTTTTGACAATTTCCCATCGAGGGCACGAGCTAAGCCGAGCATGCGATGACAATGACGTCACCGAAAACCGATATTTCCATATTTCGCCAGTTTGGGTACCGTTCGAAAGAGTTTTTTATAGCGAATTGAAAGGTTTTACTTAGAGTAGCGAGAATTGTAAGATGAGCGAGTAAGGGCGCGGAGAACATCGACCGTTGATGTGCCAAATTACGACGCGCGGGCGTGTTTGGAGCATAATAACTCCGTAAAGCCTGAATTGTTCCGGCTAGTGCTTGAGGGTTTTGTAGACAGTAAGAAGGTATAGTGGCATTCCACAGCACAGCGACGTAGCCTAAGAACGGGCAAAATTATAGTGGTGCGAATATGCAGGTTAGGCTTGAGTGACAGGATTTTTTCCGAATTCAGTCGACCACTGCGGTGAGACGCGGAAAGCTAACGGCTCAAAAATGTGTATATGAGCAGTGTAGTGAAGGCTCTTCACGCCAACTTGATCACAACTCTACACCTGCCTGTATTGCCCTAACCCAAGCTGCCGTTTTAGGGCGACGGACTTAGCGGCTGAAGCTTCTTCCGCCCTTACTCGCCCAGATTTGAGTCTTCGACGTTACCAATAACACCGTTTTGTTCATAACGAGAAGCTTATCGAATGACATCACTCTCGACCAATTTGGAAAAATCGATTTTTTGACAATTTCCCATCGAGGGCACGAGCTAAGCCGAGCATGCGATGACAATGACGTCACCGAAAACCGATATTTCCATATTTCGCCAGTTTGGGTACCGTTCGAAAGAGTTTTTTATAGCGAATTGAAAGGTTTTACTTAGAGTAGCGAGAATTGTAAGATGAGCGAGTAAGGGCGCGGAGAACATCGACCGTTGATGTGCCAAATTACGACGCGCGGGCGTGTTTGGAGCATAATAACTCCGTAAAGCCTGAATTGTTCCGGCTATTGCTTGAGGGTTTTGTAGACAGTAAGAAGGTATAGTGGCATTCCACAGCACAGCGACGTAGCCTAAGAACGGGCAAAATTATAGTGGTGCGAATATGCAGGTTAGGCTTGAGTGACAGGATTTTTTCCGAATTCAGTCGACCACTGCGGTGAGACGCGGAAAGCTAACGGCTCAAAAATGTGTATATGAGCAGTGTAGTGAAGGCTCTTCACGCCAACTTGATCACAACTCTACACCTGCCTGTATTGCCCTAACCCAAGCTGCCGTTTTAGGGCGACGGACTTAGCGGCTGAAGCTTCTTCCGCCCTTACTCGCCCAGATTTGAGTCTTCGACGTTACCAATAACACCGTTTTGTTCATAACGAGAAGCTTATCGAATGATATCACTCTCGACCAATTTGGAAAAATCGATTTTTTGACAATTTCCCATCGAGGGCACGAGCTAAGCCGAGCATGCGATGACAATGACGTCACCGAAAACCGATATTTCCATATTTCGCCAGTTTGGGTACCGTTCGAAAGAGTTTTTTATAGCGAATTGAAAGGTTTTACTTAGAGTAGCGAGAATTGTAAGATGAGCGAGTAAGGGCGCGGAGAACATCGACCGTTGATGTGCCAAATTACGACGCGCGGGCGTGTTTGGAGCATAATAACTCCGTAAAGCCTGAATTGTTCCGGCTAGTGCTTGAGGGTTTTGTAGACAGTAAGAAGGTATAGTGGCATTCCACAGCACAGCGACGTAGCCTAAGAACGGGCAAAATTATAGTGGTGCGAATATGCAGGTTAGGCTTGAGTGACAGGATTTTTTCCGAATTCAGTCGACCACTGCGGTGAGACGCGGAAAGCTAACGGCTCAAAAATGTGTATATGAGCAGTGTAGTGAAGGCTCTTCACGCCAACTTGATCACAACTCTACACCTGCCTGTATTGCCCTAACCCAAGCTGCCGTTTTAGGGCGACGGACTTAGCGGCTGAAGCTTCTTCCGCCCTTACTCGCCCAGATTTGAGTCTTCGACGTTACCAATAACACCGTTTTGTTCAGCTCGAAAAGCTCTCTCGAACGGTGTGAATCTCGACCAATTTGGAAAAAATCGATTTTTTGACAATTTCCCATCGAGGACGAGCACGAGCTAGGCCGAGCCTGCGCTGACAATGTCGTCACCGAAAACCAATATTTTCAAATTTCGCCAATTTGTGCACCATTCGATAGAGATTCTGATAGCGAATTGAACTGTTTTACTTAAAGTAGCGAGAAATGTAATCTGAGCGAGTAAGGGCGCGGAGAACATCGACCGTTGATGTGCCAAATTACGACGCGCGGGCGTGTTTGGAGCATAATAACTCCGTAAAGCCTGAATTGTTCCGGCTAGTGCTTGAGGGTTTTGTAGACAGTAAGAAGGTATAGTGGCATTCCACAGCACAGCGACGTAGCCTAAGAACGGGCAAAATTATAGCGGTGCGAATATGCAGGTTAGGCTTGAGTGACAGGATTTTTTCCGAATTCAGTCGACCACTGCGGTGAGACGCGGAAAGCTAACGGCTCAAAAATGTGTATATGAGCAGTGTAGTGAAGGCTCTTCACGCCAACTTGATCACAACTCTACACCTGCCTGTATTGCCCTAACCCAAGCTGCCGTTTTAGGGCGACGGACTTAGCGGCTGAAGCTTCTTCCGCCCTTACTCGCCCAGATTTGAGTCTTCGACGTTCCCAATAACACCGTTTTGTTCATAACGAGAAGCTTATCGAATGATATCACTCTCGACCAATTTGGAAAAAATCGATTTTTTGACAATTTCCCATCGAGGACGAGCACGAGCTAAGCCGAGCCTGCGCTGACAATGTCGTCACCGAAAACCGATATTTTCAAATTTCGCCAGTTTGGGTACCGTTCGAAAGGGTTTTTTATAGCGAATTGAACTGTTTTACTTAAAGTAGCGAGAAATGTAAGATGAGCGAGTAAGGGCGCGGAGAACATCGACCGTTTATGTGCCAAATTACGACGCGCGGGCGTGTTTGGAGCATAATAACTCCGTAAAGCCTGAATTGTTCCGGCTAGTGCTTGAGGGTTTTGTAGACAGTAAGAAGGTATAGTGGCACTCCAAAGCACAGCGACGTAGCCTAAGAACGGGCAAAATTATAGTGGTGCGAATATGCAGGTTAGGCTTGAGTGACAGGATTTTTTCCGAATTCAGTCGACCACTGCGGTGAGACGCGGAAAGCTAACGAACTAAAAGTGCGTAGGTGAGCAGTGCAGTGAAGGTTCTTCACGCTAACGTGATCACAACTCTACAACTGCCTGTATTGCCCTAACCCAAGCTGCCGTTTTAGGGCGACGGACTTAGCGGCTGAAGCTTCTTCCGCCCTTACTCGCCCAGATTTGAGTCTTCGACATTCCCAATAACACGGTTTTGTTCAGCTCGAAAAGCTCTCTCGAACGGTGTGAATCACGACCAATTTGGAAAAAATCGATTTTTTGACAATTTCCCATCGAGGACGAGCATGAGCTAAGCCGAGCCTGCGCTGACAATGTCGTCACCGAAAACCGATATTTTCAAATTTCGCCAGTTTGGGTACCGTTCGATAGAGTTTTTGATAGCGAATTGAACTGTTTTACTTAAAGTAGCGAGAAATGTAATCTGAGCGAGTAAGGGCGCGGAGAACATCGACCGTTGATGTGCGAAATTACGACGTGCGGGCGTGTTTGGAGCATAATAACTCCGTAAAGCCTGAATTGTTCCGGCTAGTGCTTGATGGTTTTGTAGACAGTAAGAAGGTATAGTGGCAGTCCAAAGCACAGCGACGTAGCTTAAGAATGGGCAAAGTTATAGCGGTGTGAATATGCAGGTTAGGCTTAAGTGACAGGATTTTTTCCGAATTCAGTCTACCTTGCGGTGAGACGCGGAAAGCTAACGAACTAAAAGTGCGTAGGTGAGCAGTGCAGTGAAGGTTCTTCACGCTAACGTGATCACAACTCTACAACTGCCTGTATTGCCCTAACCCAAGCTGCCGTTTTAGGGCGACGGACTTAGCGGCTGAAGCTTCTTCCGCCCTTACTCGCCCAGATTTGAGTCTTCGACGTTCCCAATAACACCGTTTTGTTCATAACGAGAAGCTTATCGAATGATATCACTCTCGACCAATTTGGAAAAAATCGATTTTTTGACAATTTCCCATCGAGGACGAGCACGAGCTAAGCCGAGCCTGCGCTGACAATGTCGTCACCGAAAACCGATATTTTCAAATTTCGCCAGTTTGGGTACCGTTCGAAAGGGTTTTTTATAGCGAATTGAACTGTTTTACTTAAAGTAGCGAGAAATGTAAGATGAGCGAGTAAGGGCGCGGAGAACATCGACCGTTTATGTGCCAAATTACGACGCGCGGGCGTGTTTGGAGCATAATAACTCCGTAAAGCCTGAATTGTTCCGGCTAGTGCTTGAGGGTTTTGTAGACAGTAAGAAGGTATAGTGGCACTCCAAAGCACAGCGACGTAGCCTAAGAACGGGCAAAATTATAGTGGTGCGAATATGCAGGTTAGGCTTGAGTGACAGGATTTTTTCCGAATTCAGTCGACCACTGCGGTGAGACGCGGAAAGCTAACGAACTAAAAGTGCGTAGGTGAGCAGTGCAGTGAAGGTTCTTCACGCTAACGTGATCACAACTCTACAACTGCCTGTATTGCCCTAACCCAAGCTGCCGTTTTAGGGCGACGGACTTAGCGGCTGAAGCTTCTTCCGCCCTTACTCGCCCAGATTTGAGTCTTCGACATTCCCAATAACACGGTTTTGTTCAGCTCGAAAAGCTCTCTCGAACGGTGTGAATCACGACCAATTTGGAAAAAATCGATTTTTTGACAATTTCCCATCGAGGACGAGCATGAGCTAAGCCGAGCCTGCGCTGACAATGTCGTCACCGAAAACCGATATTTTCAAATTTCGCCAGTTTGGGTACCGTTCGATAGAGTTTTTGATAGCGAATTGAACTGTTTTACTTAAAGTAGCGAGAAATGTAATCTGAGCGAGTAAGGGCGCGGAGAACATCGACCGTTGATGTGCGAAATTACGACGTGCGGGCGTGTTTGGAGCATAATAACTCCGTAAAGCCTGAATTGTTCCGGCTAGTGCTTGATGGTTTTGTAGACAGTAAGAAGGTATAGTGGCAGTCCAAAGCACAGCGACGTAGCTTAAGAATGGGCAAAGTTATAGCGGTGTGAATATGCAGGTTAGGCTTAAGTGACAGGATTTTTTCCGAATTCAGTCTACCTTGCGGTGAGACGCGGAAAGCTAACGAACTAAAAGTGCGTAGGTGAGCAGTGCAGTGAAGGTTCTTCACGCTAACGTGATCACAACTCTACAACTGCCTGTATTGCCCTAACCCAAGCTGCCGTTTTAGGGCGACGGACTTAGCGGCTGAAGCTTCTTCCGCCCTTACTCGCCCAGATTTGAGTCTTCGACGTTCCCAATAACACCGTTTTGTTCATAACGAGAAGCTTATCGAATGATATCACTCTCGACCAATTTGGAAAAATCGATTTTTTGACAATTTCCCATCGAGGGCACGAGCTAAGCCGAGCATGCGATGACAATGACGTCACCGAAAACCGATATTTCCATATTTCGCCAGTTTGGGTACCGTTCGAAAGAGTTTTTTTATAGCGAATTGAAAGGTTTTACTTAGAGTAGCGAGAGAAAATTCCACGGATCTCCCTCGATAGAGAGCCTTCGGGCTCTCTTGTTAAGAGGGATCTCGGGCCGCTTGTCGCAGGGCCACGTGGCGCGTCCCCGGGTGGTGGATAGGGGAATTAAACGCGAACCAAATGCGACCGTGTACTGCCCAGAGACGCAGGTGGGATGCAGGGGATGGACTCCTTGCTCCTGCTGTGTCGGGTCGATGCGTTCCTTGTGCGTGGGAGCGGCATGTTCGTGCACAGTGTGCGTGGATGTGTCCGTGACTGTGCGGATTGTAACTGTGTCGGCTCGGCCAAAAGCTTGCACTCGGTAGACTGGGAGTACATGTAAGGCGATTCGAGGCCGCCTTAAGTCTCGCCCCGTCCCTTCGGGCAGTCTGGCTGGCTGCCCGGAGTTCTTCGCCCGCACGACAGAGCCTGACTAGCTACCCGTGTTGTATTCCAGTCAAACACAGCAGCACTAAAGGGCCTCATTCCCCTGACCCCGAAAGAGCCCCCATTTCTGCAGCGATGGGAAGGACGAGTACGGAGAGGCTGCTAAAATCTCAGGGCCTAACCAGGCTGCGCAAACTGAGAAGGACTAGGATGACGATCTGTACTTACAACGCCCGCACGCTTGCGTCGGAAGCATCCGTCGAGGACCTGATGATGCAAGCCAGGAAGATCAAGTACGACGTCATCGGACTGACCGAGACGAGAAGACACCACTCCCTACACGCCGCCTACGACTCCGGAGAAGAACTGTTCCTCGGAACATGCGACAGCAGGGGAGTAGGCGGCGTTGGTGTCCTCGTCAACACGCACTTGGCCATGAACATCGATTCGTACGAGTCTCTGACAAGCCGAATCGGACGTCTGCGACTGAAGCGATGTGGCTCCGTGCCAGCCTTGACTGTGTTCGTCGCGTATGCCCCAACATCCGACTACGACGACGAAGACGTCGAGGCCTTCTACGTGGAGCTGGAGAAGTTCTATAAGGAAGATCACACCTTCTACAAGGTGATCGTCGGCGACTTCAACGCCAAGATCGGGCCACGAAGGTCGCCGGAAGAACTTCACATCGGAACCCACGGTTTGGAGTGGAACGAGCAAGGTGAAAGGCTGTCTGAGTTTATCATGTCGACCAAGACCATCCATGGAAACTCGCAGTTCCAGAAGCCTCCCTCCCTACGATGGACCTGGGAATCCCCCGGTGGCCAGTTCCACAACGAGATCGACCACATCATCTTCAATCGCAAGTATTGCCTGACCGATGTCTCCGTTGTCCCCAAGTTCTACACGGGATCGGACCACCGCCTCCTTCGCGCGAGGTTCCGCTTTTCGCGTCAAGGAGAGAAGGCCGCGAAGTTCAAGAAGAGGAGTCCCAGAACGACCATCAACTGGGATCTCTACACCTCTCTTGTCGGCCTTTGGGAAGATGCCGTCATGGACAACGTCGACGAGGAATACGATCGCTTCGTGCACCATCTCCACGATAGTGCTAAGGGAGCCGAGAGCTTGAAGACCACCAAGAGACGCCTGTCTCCGGAAACTCTCGAGCTGATACGCCAGCGTGGAGCAGCACGAGCGTCAGGCAACTATCAACTGACGTCCGAGCTTGCAAAGCTATGCAGAGCGGCGATAAAGGAAGATCTGAAGGAGAGAAGGGCGGAAGTGTTGGCTGAAGCAGCAGAGGCAGGGCTGAGCATCCGCAATGCCCGCCGGAACTTCGCCAACTTCAAGACCAAGATGACCGCTCTCCGACGTCCTGACGGAACCGTCACCTCTTCCAGAAGGACCATGGAGAAAGTCATCCACGACTTCTACTCCGATCTCTTCGATAGCCACGTCCACCTGCCCCTACGCCATCTTCCGCAGGATGGATACGTCATCCCCTCTGTTCTCCCTTCCGAGATCCGACACGCCATCTCGTCGGTGAAGAAACGTACAGCACCCGGTCCTGACAGGATCAGAGCTGAACACCTGAAGAACCTTCCGCCAGCGCTCATCAACACCCTGGCGCGGCTCTTCACACGTTACCTGTCGGAGTGCAAGGTTCCATCTCAGTGGAAGACCAGCAAGACCGTCTTGCTGTACAAGAAGGGAGACGTGCACGACATTGGCAACTATCGCCCGATCTGCCTGTTGTCCGTAGTCTACAAGCTGTTCACTCGAGTCATCCTGAATAGGATTAGTAGAACGCTGGACGAAGGACAGCCATGCGAACAAGCAGGATTTCGGAGAGGATTCAGCACGATCGACCACATACACACCATTACGAAGCTCATCGAAGTGTCGCGAGAGTACAAGCTGCCGCTGTGCCTTACTTTCATCGACCTGAAGAAGGCATTCGACTCCGTCGAGACTGAAGCGGTCATGGAAGCCCTGCTCACCCAGGGCGTTCCTACTCAGTACATCAGAGTCCTTCGAGAGCTGTACAGTGGATTCACGACCAAGATCTCACCATTCTACAACGACGTCGTCATTGACGTGAAGAGAGGGGTTCGACAAGGGGATACCATATCCCCGAAGCTCTTCAGCGCCACCCTCGAAAACGTCATGCGCGAACTAGAATGGGATGACATGGGAGTGAAGGTCGACGGCCGGCAACTGCACCATCTTCGCTTCGCTGACGACATCGTGCTCATAACACCGAGCATCAGCCAGGCGGAGCGAATGCTGGCCGACTTCGATCGTGTATGTGGAAGCGTTGGACTGCAGCTGAATCTTACGAAGACGATGTTCATGAAGAACGGATGGGTTTCTGATGCCCCATTCTCACTCAACGGAACGAACATCTCCGAATGCTCCAGCTATGTGTATCTGGGTCGCGAAGTCAACATGGCTAACGACCTAGCACCAGAGCTGAGCAGGAGGAAACGAGCGGCTTGGGGAGCTTTCAAGAGCGTCGAAGAAGTCGCGAAGAAGACGAAGAACGTCCGACTCCGTGCCCACCTATTCGACTCCACTGTTCTTCCTGCCCTAACATACGCCTCAGAGACCTGGGCTATACGAAAGCAGGATGAACACGCGATCAGCGTCGCGCAGCGTGGAATCGAGAGGACGATGCTCGGAGTGACACGACTCACGCAAGTGAGAGAAGGCCTCCGGAGTTCCGAGCTTCGCCGACGTTCGAAGATCAGAGACGCTGTCGCATGGGCCAAGTCGTCGAAAATTAGGTGGGCCGGCCACGTAATGCGATTCGCAGACACCCGCAGGACGAGAGCCGTCACAGACTGGATTCCGCGGGATGTCAAAAGAACACCAGGACGCCCACCAACGCGTTGGTCGGACTTCTTCGTGAAAGCCCTGAACGACCGATATGACGCTCTTCGTATCCCTCGAGCGAGGAGGATCCATTGGACCACTCTGGCACGCGACAGGGACGAATGGAGACGCTGCTGGCGCCCGCTCGAGCAAGTCGATGATCAACGGGACGACAGGTGATACAGGTGATACAGCGAGAATTGTAAGATGAGCGAGTAAGGGCGCGGAGAACATCGACCGTTGATGTGCCAAATTACGACGCGCGGGCGTGTTTGGAGCATAATAACTCCGTAAAGCCTGAATTGTTCCGGCTATTGCTTGAGGGTTTTGTAGACAGTAAGAAGGTATAGTGGCATTCCACAGCACAGCGACGTAGCCTAAGAACGGGCAAAATTATAGTGGTGCGAATATGCAGGTTAGGCTTGAGTGACAGGATTTTTTCCGAATTCAGTCGACCACTGCGGTGAGACGCGGAAAGCTAACGGCTCAAAAATGTGTATATGAGCAGTGTAGTGAAGGCTCTTCACGCCAACTTGATCACAACTCTACACCTGCCTGTATTGCCCTAACCCAAGCTGCCGTTTTAGGGCGACGGACTTAGCGGCTGAAGCTTCTTCCGCCCTTACTCGCCCAGATTTGAGTCTTCGACGTTACCAATAACACCGTTTTGTTCATAACGAGAAGCTTATCGAATGACATCACTCTCGACCAATTTGGAAAAATCGATTTTTTGACAATTTCCCATCGAGGGCACGAGCTAAGCCGAGCATGCGATGACAATGACGTCACCGAAAACCGATATTTCCATATTTCGCCAGTTTGGGTACCGTTCGAAAGAGTTTTTTATAGCGAATTGAAAGGTTTTACTTAGAGTAGCGAGAATTGTAAGATGAGCGAGTAAGGGCGCGGAGAACATCGACCGTTGATGTGCCAAATTACGACGCGCGGGCGTGTTTGGAGCATAATAACTCCGTAAAGCCTGAATTGTTCCGGCTAGTGCTTGAGGGTTTTGTAGACAGTAAGAAGGTATAGTGGCATTCCACAGCACAGCGACGTAGCCTAAGAACGGGCAAAATTATAGTGGTGCGAATATGCAGGTTAGGCTTGAGTGACAGGATTTTTTCCGAATTCAGTCGACCACTGCGGTGAGACGCGGAAAGCTAACGGCTCAAAAATGTGTATATGAGCAGTGTAGTGAAGGTTCTTCACGCCAACGTGATCACTACTCTACACCTGTCTGTATTGCCCTAACCCAAGCTGCCGTTTTAGGGCGACGGACTTAGCGGCTGAAGCTTCTTCCGCCCTTACTCGCCCAGATTTGAGTCTTCGACGTTACCAATAACACCGTTTTGTTCATAACGAGAAGCTTATCGAATGATATCACTCTCGACCAATTTGGAAAAATCGATTTTTTGACAATTTCCCATCGAGGGCACGAGCTAAGCCGAGCATGCGATGACAATGACGTCACCGAAAACCGATATTTCCATATTTCGCCAGTTTGGGTACCGTTCGAAAGAGTTTTTTATAGCGAATTGAAAGGTTTTACTTAGAGTAGCGAGAATTGTAAGATGAGCGAGTAAGGGCGCGGAGAACATCGACCGTTGATGTGCCAAATTACGACGCGCGGGCGTGTTTGGAGCATAATAACTCCGTAAAGCCTGAATTGTTCCGGCTAGTGCTTGAGGGTTTTGTAGACAGTAAGAAGGTATAGTGGCATTCCACAGCACAGCGACGTAGCCTAAGAACGGGCAAAATTATAGTGGTGCGAATATGCAGGTTAGGCTTGAGTGACAGGATTTTTTCCGAATTCAGTCGACCACTGCGGTGAGACGCGGAAAGCTAACGGCTCAAAAATGTGTATATGAGCAGTGTAGTGAAGGCTCTTCACGCCAACTTGATCACAACTCTACACCTGCCTGTATTGCCCTAACCCAAGCTGCCGTTTTAGGGCGACGGACTTAGCGGCTGAAGCTTCTTCCGCCCTTACTCGCCCAGATTTGAGTCTTCGACGTTACCAATAACACCGTTTTGTTCATAACGAGAAGCTTATCGAATGATATCACTCTCGACCAATTTGGAAAAATCGATTTTTTGACAATTTCCCATCGAGGGCACGAGCTAAGCCGAGCATGCGATGACAATGACGTCACCGAAAACCGATATTTCCATATTTCGCCAATTTGTGCACCATTCGATAGAGATTCTGATAGCGAATTGAAAGGTTTTACTTAGAGTAGCGAGAATTGTAAGATGAGCGAGTAAGGGCGCGGAGAACATCGACCGTTGATGTGCCAAATTACGACGCGCGGGCGTGTTTGGAGCATAATAACTCCGTAAAGCCTGAATTGTTCCGGCTAGTGCTTGAGGGTTTTGTAGACAGTAAGAAGGTATAGTGGCATTCCACAGCACAGCGACGTAGCCTAAGAACGGGCAAAATTATAGTGGTGCGAATATGCAGGTTAGGCTTGAGTGACAGGATTTTTTCCGAATTCAGTCGACCACTGCGGTGAGACGCGGAAAGCTAACGGCTCAAAAATGTGTATATGAGCAGTGTAGTGAAGGTTCTTCACGCCAACGTGATCACTACTCTACACCTGTCTGTATTGCCCTAACCCAAGCTGCCGTTTTAGGGCGACGGACTTAGCGGCTGAAGCTTCTTCCGCCCTTACTCGCCCAGATTTGAGTCTTCGACGTTCCCAATAACACCGTTTTGTTCATAACGAGAAGCTTATCGAATGATATCACTCTCGACCAATTTGGAAAAAATCGATTTTTTGACAATTTCTCACCGAGGACGAGCACGAGCTAGGCTGAGCCTGCGCTGACAATGTCGTCACCGAAAACCGATATTTTCAAATTTCGCCAATTTGTGCACCATTCGATAGAGATTCTGATAGCGAATCGAACCGTTTTACTTAAAGTAGCGAGAAATGTAATCTGAGCGAGTAAGGGCGCGGAGAACATCGACCGTTGATGTGCGAAATTACGACGCGCGGGCGTGTTTGGAGCATAATAACTCCGGAATGCCTGAATTGTTCCGGCTAGTGCTTGAGGGTTTTGTAGCCAGTAAGAAGATTTAGTGGCATTCCAAAGCACAGCGACGTAGCTTAAGAACGTGCAAAGTTATAGCGGTGTGAATATGCAGGTTAGGCTTAAGTGACAGGATTTTTTCCGAATTGAGTCGACCACTGCGGTGAGACGCGGAAAGCTAACGGCTGAAAAATGTGTATATGAGCAGTGTAGTGAAGGTTCTTCACGCCAACGTGATCACTACTCTACAACTGCCTGTATTGCCCAAGCTGCCGTTTTAGGGCGACGGACTTAGCGGCTGAAGCTTCTTCCGCCCTTACTCGCCCAGATTTGAGTCTTCGACGTTCCCAATAACACCGTTTTGTTCATAACGAGAAGCTTATCGAATGATATCACTCTCGACCAATTTGGAAAAAATCGATTTTTTGACAATTTCTCACCGAGGACGAGCACGAGCTAGGCCGAGCATGCGCTGACAATGTCGTCACCGAAAACCGATATTTTCAAATTTCGCCAATTTGTGCACCATTCGATAGAGATTCTGATAGCGAATCGAACCGTTTTACTTAAAGTAGCGAGAAATGTAATCTGAGCGAGTAAGGGCGCGGAGAACATCGACCGTTGATGTGCCAAATTACGACGCGCGGGCGTGTTTGGAGCATAATAACTCCGTAAAGCCTGAATTGTTCCGGATAGTGCTTGAGTGTTTTGTAGTCAGTAAGAAGATTTTGTGGCATTCCAAAGCACAGCGACGTAGCTTAAGAACGGGCAAAGTTATAGCGGTGTGAATATGCAGGTTAGGCTTAAGTGACAGGATTTTTTCCGAATTGAGTCGACCACTGCGGTGAGACGCGGAAAGCTAACGGCTCAAAAATGTGTATATGAGCAGTGTAGTGAAGGTTCTTCACGCCAACGTGATCACTACTCTACACCTGTCTGTATTGCCCTAACCCAAGCTGCCGTTTTAGGGCGACGGACTTAGCGGCTGAAGCTTCTTCCGCCCTTACTCGCCCAGATTTGAGTCTTCGACGTTCCCAATAACACCGTTTTGTTCATAACGAGAAGCTTATCGAATGATATCACTCTCGACCAATTTGGAAAAAATCGATTTTTTGACAATTTCTCACCGAGGACGAGCACGAGCTAGGCCGAGCATGCGCTGACAATGTCGTCACCGAAAACCGATATTTTCAAATTTCGCCAATTTGTGCACCATTCGATAGAGATTCTGATAGCGAATCGAACCGTTTTACTTAAAGTAGCGAGAAATGTAATCTGAGCGAGTAAGGGCGCGGAGAACATCGACCGTTGATGTGCGAAATTACGACGTGCGGGCGTGTTTGGAGCATAATAACTCCGTAAAGCCTGAATTGTTCCGGCTAGTGCTTGAGGGTTTTGTAGACAGTAAGAAGGTATAGTGGCAGTCCAAAGCACAGCGACGTAGTTTAAGAACAGGCAAAATTATAGCGGTGCGAATATGCAGGTTAGGCTTGAGTGACAGGATTTTTTCCGAATTGAGTCGACCACTGCGGTGAGACGCGGAAAGCTAACGGCTGAAAAATGTGTATATGAGCAGTGTAGTGAAGGTTCTTCACGCCAACGTGATCACTACTCTACACCTGTCTGTATTGCCCTAACCCAAGCTGCCGTTTTAGGGCGACGGACTTAGCGGCTGAAGCTTCTTCCGCCCTTACTCGCCCAGATTTGAGTCTTCGACGTTCCCAATAACACCGTTTTGTTCATAACGAGAAGCTTATCGAATGATATCACTCTCGACCAATTTGGAAAAAATCGATTTTTTGACAATTTCCCACCGAGGACGAGCACGAGCTAGGCCGAGCCTGCGCTGACAATGTCGTCACCGAAAACCGATATTTTCAAATTTCGCCAATTTGTGCACCATTCGATAGAGATTCTGATAGCGAATTGAAAGGTTTTACTTAGAGTAGCGAGAATTGTAAGATGAGCGAGTAAGGGCGCGGAGAACATCGACCGTTTATGTGCCAAATTACGACGCGCGGGCGTGTTTGGAGCATAATAACTCCGTAAAGCCTGAATTGTTCCGGCTAGTGCTTGAGGGTTTTGTAGACAGTAAGAAGGTATAGTGGCACTCCAAAGCACAGCGACGTAGCCTAAGAATGGGCAAAGTTATAGCGGTGTGAATATGCAGGTTAGGCTTAAGTGACAGGATTTTTTCCGAATTCAGTCTACCTTGCGGTGAGACGCGGAAAGCTAACGAACTAAAAGTGCGTAGGTGAGCAGTGCAGTGAAGGTTCTTCACGCTAACGTGATCACAACTCTACAACTGCCTGTATTGCCCTAACCCAAGCTGCCGTTTTAGGGCGACGGACTTAGCGGCTGAAGCTTCTTCCGCCCTTACTCGCCCAGATTTGAGTCTTCGACGTTCCCAATAACACCGTTTTGTTCATAACGAGAAGCTTATCGAATGATATCACTCTCGACCAATTTGGAAAAAATCGATTTTTTGACAATTTCCCATCGAGGACGAGCACGAGCTAAGCCGAGCCTGCGCTGACAATGTCGTCACCGAAAACCGATATTTTCAAATTTCGCCAGTTTGGGTACCGTTCGAAAGGGTTTTTTATAGCGAATTGAACTGTTTTACTTAAAGTAGCGAGAAATGTAAGATGAGCGAGTAAGGGCGCGGAGAACATCGACCGTTTATGTGCCAAATTACGACGCGCGGGCGTGTTTGGAGCATAATAACTCCGTAAAGCCTGAATTGTTCCGGCTAGTGCTTGAGGGTTTTGTAGACAGTAAGAAGGTATAGTGGCACTCCAAAGCACAGCGACGTAGCCTAAGAACGGGCAAAATTATAGTGGTGCGAATATGCAGGTTAGGCTTGAGTGACAGGATTTTTTCCGAATTCAGTCGACCACTGCGGTGAGACGCGGAAAGCTAACGAACTAAAAGTGCGTAGGTGAGCAGTGCAGTGAAGGTTCTTCACGCTAACGTGATCACAACTCTACAACTGCCTGTATTGCCCTAACCCAAGCTGCCGTTTTAGGGCGACGGACTTAGCGGCTGAAGCTTCTTCCGCCCTTACTCGCCCAGATTTGAGTCTTCGACATTCCCAATAACACGGTTTTGTTCAGCTCGAAAAGCTCTCTCGAACGGTGTGAATCACGACCAATTTGGAAAAAATCGATTTTTTGACAATTTCCCATCGAGGACGAGCATGAGCTAAGCCGAGCCTGCGCTGACAATGTCGTCACCGAAAACCGATATTTTCAAATTTCGCCAGTTTGGGTACCGTTCGATAGAGTTTTTGATAGCGAATTGAACTGTTTTACTTAAAGTAGCGAGAAATGTAATCTGAGCGAGTAAGGGCGCGGAGAACATCGACCGTTGATGTGCGAAATTACGACGTGCGGGCGTGTTTGGAGCATAATAACTCCGTAAAGCCTGAATTGTTCCGGCTAGTGCTTGATGGTTTTGTAGACAGTAAGAAGGTATAGTGGCAGTCCAAAGCACAGCGACGTAGCTTAAGAATGGGCAAAGTTATAGCGGTGTGAATATGCAGGTTAGGCTTAAGTGACAGGATTTTTTCCGAATTCAGTCTACCTTGCGGTGAGACGCGGAAAGCTAACGAACTAAAAGTGCGTAGGTGAGCAGTGCAGTGAAGGTTCTTCACGCTAACGTGATCACAACTCTACACCTGCCTGTATTGCCCTAACCCAAGCTGCCGTTTTAGGGCGACGGACTTAGCGGCTGAAGCTTCTTCCGCCCTTACTCGCCCAGATTTGAGTCTTCGACGTTCCCAATAACACCGTTTTGTTCATAACGAGAAGCTTATCGAATGATATCACTCTCGACCAATTTGGAAAAATCGATTTTTTGACAATTTCCCATCGAGGGCACGAGCTAAGCCGAGCATGCGATGACAATGACGTCACCGAAAACCGATATTTCCATATTTCGCCAGTTTGGGTACCGTTCGAAAGAGTTTTTTTATAGCGAATTGAAAGGTTTTACTTAGAGTAGCGAGAGAAAATTCCACGGATCTCCCTCGATAGAGAGCCTTCGGGCTCTCTTGTTAAGAGGGATCTCGGGCCGCTTGTCGCAGGGCCACGTGGCGCGTCCCCGGGTGGTGGATAGGGGAATTAAACGCGAACCAAATGCGACCGTGTACTGCCCAGAGACGCAGGTGGGATGCAGGGGATGGACTCCTTGCTCCTGCTGTGTCGGGTCGATGCGTTCCTTGTGCGTGGGAGCGGCATGTTCGTGCACAGTGTGCGTGGATGTGTCCGTGACTGTGCGGATTGTAACTGTGTCGGCTCGGCCAAAAGCTTGCACTCGGTAGACTGGGAGTACATGTAAGGCGATTCGAGGCCGCCTTAAGTCTCGCCCCGTCCCTTCGGGCAGTCTGGCTGGCTGCCCGGAGTTCTTCGCCCGCACGACAGAGCCTGACTAGCTACCCGTGTTGTATTCCAGTCAAACACAGCAGCACTAAAGGGCCTCATTCCCCTGACCCCGAAAGAGCCCCCATTTCTGCAGCGATGGGAAGGACGAGTACGGAGAGGCTGCTAAAATCTCAGGGCCTAACCAGGCTGCGCAAACTGAGAAGGACTAGGATGACGATCTGTACTTACAACGCCCGCACGCTTGCGTCGGAAGCATCCGTCGAGGACCTGATGATGCAAGCCAGGAAGATCAAGTACGACGTCATCGGACTGACCGAGACGAGAAGACACCACTCCCTACACGCCGCCTACGACTCCGGAGAAGAACTGTTCCTCGGAACATGCGACAGCAGGGGAGTAGGCGGCGTTGGTGTCCTCGTCAACACGCACTTGGCCATGAACATCGATTCGTACGAGTCTCTGACAAGCCGAATCGGACGTCTGCGACTGAAGCGATGTGGCTCCGTGCCAGCCTTGACTGTGTTCGTCGCGTATGCCCCAACATCCGACTACGACGACGAAGACGTCGAGGCCTTCTACGTGGAGCTGGAGAAGTTCTATAAGGAAGATCACACCTTCTACAAGGTGATCGTCGGCGACTTCAACGCCAAGATCGGGCCACGAAGGTCGCCGGAAGAACTTCACATCGGAACCCACGGTTTGGAGTGGAACGAGCAAGGTGAAAGGCTGTCTGAGTTTATCATGTCGACCAAGACCATCCATGGAAACTCGCAGTTCCAGAAGCCTCCCTCCCTACGATGGACCTGGGAATCCCCCGGTGGCCAGTTCCACAACGAGATCGACCACATCATCTTCAATCGCAAGTATTGCCTGACCGATGTCTCCGTTGTCCCCAAGTTCTACACGGGATCGGACCACCGCCTCCTTCGCGCGAGGTTCCGCTTTTCGCGTCAAGGAGAGAAGGCCGCGAAGTTCAAGAAGAGGAGTCCCAGAACGACCATCAACTGGGATCTCTACACCTCTCTTGTCGGCCTTTGGGAAGATGCCGTCATGGACAACGTCGACGAGGAATACGATCGCTTCGTGCACCATCTCCACGATAGTGCTAAGGGAGCCGAGAGCTTGAAGACCACCAAGAGACGCCTGTCTCCGGAAACTCTCGAGCTGATACGCCAGCGTGGAGCAGCACGAGCGTCAGGCAACTATCAACTGACGTCCGAGCTTGCAAAGCTATGCAGAGCGGCGATAAAGGAAGATCTGAAGGAGAGAAGGGCGGAAGTGTTGGCTGAAGCAGCAGAGGCAGGGCTGAGCATCCGCAATGCCCGCCGGAACTTCGCCAACTTCAAGACCAAGATGACCGCTCTCCGACGTCCTGACGGAACCGTCACCTCTTCCAGAAGGACCATGGAGAAAGTCATCCACGACTTCTACTCCGATCTCTTCGATAGCCACGTCCACCTGCCCCTACGCCATCTTCCGCAGGATGGATACGTCATCCCCTCTGTTCTCCCTTCCGAGATCCGACACGCCATCTCGTCGGTGAAGAAACGTACAGCACCCGGTCCTGACAGGATCAGAGCTGAACACCTGAAGAACCTTCCGCCAGCGCTCATCAACACCCTGGCGCGGCTCTTCACACGTTACCTGTCGGAGTGCAAGGTTCCATCTCAGTGGAAGACCAGCAAGACCGTCTTGCTGTACAAGAAGGGAGACGTGCACGACATTGGCAACTATCGCCCGATCTGCCTGTTGTCCGTAGTCTACAAGCTGTTCACTCGAGTCATCCTGAATAGGATTAGTAGAACGCTGGACGAAGGACAGCCATGCGAACAAGCAGGATTTCGGAGAGGATTCAGCACGATCGACCACATACACACCATTACGAAGCTCATCGAAGTGTCGCGAGAGTACAAGCTGCCGCTGTGCCTTACTTTCATCGACCTGAAGAAGGCATTCGACTCCGTCGAGACTGAAGCGGTCATGGAAGCCCTGCTCACCCAGGGCGTTCCTACTCAGTACATCAGAGTCCTTCGAGAGCTGTACAGTGGATTCACGACCAAGATCTCACCATTCTACAACGACGTCGTCATTGACGTGAAGAGAGGGGTTCGACAAGGGGATACCATATCCCCGAAGCTCTTCAGCGCCACCCTCGAAAACGTCATGCGCGAACTAGAATGGGATGACATGGGAGTGAAGGTCGACGGCCGGCAACTGCACCATCTTCGCTTCGCTGACGACATCGTGCTCATAACACCGAGCATCAGCCAGGCGGAGCGAATGCTGGCCGACTTCGATCGTGTATGTGGAAGCGTTGGACTGCAGCTGAATCTTACGAAGACGATGTTCATGAAGAACGGATGGGTTTCTGATGCCCCATTCTCACTCAACGGAACGAACATCTCCGAATGCTCCAGCTATGTGTATCTGGGTCGCGAAGTCAACATGGCTAACGACCTAGCACCAGAGCTGAGCAGGAGGAAACGAGCGGCTTGGGGAGCTTTCAAGAGCGTCGAAGAAGTCGCGAAGAAGACGAAGAACGTCCGACTCCGTGCCCACCTATTCGACTCCACTGTTCTTCCTGCCCTAACATACGCCTCAGAGACCTGGGCTATACGAAAGCAGGATGAACACGCGATCAGCGTCGCGCAGCGTGGAATCGAGAGGACGATGCTCGGAGTGACACGACTCACGCAAGTGAGAGAAGGCCTCCGGAGTTCCGAGCTTCGCCGACGTTCGAAGATCAGAGACGCTGTCGCATGGGCCAAGTCGTCGAAAATTAGGTGGGCCGGCCACGTAATGCGATTCGCAGACACCCGCAGGACGAGAGCCGTCACAGACTGGATTCCGCGGGATGTCAAAAGAACACCAGGACGCCCACCAACGCGTTGGTCGGACTTCTTCGTGAAAGCCCTGAACGACCGATATGACGCTCTTCGTATCCCTCGAGCGAGGAGGATCCATTGGACCACTCTGGCACGCGACAGGGACGAATGGAGACGCTGCTGGCGCCCGCTCGAGCAAGTCGATGATCAACGGGACGACAGGTGATACAGGTGATACAGCGAGAATTGTAAGATGAGCGAGTAAGGGCGCGGAGAACATCGACCGTTGATGTGCCAAATTACGACGCGCGGGCGTGTTTGGAGCATAATAACTCCGTAAAGCCTGAATTGTTCCGGCTATTGCTTGAGGGTTTTGTAGACAGTAAGAAGGTATAGTGGCATTCCACAGCACAGCGACGTAGCCTAAGAACGGGCAAAATTATAGTGGTGCGAATATGCAGGTTAGGCTTGAGTGACAGGATTTTTTCCGAATTCAGTCGACCACTGCGGTGAGACGCGGAAAGCTAACGGCTCAAAAATGTGTATATGAGCAGTGTAGTGAAGGCTCTTCACGCCAACTTGATCACAACTCTACACCTGCCTGTATTGCCCTAACCCAAGCTGCCGTTTTAGGGCGACGGACTTAGCGGCTGAAGCTTCTTCCGCCCTTACTCGCCCAGATTTGAGTCTTCGACGTTACCAATAACACCGTTTTGTTCATAACGAGAAGCTTATCGAATGACATCACTCTCGACCAATTTGGAAAAATCGATTTTTTGACAATTTCCCATCGAGGGCACGAGCTAAGCCGAGCATGCGATGACAATGACGTCACCGAAAACCGATATTTCCATATTTCGCCAGTTTGGGTACCGTTCGAAAGAGTTTTTTATAGCGAATTGAAAGGTTTTACTTAGAGTAGCGAGAATTGTAAGATGAGCGAGTAAGGGCGCGGAGAACATCGACCGTTGATGTGCCAAATTACGACGCGCGGGCGTGTTTGGAGCATAATAACTCCGTAAAGCCTGAATTGTTCCGGCTAGTGCTTGAGGGTTTTGTAGACAGTAAGAAGGTATAGTGGCATTCCACAGCACAGCGACGTAGCCTAAGAACGGGCAAAATTATAGTGGTGCGAATATGCAGGTTAGGCTTGAGTGACAGGATTTTTTCCGAATTCAGTCGACCACTGCGGTGAGACGCGGAAAGCTAACGGCTCAAAAATGTGTATATGAGCAGTGTAGTGAAGGCTCTTCACGCCAACTTGATCACAACTCTACACCTGCCTGTATTGCCCTAACCCAAGCTGCCGTTTTAGGGCGACGGACTTAGCGGCTGAAGCTTCTTCCGCCCTTACTCGCCCAGATTTGAGTCTTCGACGTTACCAATAACACCGTTTTGTTCAGCTCGAAAAGCTCTCTCGAACGGTGTGAATCTCGACCAATTTGGAAAAAATCGATTTTTTGACAATTTCCCATCGAGGACGAGCACGAGCTAGGCCGAGCCTGCGCTGACAATGTCGTCACCGAAAACCAATATTTTCAAATTTCGCCAATTTGTGCACCATTCGATAGAGATTCTGATAGCGAATCGAACCGTTTTACTTAAAGTAGCGAGAAATGTAATCTGAGCGAGTAAGGGCGCGGAGAACATCGACCGTTGATGTGCGAAATTACGACGTGCGGGCGTGTTTGGAGCATAATAACTCCGTAAAGCCTGAATTGTTCCGGCTAGTGCTTGATGGTTTTGTAGACAGTAAGAAGGTATAGTGGCAGTCCAAAGCACAGCGACGTAGCTTAAGAATGGGCAAAGTTATAGCGGTGTGAATATGCAGGTTAGGCTTAAGTGACAGGATTTTTTCCGAATTCAGTCTACCTTGCGGTGAGACGCGGAAAGCTAACGAACTAAAAGTGCGTAGGTGAGCAGTGCAGTGAAGGTTCTTCACGCTAACGTGATCACAACTCTACAACTGCCTGTATTGCCCTAACCCAAGCTGCCGTTTTAGGGCGACGGACTTAGCGGCTGAAGCTTCTTCCGCCCTTACTCGCCCAGATTTGAGTCTTCGACGTTCGCAATAACACCGTTTTGTTCATAACGAGAAGCTTATCGAACGATATCACTCTCGACCAATTTGGAAAAATCGATTTTTTGACAATTTCCCATCGAGGGCACGAGCTAAGCCGAGCATGCGATGACAATGACGTCTCCGAAAACCGATATTTCCATATTTCGCCAGTTTGGGTACCGTTCGAAAGAGTTTTTTATAGCGAATTGAAAGGTTTTACTTAGAGTAGCGAGAATTGTAAGATGAGCGAGTAAGGGCGCGGAGAACATCGACCGTTGATGTGCCAAATTACGACGCGCGGGCGTGTTTGGAGCATAATAACTCCGTAAAGCCTGAATTGTTCCGGCTAGTGCTTGAGGGTTTTGTAGACAGTAAGAAGGTATAGTGGCATTCCACAGCACAGCGACGTAGCCTAAGAACGGGCAAAATTATAGTGGTGCGAATATGCAGGTTAGGCTTGAGTGACAGGATTTTTTCCGAATTCAGTCGACCACTGCGGTGAGACGCGGAAAGCTAACGGCTCAAAAATGTGTATATGAGCAGTGTAGTGAAGGCTCTTTACGCCAACTTGATCACAACTCTACACCTGCCTGTATTGCCCTAACCCAAGCTGCCGTTTTAGGGCGACGGACTTAGCGGCTGAAGCTTCTTCCGCCCTTACTCGCCCAGATTTGAGTCTTCGACGTTCCCAATAACACCGTTTTGTTCAGCTCGAAAAGCTCTCTCGAACGGTGTGAATCTCGACCAATTTGGAAAAAATCGATTTTTTGACAATTTCCCATCGAGGACGAGCACGAGCTAAGCCGAGCCTGCGCTGACAATGTCGTCACCGAAAACCGATATTTTCAAATTTCGCCAGTTTGGGTACCGTTCGAAAGGGTTTTTTATAGCGAATTGAACTGTTTTACTTAAAGTAGCGAGAAATGTAAGATGAGCGAGTAAGGGCGCGGAGAACATCGACCGTTGATGTGCCAAATTACGACGCGCGGGCGTGTTTGGAGCATAATAACTCCGTAAAGCCTGAATTGTTCCGGCTAGTGCTAGAGGGTTTTGTAGACAGTAAGAAAGCATAGTGGCAGTCCAAAGCACAGCGACGTAGTTTAAGAACAGGCAAAATTATAGCGGTGCGAATATGCAGGTTAGGCTTGAGTGACAGGATTTTTTCCGAATTCAGTCGACCACTGTGGTGAGACGCGGAAAGCTAACTGCTCAAAAATGTGTATATGAGCAGTGTAGTGAAGGCTCTTCACGCCAACTTGATCACAACTCTACACCTGCCTGTATTGCCCTAACCCAAGCTGCCGTTTTAGGGCGACGGACTTAGCGGCTGAAGCTTCTTCCGCCCTTACTCGCCCAGATTTGAGTCTTCGACGTTACCAATAACACCGTTTTGTTCAGCTCGAAAAGCTCTCTCGAACGGTGTGAATCTCGACCAATTTGGAAAAAATCGATTTTTTGACAATTTCCCATCGAGGACGAGCACGAGCTAAGCCGAGCCTGCGCTGACAATGTCGTCACCGAAAACCGATATTTTCAAATTTCGCCAGTTTGGGTACCGTTCGAAAGGGTTTTTTATAGCGAATTGAACTGTTTTACTTAAAGTAGCGAGAAATGTAAGATGAGCGAGTAAGGGCGCGGAGAACATCGACCGTTGATGTGCCAAATTACGACGCGCGGGCGTGTTTGGAGCATAATAACTCCGTAAAGCCTGAATTGTTCCGGCTAGTGCTAGAGGGTTTTGTAGACAGTAAGAAAGCATAGTGGCAGTCCAAAGCACAGCGACGTAGTTTAAGAACAGGCAAAATTATAGCGGTGCGAATATGCAGGTTAGGCTTGAGTGACAGGATTTTTTCCGAATTCAGTCGACCACTGTGGTGAGACGCGGAAAGCTAACTGCTCAAAAATGTGTATATGAGCAGTGTAGTGAAGGCTCTTCACGCCAACTTGATCACAACTCTACACCTGCCTGTATTGCCCTAACCCAAGCTGCCGTTTTAGGGCGACGGACTTAGCGGCTGAAGCTTCTTCCGCCCTTACTCGCCCAGATTTGAGTCTTCGACGTTCCCAATAACACCGTTTTGTTCAGCTCGAAAAGCTCTCTCGAACGGTGTGAATCTCGACCAATTTGGAAAAAATCGATTTTTTGACAATTTCCCATCGAGGACGAGCATGAGCTAAGCCGAGCCTGCGCTGACAATGTCGTCACCGAAAACCGATATTTTCAAATTTCGCCAATTTGTGCACCATTCGATAGAGATTCTGATAGCGAATTGAACTGTTTTACTTAAAGAAGCGAGAAATGTAATCTGAGCGAGTAAGGGCGCGGAGAACATCGACCGTTGATGTGCGAAATTACGACGTGCGGGCGTGTTTGGAGCATAATAACTCCGTAAAGCCTGAATTGTTCCGGCTAGTGCTTGAGGGTTTTGTAGACAGTAAGAAGGTATAGTGGCAGTCCAAAGCACAGCGACGTAGTTTAAGAACAGGCAAAATTATAGCGGTGCGAATATGCAGGTTAGGCTTGAGTGACAGGATTTTTTCCGAATTCAGTCTACCTTTGCGGTGAGACGCGGAAAGCTAACGAACTAAAAGTGCGTAGGTGAGCAGTGCAGTGAAGGTTCTTCACGCTAACGTGATCACAACTCTACAACTGCCTGTATTGCCCTAACCCAAGCTGTCGTTTTAGGGCGACGGACTTAGCGGCTGAAGCTTCTTCCGCCCTTACTCGCCCAGATTTGAGTCTTCGACGTTCGCAATAACACCGTTTTGTTCATAACGAGAAGCTTATCGAATGATATCACTCTCGACCAATTTGGAAAAATCGATTTTTTGACAATTTCCCATCGAGGGCACGAGCTAAGCCGAGCATGCGATGACAATGACGTCTCCGAAAACCGATATTTCCATATTTCGCCAGTTTGGGTACCGTTCGAAAGAGTTTTTTATAGCGAATTGAAAGGTTTTACTTAGAGTAGCGAGAATTGTAAGATGAGCGAGTAAGGGCGCGGAGAACATCGACCGTTGATGTGCCAAATTACGACGCGCGGGCGTGTTTGGAGCATAATAACTCCGTAAAGCCTGAATTGTTCCGGCTAGTGCTTGAGGGTTTTGTAGACAGTAAGAAGGTATAGTGGCATTCCACAGCACAGCGACGTAGCCTAAGAACGGGCAAAATTATAGTGGTGCGAATATGCAGGTTAGGCTTGAGTGACAGGATTTTTTCCGAATTCAGTCGACCACTGCGGTGAGACGCGGAAAGCTAACGGCTCAAAAATGTGTATATGAGCAGTGTAGTGAAGGTTCTTCACGCCAACGTGATCACTACTCTACACCTGCCTGTATTGCCCTAACCCAAGCTGCCGTTTTAGGGCGACGGACTTAGCGGCTGAAGCTTCTTCCGCCCTTACTCGCCCAGATTTGAGTCTTCGACGTTCCCAATAACACCGTTTTGTTCAGCTCGAAAAGCTCTCTCGAACGGTGTGAATCACGACCAATTTGGAAAAAATCGATTTTTTGACAATTTCCCATCGAGGACGAGCATGAGCTAAGCCGAGCCTGCGCTGACAATGTCGTCACCGAAAACCGATATTTTCAAATTTCGCCAGTTTGGGTACCGTTCGATAGAGTTTTTGATAGCGAATTGAACTGTTTTACTTAAAGTAGCGAGAAATGTAATCTGAGCGAGTAAGGGCGCGGAGAACATCGACCGTTGATGTGCGAAATTACGACGTGCGGGCGTGTTTGGAGCATTATAACTCCGTAAAGCCTGAATTGTTCCGGCTAGTGCTTGAGGGTTTTGTAGACAGTAAGAAGGTATAGTGGCAGTCCAAAGCACAGCGACGTAGTTTAAGAACAGGCAAAATTATAGCGGTGCGAATATGCAGGTTAGGCTTGAGTGACAGGATTTTTTCCGAATTCAGTCTACCTTTGCGGTGAGACGCGGAAAGCTAACGAACTAAAAGTGCGTAGGTGAGCAGTGTAGTGAAGGTTCTTCACGCTAACGTGATCACAACTCTACAACTGCCTGTATTGCCCAAGCTGCCGTTTTAGGGCGACGGACTTAGCGGCTGAAGCTTCTTCCGCCCTTACTCGCCCAGATTTGAGTCTTCGACGTTCCCAATAACACCGTTTTGTTCATAACGAGAAGCTTATCGAATGATATCACTCTCGACCAATTTGGAAAAAATCGATTTTTTGACAATTTCTCACCGAGGACGAGCACGAGCTAGGCTGAGCCTGCGCTGACAATGTCGTCACCGAAAACCGATATTTTCAAATTTAGCCAATTTGTGCACCATTCGATAGAGATTCTGATAGCGAATTGAACTGTTTTTCTTAAAGTAGCGAGAAATGTAATCTGAGCGAGTAAGGGCGCGGAGAACATCGACCGTTGATGTGCGAAATTACGACGTGCGGGCGTGTTTGGAGCATTATAACTCCGTAAAGCCTGAATTGTTCCGGCTAGTGCTAGAGGGTTTTGTAGACAGTAAGAAAGTATAGTGGCAGTCCAAAGCACAGCGACGTAGTTTAAGAACAGGCAAAATTATAGCGGTGTGAATATGCAGGTTAGGCTTGAGTGACAGGATTTTTTCCGAATTCAGTCGACCACTGCGGTGAGACGCGGAAAGCTAACGGCTCAAAAATGTGTATATGAGCAGTGTAGTGAAGGTTCTTCACGCCAACGTGATCACTACTCTACACCTGTCTGTATTGCCCTAACCCAAGCTGCCGTTTTAGGGCGACGGACTTAGCGGCTGAAGCTTCTTCCGCCCTTACTCGCCCAGATTTGAGTCTTCGACGTTCCCAATAACACCGTTTTGTTCATAACGAGAAGCTTATCGAATGATATCACTCTCGACCAATTTGGAAAAAATCGATTTTTTGACAATTTCTCACCGAGGACGAGCACGAGCTAGGCTGAGCCTGCGCTGACAATGTCGTCACCGAAAACCGATATTTTCAAATTTCGCCAATTTGTGCACCATTCGATAGAGATTCTGATAGCGAATCGAACCGTTTTACTTAAAGTAGCGAGAAATGTAATCTGAGCGAGTAAGGGCGCGGAGAACATCGACCGTTGATGTGCGAAATTACGACGCGCGGGCGTGTTTGGAGCATAATAACTCCGGAATGCCTGAATTGTTCCGGCTAGTGCTTGAGGGTTTTGTAGCCAGTAAGAAGATTTAGTGGCATTCCAAAGCACAGCGACGTAGCTTAAGAACGTGCAAAGTTATAGCGGTGTGAATATGCAGGTTAGGCTTAAGTGACAGGATTTTTTCCGAATTGAGTCGACCACTGCGGTGAGACGCGGAAAGCTAACGGCTGAAAAATGTGTATATGAGCAGTGTAGTGAAGGTTCTTCACGCCAACGTGATCACTACTCTACAACTGCCTGTATTGCCCAAGCTGCCGTTTTAGGGCGACGGACTTAGCGGCTGAAGCTTCTTCCGCCCTTACTCGCCCAGATTTGAGTCTTCGACGTTCCCAATAACACCGTTTTGTTCATAACGAGAAGCTTATCGAATGATATCACTCTCGACCAATTTGGAAAAAATCGATTTTTTGACAATTTCTCACCGAGGACGAGCACGAGCTAGGCCGAGCATGCGCTGACAATGTCGTCACCGAAAACCGATATTTTCAAATTTCGCCAATTTGTGCACCATTCGATAGAGATTCTGATAGCGAATCGAACCGTTTTACTTAAAGTAGCGAGAAATGTAATCTGAGCGAGTAAGGGCGCGGAGAACATCGACCGTTGATGTGCCAAATTACGACGCGCGGGCGTGTTTGGAGCATAATAACTCCGTAAAGCCTGAATTGTTCCGGCTAGTGCTTGAGGGTTTTGTAGTCAGTAAGAAGATTTAGTGGCATTCCAAAGCACAGCGACGTAGCTTAAGAACGGGCAAAGTTATAGCGGTGTGAATATGCAGGTTAGGCTTAAGTGACAGGATTTTTTCCGAATTGAGTCGACCACTGCGGTGAGACGCGGAAAGCTAACGGCTCAAAAATGTGTATATGAGCAGTGTAGTGAAGGTTCTTCACGCCAACGTGATCACTACTCTACACCTGTCTGTATTGCCCTAACCCAAGCTGCCGTTTTAGGGCGACGGACTTAGCGGCTGAAGCTTCTTCCGCCCTTACTCGCCCAGATTTGAGTCTTCGACGTTCCCAATAACACCGTTTTGTTCATAACGAGAAGCTTATCGAATGATATCACTCTCGACCAATTTGGAAAAAATCGATTTTTTGACAATTTCTCACCGAGGACGAGCACGAGCTAGGCCGAGCATGCGCTGACAATGTCGTCACCGAAAACCGATATTTTCAAATTTCGCCAATTTGTGCACCATTCGATAGAGATTCTGATAGCGAATCGAACCGTTTTACTTAAAGTAGCGAGAAATGTAATCTGAGCGAGTAAGGGCGCGGAGAACATCGACCGTTGATGTGCCAAATTACGACGCGCGGGCGTGTTTGGAGCATAATAACTCCGTAAAGCCTGAATTGTTCCGGCTAGTGCTTGAGTGTTTTGTAGTCAGTAAGAAGGTTTAGTGGCAGTCCAAAGCACAGCGACGTAGCTTAAGAACGGGCAAAGTTATAGCGGTGTGAATATGCAGGTTAGGCTTAAGTGACAGGATTTTTTCCGAATTCAGTCGACCACTGCGGTGAGACGCGGAAAGCTAACGGCTCAAAAATGTGTATATGAGCAGTGTAGTGAAGGTTCTTCACGCCAACGTGATCACTACTCTACACCTGTCTGTATTGCCCTAACCCAAGCTGCCGTTTTAGGGCGACGGACTTAGCGGCTGAAGCTTCTTCCGCCCTTACTCGCCCAGATTTGAGTCTTCGACGTTCCCAATAACACCGTTTTGTTCATAACGAGAAGCTTATCGAATGATATCACTCTCGACCAATTTGGAAAAAATCGATTTTTTGACAATTTCTCACCGAGGACGAGCACGAGCTAGGCCGAGCATGCGCTGACAATGTCGTCACCGAAAACCGATATTTTCAAATTTCGCCAATTTGTGCACCATTCGATAGAGATTCTGATAGCGAATCGAACCGTTTTACTTAAAGTAGCGAGAAATGTAATCTGAGCGAGTAAGGGCGCGGAGAACATCGACCGTTGATGTGCCAAATTACGACGCGCGGGCGTGTTTGGAGCATAATAACTCCGTAAAGCCTGAATTGTTCCGGCTAGTGCTTGAGTGTTTTGTAGTCAGTAAGAAGGTTTAGTGGCAGTCCAAAGCACAGCGACGTAGCTTAAGAACGGGCAAAGTTATAGCGGTGTGAATATGCAGGTTAGGCTTAAGTGACAGGATTTTTTCCGAATTCAGTCGACCACTGCGGTGAGACGCGGAAAGCTAACGGCTCAAAAATGTGTATATGAGCAGTGTAGTGAAGGTTCTTCACGCCAACTTGATCACTACTCTACACCTGTCTGTATTGCCCTAACCCAAGCTGCCGTTTTAGGGCGACGGACTTAGCGGCTGAAGCTTCTTCCGCCCTTACTCGCCCAGATTTGAGTCTTCGACGTTCCCAATAACACCGTTTTGTTCATAACGAGAAGCTTATCGAATGATATCACTCTCGACCAATTTGGAAAAAATCGATTTTTTGACAATTTCTCACCGAGGACGAGCACGAGCTAGGCTGAGCCTGCGCTGACAATGTCGTCACCGAAAACCGATATTTTCAAATTTAGCCAATTTGTGCACCATTCGATAGAGATTCTGATAGCGAATTGAACTGTTTTTCTTAAAGTAGCGAGAAATGTAATCTGAGCGAGTAAGGGCGCGGAGAACATCGACCGTTGATGTGCCAAATTACGACGCGCGGGCATGTTTGGAGCATAATAACTCCGTAAAGCCTGAATTGTTCCGGCTAGTGCTAGAGGGTTTTGTAGACAGTAAGAAAGTATAGTGGCAGTCCAAAGCACAGCGACGTAGTTTAAGAACAGGCAAAATTATAGCGGTGTGAATATGCAGGTTAGGCTTGAGTGACAGGATTTTTTCCGAATTCAGTCGACCACTGCGGTGAGACGCGGAAAGCTAACGGCTGAAAAATGTGTATATGAGCAGTGTAGTGAAGGTTCTTCACGCCAACGTGATCACTACTCTACAACTGCCTGTATTGCCCAAGCTGCCGTTTTAGGGCGACGGACTTAGCGGCTGAAGCTTCTTCCGCCCTTACTCGCCCAGATTTGAGTCTTCGACGTTCCCAATAACACCGTTTTGTTCATAACGAGAAGCTTATCGAACTGTGTGAATCTCGACCAATTTGGAAAAAATCGATTTTTTGACAATTTCCCATCGAGGACGAGCACGAGCTAGGCCGAGCCTGCGCTGACAATGTCGTCACCGAAAACCGATATTTTCAAATTTCGCCAATTTGGGCACCATTCGATAGAGATTTTAATAGCGAATTGAACTGTTTTACTTAAAGTAGCGAGAATTGTAAGATGAGCGAGTGAGGGCGCGGAGAACATCGACCGTTGATGTGCCAAATTACGACGCGCGGGCGTGTTTGGAGCATAAGAACTCCGTAAAGCCTGAATTGTTCCGGCTAGTGCTTGAGGGTTTTGTAGACAGTAAGAAAGTATAGTGGCAGTCCAAAGCACAGCGACGTAGTTTAAGAACAGGCAAAATTATAGCGGTGCGAATATGGAGGTTAGGCTTGAGTGACAGGATTTTTTCCGAATTCAGTCGACCACTGTGGTGAGACGCGGAAAGCTAACCGCTCAAAAATGTGTATATGAGCAGTGTAGTGAAGGCTCTTCACGCCAACTTGATCACAACTCTACACCTGCCTGTATTGCCCTAACCCAAGCTGCCGTTTTAGGGCGACGGACTTAGCGGCTGAAGCTTCTTCCGCCCTTACTCGCCCAGATTTGAGTCTTCGACGTTCCCAATAACACCGTTTTGTTCATAACGAGAAGCTTATCGAACTGTGTGAATCTCGACCAATTTGGAAAAAATGATTTTTTGACAATTTCCCACCGAGGACGAGCACGAGCTAGGCCGAGCCTGCGTTGACAATGTCGTCACCGAAAACTGATATTTTCAAATTTCGCCAATTTGGGCACCATTCGATAGAGATTTTAATAGCGAATTGAACTGTTTTACTTAAAGTAGCGAGAATTGTAAGATGAGCGAGTAAGGGCGCGGAGAACATCGACCGTTGATGTGCCAAATTACGACGCGCGGGCGTGTTTGGAGCATAAGAACTCCGTAAAGCCTGAATTGTTCCGGCTAGTGCTTGATGGTTTTGTAGACAGTAAGAAGGTATAGTGGCAGTCCAAAGCGCAGCGACGTAGCTTAAGAATGGGCAAAGTTATAGCGGTGTGAATATGCAGGTTAGGCTTAAGTGACAGGATTTTTTCCGAATTCAGTCTACCTTTGCGGTGAGACGCGGAAAGCTAACGAACTAAATGTGCGTAGGTGAGCAGTGTAGTGAAGGTTCTTCACGCCAACGTGATCACAACTCTACAACTGCCTGTATTGCCCAAGCTGCCGTTTTAGGGCGACGGACTTAGCGGCTGAAGCTTCTTCAGCCCTTACTCGCCCAGATTTGAGTCTTCGACGTTCCCAATAACACCTTTTTGTTCATAACGAGAAGCTTATCGAATGATATCACTCTCGACCAATTTGGAAAAAATCGATTTTTTGACAATTTCCCACCGAGGACGAGCACGAGCTAGGCCGAGCCTGCGCTGACAATGTCGTCACCGAAAACCGATATTTTCAAATTTCGCCAATTTGTGCACCATTCGATAGAGATTCTGATAGCGAATTGAACTGTTTTACTTAAAGTAGCGAGAAATGTAATCTGAGCGAGTAAGGGCGCGGAGAACATCGACCGTTGATGTGCGAAATTACGACGCGCGGGCGTGTTTGGAGCATAATAACTCCGTAAAGCCTGAATTGTTCCGGCTAGTGCTTGAGGGTTTTGTAGACAGTAAGAAGGTATAGTGGCAGTCCAAAGCACAGCGACGTAGCTTAAGAACAGGCAAAATTATAGCGGTGCGAATATGCAGGCTAGGCTTGAGTGACAGGATTTTTTCCGAATTCAGTCTACCTTTGCGGTGAGACGCGGAAAGCTAACGAACTAAATGTGCGTAGGTGAGCAGTGTAGTGAAGGTTCTTCACGCCAACGTGATCACAACTCTACAACTGCCTGTATTGCCCAAGCTGCCGTTTTAGGGCGACGGACTTAGCGGCTGAAGCTTCTTCCGCCCTTACTCGCCCAGATTTGAGTCTTCGACGTTCCCAATAACACCGTTTTGTTCATAACGAGAAGCTTATCGAATGATATCACTCTCGACCAATTTGGAAAAAATCGATTTTTTGACAATTTCCCACCGAGGACGAGCACGAGCTAGGCCGAGCCTGCGCTGACATTGTCGTCACCGAAAACCGATATTTTCAAATTTCGCCAATTTGTGCACCATTCGATAGAGATTCTGATAGCGAATTGAACTGTTTTACTCAAAGTAGCGAGAAATGTAATCTGAGCGAGTAAGGGCGCGGAGAACATCGACCGTTGATATGCCAAATTACGACGCGCGGGCGTGTTTGGAGCATAATAACTCCGTAAAGCCTGAATTGTTCCGGCTAGTGCTAGAGGGTTTTGTAGACAGTAAGAAGGTATAGTGGCAGTCCAAAGCACAGCGACGTAGTTTAAGAACAGGCAAAATTATAGCGGTGCGAATATGCAGGTTAGGCTTGAGTGACAGGATTTTTTCCGAATTCAGTCGACCACTGCGGTGAGACGCGGAAAGCTAACTGCTCAAAAATGTGTATATGAGCAGTGTAGTGAAGGCTCTTCACGCCAACTTGATCACAACTCTACACCTGCCTGTATTGCCCTAACCCAAGCTGCCGTTTTAGGGCGACGGACTTAGCGGCTGAAGCTTCTTCCGCCCTTACTCGCCCAGATTTGAGTCTTCGACGTTCCCAATAACACCGTTTTGTTCATAACGAGAAGCTTATCGAATGATATCACTCTCGACCAATTTGGAAAAAATCGATTTTTTGACAATTTCCCACCGAGGACGAGCACGAGCTAGGCCGAGCCTGCGCTGACAATGTCGTCACCGAAAACCGATATTTTCAAATTTCGCCAATTTGTGCACCATTCGATAGAGATTCTGATAGCGAATTGAACTGTTTTACTTAAAGTAGCGAGAAATGTAATCTGAGCGAGTAAGGGCGCGGAGAACATCGACCGTTGATGTGCGAAATTACGACGCGCGGGCGTGTTTGGAGCATAATAACTCCGTAAAGCCTGAATTGTTCCGGCTAGTGCTAGAGGGTTTTGTAGACAGTAAGAAGGTATAGTGGCAGTCCAAAGCACAGCGACGTAGCTTAAGAACAGGCAAAATTATAGCGGTGCGAATATGCAGGCTAGGCTTGAGTGACAGGATTTTTTCCGAATTCAGTCTACCTTTGCGGTGAGACGCGGAAAGCTAACGAACTAAATGTGCGTAGGTGAGCAGTGTAGTGAAGGTTCTTCACGCCAACGTGATCACAACTCTACAACTGCCTGTATTGCCCAAGCTGCCGTTTTAGGGCGACGGACTTAGCGGCTGAAGCTTCTTCCGCCCTTACTCGCCCAGATTTGAGTCTTCGACGTTCCCAATAACACCGTTTTGTTCATAACGAGAAGCTTATCGAATGATATCACTCTCGACCAATTTGGAAAAAATCGATTTTTTGACAATTTCCCACCGAGGACGAGCACGAGCTAGGCCGAGCCTGCGCTGACATTGTCGTCACCGAAAACCGATATTTTCAAATTTCGCCAATTTGTGCACCATTCGATAGAGATTCTGATAGCGAATTGAACTGTTTTACTCAAAGTAGCGAGAAATGTAATCTGAGCGAGTAAGGGCGCGGAGAACATCGACCGTTGATATGCCAAATTACGACGCGCGGGCGTGTTTGGAGCATAATAACTCCGTAAAGCCTGAATTGTTCCGGCTAGTGCTAGAGGGTTTTGTAGACAGTAAGAAGGTATAGTGGCAGTCCAAAGCACAGCGACGTAGTTTAAGAACAGGCAAAATTATAGCGGTGCGAATATGCAGGTTAGGCTTGAGTGACAGGATTTTTTCCGAATTCAGTCGACCACTGCGGTGAGACGCGGAAAGCTAACGGCTCAAAAATGTGTATATGAGCAGTGTAGTGAAGGCTCTTCACGCCAACTCGATCACAACTCTACACCTGCCTGTATTGCCCTAACCCAAGCTGCCGTTTTAGGGCGACGGACTTAGCCGCTGAAGCTTCTTCCGCCCTTACTCGCCCAGATTTGAGTCTTCGACGTTCCCAATAACGCCGTTTTGTTCATAACGAGAAGCTTATCGAATGATATCACTCTCGACCAATTTGGAAAAAATCGATTTTTTGACAATTCCCCACCGAGGACGAGCACGAGCTAGGCCGAGCCTGCGCTGACAATGTCGTCACCGAAAACCGATATTTTCAAATTTCGCCAATTTGGGCACCATTCGAAAGAGTTTTTTATAGCGAATTGAAAGGTTTTACTTAGAGTAGCGAGAATTGTAAGATGTGCGAGTAAGGGCGCGGAGAACATCGACCGTTGATGTGCCAAATTACGACGCGCGGGCGTGTTTGGAGCATAATAACTCCGTAAAGCCTGAATTGTTCCGGCTAGTGCTTGAGGGTTTTGTAGACAGTAAGAAGGTATAGTGGCAGTCCAAAGCACAGCGACGTAGTTTAAGAACAGGCAAAATTATAGCGGTGCGAATATGCAGGTTAGGCTTGAGTGACAGGATTTTTTCCGAATTCAGTCGACCACTGCGGTGAGACGCGGAAAGCTAACTGCTCAAAAATGTGTATATGAGCAGTGTAGTGAAGGCTCTTCACGCCAACTTGATCACAACTCTACACCTGCCTGTATTGCCCTAACCCAAGCTGCCGTTTTAGGGCGACGGACTTAGCCGCTGAAGCTTCTTCCGCCCTTACTCGCCCAGATTTGAGTCTTCGACGTTCCCAATAACGCCGTTTTGTTCATAACGAGAAGCTTATCGAATGATATCACTCTCGACCAATTTGGAAAAAATCGATTTTTTGACAATTTCCCGCCGAGGACGAGCACGAGCTAGGCCGAGACTGCGCTGACATTGTCGTCACCGAAAACCGATATTTTCAAATTTCGCCAATTTGGGCACCATTCGAAAGAGTTTTTTATAGCGAATTGAAAGGTTTTACTTAGAGTAGCGAGAATTGTAAGATGTGCGAGTAAGGGCGCGGAGAACATCGACCGTTGATGTGCCAAATTACGACGCGCGGGCGTGTTTGGAGCATAATAACTCCGTAAAGCCTGAATTGTTCCGGCTAGTGCTTGAGGGTTTTGTAGACAGTAAGAAGGTATAGTGGCAGTCCAAAGCACAGCGACGTAGTTTAAGAACAGGCAAAATTATAGCGGTGCGAATATGCAGGTTAGGCTTGAGTGACAGGATTTTTTCCGAATTCAGTCGACCACTGCGGTGAGACGCGGAAAGTTAAAGGCACAAAAATGCGAAGGTGAGCAGTGCAGTGTAGGTTCTTCACGCCAACGTGATCACTACTCTACACCTGCCTGTATTGCCCTAACCCAAGCTGCCGTTTTAGGGCGACGGACTTAGCGGCTGAAGCTTCTTCCGCCCTTACTCGCCCAGATTTGAGTCTTCGACGTTCCCAATAACACCGTTTTGTTCATAACGAGAAGCTTATCGAATGATATCACTCTCGACCAATTTGGAAAAAATCGATTTTTTGACAATTTCCCACCGAGGACGAGCACGAGCTAGGCCGAGCCTGCGCTGACAATGTCGTCACCGAAAACCGATATTTTCAAATTTCGCCAATTTGGGCACCATTCGAAAGAGTTTTTTATAGCGAATTGAAAGGTTTTACTTAGAGTAGCGAGAATTGTAAGATGTGCGAGTAAGGGCGCGGAGAACATCGACCGTTGATGTGCCAAATTACGACGCGCGGGCGTGTTTGGAGCATAATAACTCCGTAAAGCCTGAATTGTTCCGGCTAGTGCTTGAGGGTTTTGTAGTCAGTAAGAAGGTATAGTGGCAGTCCAAAGCACAGCGACGTAATTTAAGAACAGGCAAAATTATAGCAGTGTGAATATGCAGGTTAGGCTTAAGTGACAGGATTTTTTCCGAATTCAGTCGACCACTGCGGTGAGACGCGGAAAGCTAACGGCTCAAAAATGTGTATATGAGCAGTGTAGTGAAGGCTCTTCACGCCAAATTGATCACTACTCTACACCTGTCTGTATTGCCCTAACCCAAGCTGCCGTTTTAGGGCGACGGACTTAGCGGCTGAAGCTTCTTCCGCCCTTACTCGCCCAGATTTGAGTTTTCGACATTCCCAATAATACGTTTTTGTTCAGCTCGAAAAGCTCTTTCGAACGGTGTGAATCTCGACCAATTTCGGAAAAATTGATTTTTTGACAATTTCCCATCGAGGACGAGCATGAGCTAAGCCGAGCCTGCGCTGACAATGTCGTCACCGAAAACCGATATTTTCAAATTTCGCCAATTTGTGCACCATTCGATAGAGATTCTGATAGCGAATTGAACTGTTTTACGTGTTTGGAGCATAATAACTCCGTAAAGCCTGAATTGTTCCGGCTAGTGCTTGAGGGTTTTGTAGACAGTAAGAAGGTATAATAGCATTCCAAAGCACAGCGACGTAGCTTAAGAACGGGCAAAATTATAGCGGTGCGAATATGCAGGTTATGCTTTAGAGACAGGATTTTTTCCGAATTCAGTCTACCTTTGCGGTGAGACGCGGAAAGCTAAAGGCACAAAAATGCGAAGGTGAGCAGTGCAGTGAAGGTTCTTCACGCCAACATGATCACAACTGTACACCTGTCTGTATTGCCTCATTCCAAGCTGCCGTTTTAGGGCGACGGACTTAGCGGCTGAAGCTTCTTCCGCCCTTACTCGCCCAGATTTGAGTCTTCGACGTTGAACATAACACCGTTTTGTTCATAACGAGAAGCTTATCGAATGATATCACTCTCGACCAATTTCGGAAAAATTGATTTTTTGACAATTTCCCATCGAGGACGAGCATGAGCTAAGCCGAGCCTGCGCTGACAATGTCGTCACCGAAAACCGATATTTTCAAATTTCGCCAATTTGTGCACCATTCGATAGAGATTCTGATAGCGAATTGAACTGTTTTACGTGTTTGGAGCATAATAACTCCGTAAAGCCTGAATTGTTCCGGCTAGTGCTTGAGGGTTTTGTAGACAGTAAGAAGGTATAGTGGCAGTCCAAAGCACAGCGACGTAGCTTAAGAACAGGCAAAATTATAGCGGTGCGAATATGCAGGTTAGGCTTGAGTGACAGGATTTTTTCCGAATTCAGTCTACCTTTGCGGTGAGACGCGGAAAGCTAACGAACTAAATGTGCGTAGGTGAGCAGTGTAGTGAAGGTTCTTCACGCTAACGTGATCACAACTCTACAACTGCCTGTATTGCCCAAGCTGCCGTTTTAGGGCGACGGACTTAGCGGCTGAAGCTTCTTCCGCCCTTACTCGCCCAGATTTGAGTCTTCGACGTTCCCAATAACACCGTTTTGTTCATAACGAGAAGCTTATCGAATGATATCACTCTCGACCAATTTGGAAAAAATCGATTTTTTGACAATTTCCCACCGAGGACGAGCACGAGCTAGGCCGAGCCTGCGCTGACAATGTCGTCACCGAAAACCGATATTTTCAAATTTCGCCAATTTGGGCACCATTCGAAAGAGTTTTTTATAGCGAATTGAAAGGTTTTACTTAGAGTAGCGAGAATTGTAAGATGTGCGAGTAAGGGCGCGGAGAACATCGACCGTTGATGTGCCAAATTACGACGCGCGGGCGTGTTTGGAGCATAATAACTCCGTAAAGCCTGAATTGTTCCGGCTAGTGCTTGAGGGTTTTGTAGTCAGTAAGAAGGTATAGTGGCAGTCCAAAGCACAGCGACGTAATTTAAGAACAGGCAAAATTATAGCAGTGTGAATATGCAGGTTAGGCTTAAGTGACAGGATTTTTTCCGAATTCAGTCGACCACTGCGGTGAGACGCGGAAAGCTAACGGCTCAAAAATGTGTATATGAGCAGTGTAGTGAAGGCTCTTCACGCCAAATTGATCACTACTCTACACCTGTCTGTATTGCCCTAACCCAAGCTGCCGTTTTAGGGCGACGGACTTAGCGGCTGAAGCTTCTTCCGCCCTTACTCGCCCAGATTTGAGTTTTCGACATTCCCAATAATACGTTTTTGTTCAGCTCGAAAAGCTCTTTCGAACGGTGTGAATCTCGACCAATTTCGGAAAAATTGATTTTTTGACAATTTCCCATCGAGGACGAGCATGAGCTAAGCCGAGCCTGCGCTGACAATGTCGTCACCGAAAACCGATATTTTCAAATTTCGCCAATTTGTGCACCATTCGATAGAGATTCTGATAGCGAATTGAACTGTTTTACGTGTTTGGAGCATAATAACTCCGTAAAGCCTGAATTGTTCCGGCTAGTGCTTGAGGGTTTTGTAGACAGTAAGAAGGTATAATAGCATTCCAAAGCACAGCGACGTAGCTTAAGAACGGGCAAAATTATAGCGGTGCGAATATGCAGGTTATGCTTTAGAGACAGGATTTTTTCCGAATTCAGTCTACCTTTGCGGTGAGACGCGGAAAGCTAAAGGCACAAAAATGCGAAGGTGAGCAGTGCAGTGAAGGTTCTTCACGCCAACATGATCACAACTGTACACCTGTCTGTATTGCCTCATTCCAAGCTGCCGTTTTAGGGCGACGGACTTAGCGGCTGAAGCTTCTTCCGCCCTTACTCGCCCAGATTTGAGTCTTCGACGTTGAACATAACACCGTTTTGTTCATAACGAGAAGCTTATCGAATGATATCACTCTCGACCAATTTCGGAAAAATTGATTTTTTGACAATTTCCCATCGAGGACGAGCATGAGCTAAGCCGAGCCTGCGCTGACAATGTCGTCACCGAAAACCGATATTTTCAAATTTCGCCAATTTGTGCACCATTCGATAGAGATTCTGATAGCGAATTGAACTGTTTTACGTGTTTGGAGCATAATAACTCCGTAAAGCCTGAATTGTTCCGGCTAGTGCTTGAGGGTTTTGTAGACAGTAAGAAGGTATAGTGGCAGTCCAAAGCACAGCGACGTAGTTTAAGAACAGGCAAAATTATAGCGGTGCGAATATGCAGGTTAGGCTTGAGTGACAGGATTTTTTCCGAATTCAGTCTACCTTTGCGGTGAGACGCGGAAAGCTAACGAACTAAATGTGCGTAGGTGAGCAGTGTAGTGAAGGTTCTTCACGCTAACGTGATCACAACTCTACAACTGCCTGTATTGCCCAAGCTGCCGTTTTAGGGCGACGGACTTAGCGGCTGAAGCTTCTTCCGCCCTTACTCGCCCAGATTTGAGTCTTCGACGTTCCCAATAACACCGTTTTGTTCATAACGAGAAGCTTATCGAATGATATCACTCTCGACCAATTTGGAAAAAATCGATTTTTTGACAATTTCCCACCGAGGACGAGCACGAGCTAGGCCGAGCCTGCGCTGACAATGTCGTCACCGAAAACCGATATTTTCAAATTTCGCCAATTTGTGCACCATTCGATAGAGATTCTGATAGCGAATTGAACTGTTTTACTTAAAGTAGCGAGAAATGTAATCTGAGCGAGTAAGGGCGCGGAGAACATCGACCGTTGATGTGCGAAATTACGACGCGCGGGCGTGTTTGGAGCATAATAACTCCGTAAAGCCTGAATTGTTCCGGCTAGTGCTTGAGGGTTTTGTAGACAGTAAGAAGGTATAGTGGCAGTCCAAAGCACATCGACGTAGTTTAAGAACAGGCAAAATTATAGCGGTGCGAATATGCAGGTTAGGCTTGAGTGACAGGATTTTTTCCGAATTCAGTCGACCATTGCGGTGAGACGCGGAAAGCTAACGGTTCAAAAATGTGTATATGAGCAGTGTAGTGAAGGCTCTTCACGCCAACTTGATCACAACTCTACAACTTCCTGTATTGCCCTAACCCAAGCTGCCGTTTTAGGGCGACGGACTTAGAGGCTGAAGCTTCTTCAGCCCTTACTCGCCCAGATTTGAGTCTTCGACGTTCCCAATAACACCGTTTTGTTCATAACGAGAAGCTTATCGAATGATATCACTCTCGACCAATTTGGAAAAAATCGATTTTTTGACAATTTCCCATCGAGGACGAGCATGAGCTAAGCCGAGCCTGCGCTGACAATGTCGTCACCGAAAACCGATATTTTCAAATTTCGCCAATTTGTGCACCATTCGATAGAGATTTTGATAGCGAATTGAACTGTTTTACTTAAAGTAGCGAGAAATGTAATCTGAGCGAGTAAGGGCGCGGAGAACATCGACCGTTGATGTGCCAAATTACGACGCGCGGGCGTGTTTGGAGCATAATAACTCCGTAAAGCCTGAATTGTTCCGGCTAGTGCTTGAGGGTTTTGTAGACAGTAAGAAGGTATAGTGGCAGTCCAAAGCACAGCGACGTAGTTTAAGAACAGGCAAAATTATAGCGGTGCGAATATGCAGGTTAGGCTTGAGTGACAGGATTTTTTCCGAATTCAGTCGACCACTGCGGTGAGACGCGGAAAGCTAACTGCTCAAAAATGTGTATATGAGCAGTGTAGTGAAGGCTCTTCACGCCAACTTGATCACAACTCTACACCTGCCTGTATTGCCCTAACCCAAGCTGCCGTTTTAGGGCGACGGACTTAGCCGCTGAAGCTTCTTCCGCCCTTACTCGCCCAGATTTGAGTCTTCGACGTTCCCAATAACGCCGTTTTGTTCATAACGAGAAGCTTATCGAATGATATCACTCTCGACCAATTTGGAAAAAATCGATTTTTTGACAATTTCCCACCGAGGACGAGCACGAGCTAGGCCGAGCCTGCGCTGACAATGTCGTCACCGAAAACCGATATTTTCAAATTTCGCCAATTTGGGCACCATTCGAAAGAGTTTTTTATAGCGAATTGAAAGGTTTTACTTAGAGTAGCGAGAATTGTAAGATGTGCGAGTAAGGGCGCGGAGAACATCGACCGTTGATGTGCCAAATTACGACGCGCGGGCGTGTTTGGAGCATAATAACTCCGTAAAGCCTGAATTGTTCCGGCTAGTGCTTGAGGGTTTTGTAGACAGTAAGAAGGTATAGTGGCAGTCCAAAGCACAGCGACGTAGTTTAAGAACAGGCAAAATTATAGCGGTGCGAATATGCAGGTTAGGCTTGAGTGACAGGATTTTTTCCGAATTCAGTCGACCACTGCGGTGAGACGCGGAAAGCTAACTGCTCAAAAATGTGTATATGAGCAGTGTAGTGAAGGCTCTTCACGCCAACTTGATCACTACTCTACACCTGCCTGTATTGCCCTAACCCAAGCTGCCGTTTTAGGGCGACGGACTTAGCGGCTGAAGCTTCTTCCGCCCTTACTCGCCCAGATTTGAGTCTTCGACGTTCCCAATAACGCCGTTTTGTTCATAACGAGAAGCTTATCGAATGATATCACTCTCGACCAATTTGGAAAAAATCGATTTTTTGACAATTTCCCGCCGAGGACGAGCACGAGCTAGGCCGAGACTGCGCTGACAATGTCGTCACCGAAAACCGATATTTTCAAATTTCGCCAGTTTGGGTACCGTTCGAAAGGGTTTTTTATAGCGAATTGAACTGTTTTACTTAAAGTAGCGAGAAATGTAATCTGAGCGAGTAAGGGCGCGGAGAACATCGACCGTTGATGTGCCAAATTACGACGCGCGGGCGTGTTTGGAGCATAATAACTCCGTAAAACCTGAATTGTTCCGGCTAGTGCTTGAGGGTTTTGTAGACAGTAAGAAGGTATAGTGGCAGTCCAAAGCACAGCGACGTAGTTTAAGAACAGGCAAAATTATAGCGGTGCGAATATGCAGGTTAGGCTTGAGTGACAGGATTTTTTCCGAATTCAGTCGACCACTGCGGTGAGACGCGGAAAGCTAACTGCTCAAAAATGTGTATATGAGCAGTGTAGTGAAGGCTCTTCACGCCAACTTGATCACAACTCTACACCTGCCTGTATTGCCCTAACCCAAGCTGCCGTTTTAGGGCGACGGACTTAGCCGCTGAAGCTTCTTCCGCCCTTACTCGCCCAGATTTGAGTCTTCGACGTTCCCAATAACGCCGTTTTGTTCATAACGAGAAGCTTATCGAATGATATCACTCTCGACCAATTTGGAAAAAATCGATTTTTTGACAATTTCCCACCGAGGACGAGCACGAGCTAGGCCGAGCCTGCGCTGACAATGTCGTCACCGAAAACCGATATTTTCAAATTTCGCCAATTTGGGCACCATTCGAAAGAGTTTTTTATAGCGAATTGAAAGGTTTTACTTAGAGTAGCGAGAATTGTAAGATGTGCGAGTAAGGGCGCGGAGAACATCGACCGTTGATGTGCCAAATTACGACGCGCGGGCGTGTTTGGAGCATAATAACTCCGTAAAGCCTGAATTGTTCCGGCTAGTGCTTGAGGGTTTTGTAGACAGTAAGAAGGTATAGTGGCAGTCCAAAGCACAGCGACGTAGTTTAAGAACAGGCAAAATTATAGCGGTGCGAATATGCAGGTTAGGCTTGAGTGACAGGATTTTTTCCGAATTCAGTCGACCACTGCGGTGAGACGCGGAAAGCTAACTGCTCAAAAATGTGTATATGAGCAGTGTAGTGAAGGCTCTTCACGCCAACTTGATCACTACTCTACACCTGCCTGTATTGCCCTAACCCAAGCTGCCGTTTTAGGGCGACGGACTTAGCGGCTGAAGCTTCTTCCGCCCTTACTCGCCCAGATTTGAGTCTTCGACGTTCCCAATAACACCGTTTTGTTCATAACGAGAAGCTTATCGAATGATATCACTCTCGACCAATTTGGAAAAAATCGATTTTTTGACAATTTCCCGCCGAGGACGAGCACGAGCTAGGCCGAGACTGCGCTGACATTGTCGTCACCGAAAACCGATATTTTCAAATTTCGCCAATTTGTGCACCATTCGATAGAGATTCTGATAGCGAATTGAACTGTTTTACTCAAAGTAGCGAGAAATGTAATCTGAGCGAGTAAGGGCGCGGAGAACATCGACCGTTGATATGCCAAATTACGACGCGCGGGCGTGTTTGGAGCATAATAACTCCGTAAAGCCTGAATTGTTCCGGCTAGTGCTAGAGGGTTTTGTAGACAGTAAGAAGGTATAGTGGCAGTCCAAAGCACAGCGACGTAGTTTAAGAACAGGCAAAATTATAGCGGTGCGAATATGCAGGTTAGGCTTGAGTGACAGGATTTTTTCCGAATTCAGTCGACCACTGCGGTGAGACGCGGAAAGCTAACTGCTCAAAAATGTGTATATGAGCAGTGTAGTGAAGGCTCTTCACGCCAACTTGATCACAACTCTACACCTGCCTGTATTGCCCTAACCCAAGCTGCCGTTTTAGGGCGACGGACTTAGCCGCTGAAGCTTCTTCCGCCCTTACTCGCCCAGATTTGAGTCTTCGACGTTCCCAATAACGCCGTTTTGTTCATAACGAGAAGCTTATCGAATGATATCACTCTCGACCAATTTGGAAAAAATCGATTTTTTGACAATTTCCCGCCGAGGACGAGCACGAGCTAGGCCGAGACTGCGCTGACATTGTCGTCACCGAAAACCGATATTTTCAAATTTCGCCAATTTGTGCACCATTCGATAGAGATTCTGATAGCGAATTGAAAGGTTTTACTTAGAGTAGCGAGAATTGTAAGATGAGCGAGTAAGGGCGCGGAGAACATCGACCGTTGATGTGCCAAATTACGACGCGCGGGCGTGTTTGGAGCATAATAACTCCGTAAAGCCTGAATTGTTCCGGCTAGTGCTTGAGGGTTTTGTAGTCAGTAAGAAGGTATAGTGGCAGTCCAAAGCACAGCGACGTAGTTTAAGAACAGGCAAAATTATAGCAGTGTGAATATGCAGGTTAGGCTTAAGTGACAGGATTTTTTCCGAATTCAGTCTACCTTTGCGGTGAGACGCGGAAAGCTAACGAACTAAAAGTGCGTAGGTGAGCAGTGCAGTGAAGGTTCTTCACGCCAACGTGATCACTACTCTACACCTGTCTGTATTGCCTCATTCCAAGCTGTCGTTTTAGGGCGACGGACTTAGCGGCTGAAGCTTCTTCCGCCCTTACTCGCCCAGATTTGAGTTTTCGACATTCCCAATAATACGTTTTTGTTCAGCTCGAAAAGCTCTTTCGAACGGTGTGAATCTCGACCAATTTCGGAAAAATTGATTTTTTGACAATTTCCCATCGAGGACGAGCATGAGCTAAGCCGAGCCTGCGCTGACAATGTCGTCACCGAAAACCGATATTTTCAAATTTCGCCAATTTGTGCACCATTCGATAGAGATTCTGATAGCGAATTGAACTGTTTTACGTGTTTGGAGCATAATAACTCCGTAAAGCCTGAATTGTTCCGGCTAGTGCTTGAGGGTTTTGTAGACAGTAAGAAGGTATAATAGCATTCCAAAGCACAGCGACGTAGCTTAAGAACGGGCAAAATTATAGCGGTGCGAATATGCAGGTTATGCTTTAGAGACAGGATTTTTTCCGAATTCAGTCTACCTTTGCGGTGAGACGCGGAAAGCTAAAGGCACAAAAATGCGAAGGTGAGCAGTGCAGTGAAGGTTCTTCACGCCAACATGATCACAACTGTACACCTGTCTGTATTGCCTCATTCCAAGCTGCCGTTTTAGGGCGACGGACTTAGCGGCTGAAGCTTCTTCCGCCCTTACTCGCCCAGATTTGAGTCTTCGACGTTGAACATAACACCGTTTTGTTCATAACGAGAAGCTTATCGAATGATATCACTCTCGACCAATTTCGGAAAAATTGATTTTTTGACAATTTCCCATCGAGGACGAGCATGAGCTAAGCCGAGCCTGCGCTGACAATGTCGTCACCGAAAACCGATATTTTCAAATTTCGCCAATTTGTGCACCATTCGATAGAGATTTTGATAGCGAATTGAACTGTTTTACTTAAAGTAGCGAGAAATGTAATCTGAGCGAGTAAGGGCGCGGAGAACATCGACCGTTGATGTGCCAAATTAAAAAAAATATTAATCGATATTTGATAGTATGTCTGATTTTTGACGATCTGAATTGGGTGGGGATTGTACCAATATGACACCCATTCGACAGGGTTTACAATATTTCACTGACATGATCGATCATCAATACCGATTTATACTTGTGTTTGCCCATTCGTTTGTCCGCTGGAAGAGTTCCACAGAAAAGATGGTAAACTTGACGAGCAACATTAGTTGACGACAAGTGTGGTGGCCTTCACGTATGCACAACTTTCTCGTCGAATTCTTCTCGGTGATGTGTAGAAGATGGGTGGCGCGTTCATGCTCTACGCTTCTGGCTACTGTTATCCTTACCAGGGAGGAGTCTCTGGCGTAAGTCTGAACAGGGGAAATGGATAGTACTACGAGAATCTCCACCCTTCATGTAGTAGGAAAATAAGTTTCGTTTTTGCTGAGTCCTTGAACCAAGGGAGCTACAGGCCCCCGAAGCGGAGCAGGCCACGTGCACTTCGCAGTGCATTTCGCTGAGTCTCATACAACAGCGTGCGCGCGCTGTTGTACGAGACTCAGCGAAATGCACTGCGGCAAGCGAGTCGGTGGCTCATTAGGTTGCGGGGCTGCTTCAAAGGTGCTAGTTCGGATCTTCGACTCCTATGCTATACACTACTTTGCATTTTTATGACCGCTGCCTCCTTCACCATTTTGCTTCCTACACATCTCCTTCATATTTATTTCACTATAAATTGTCAAAAGAGTCAGATTCGTGATCAACACCCCATGACCTCGACTGCTCTGGTCACCCGTATCTGCTGTAATCTACAGTAATCGGCATAAATTTCAAGAACGAAGATCAGATTCGTGATCAGCACCCCAAATACCTACCCTCCCCTGGAAGAAGTTTGGGCGAATTTTTTTTTCGACCTCTCCTCGGCCTCTGGAGTCGTAAAAGTACAACAGTGCGTTGATGGCGATTTAAATCAACTTACTTCCTACACGTCTGCTACACATTTAGTCCAATCTAAATTCTCAAATAAGAGTTTACTTTGAGCTGTGCTTCACTCACTTCTCTCACTTTCTGTATTATACAACGTTTTGTGTTTTTCAGAAAATGTCAAATAGTGATTTCACAGCAGGTACGGATTACAGCAGGTACGGGAATGCTAGGGCTGTCGAGGTCATAATCACCGATTTTGCGCAAACTTCTTTCAGAGGGGCTATTTGGAGTGCTGATCACGAATCTGAAATTCGTTTTTGAAATTTTGACTAATTACGGTAGATTACAGCAGCAACGAGTGAGTAGGGCTGTCGGGGTCATGGAGTGTTGATCACGAATCTGACCCTTTTGACAATTTAGAGTGAAATAAATAGGTAGAGAATGTGTAGGAAGCAAATTTGTGAAGGAGGCAGTGATTATGAAAAAATGCAAAATTAGTGCATATCATGGGAGCCAAACATCTGGTCCTGCACCTTGGAAGCAGTCCCGCAACCTGCTGGGCCACCGACTCGGTCACCACAGTGCCTTTCGTTGCGTCTCATACATCTGCGCGCACGCATGCACGTGGGCACGTGCTGACAGTGCCTACTCCGCCTTCGAAGGCCGTAGCTGTTTTGGTTCAAGGATTCAGCAAAAACGAAACTTGTTCTCCTACTATATGAAGGGTGGAGATTCTCGTAGTACTATCTATTTCCCCCGTACACCTGAGACCCTTCCCTGGTTAGCTCCGGCATGGCCCCAACTCCACAAGTCATTTATTGTTTAAAAAACAATATTCTTTCAGAAATGTTTGGGTCAGGCTGCATCGTTTGTAAGCTTAATTTGGTGTTAGTTTAAGGCAGTAGCACCAGCAGCTAATCTTTCTTTAGATAGGGCAACAACAGATCTCCCAGGACAAAGAAAAGGCATTGAACAGTAGAGGTGGCAGTGTGAAAATCCGTTGTAAAGGAGGAAAAAAGAACTGAATAGACATCTCTGCTGAAAGGGTCAAGGTCAAGCGATGTGAGGGACACTTAGGTGTGGCTGTAAGCTTTTGAACTGCTTCATGCTTTCAGAAGACAACGATATGACACCGCAAGCTGCGAGACCGTACACAATCTCTGGCGCCACAAGGTCAGTAACGCCCCGGTCTGGTAGCCATTTTCACGGACGACTTTTCGCCACATTTCCAAAAATTTCGCGATTTTTCCAAAGAGCGTCAGCTTTCGGCTCATCCTAGGTACAGTTGGAAGCCCTGTGGCGTCAATCCGCACACGTTTATTCCGCCGAAACCACCGTTGCAACGACGACCAAGCGAGAAGAGTATCGCCGAGGTGAGCAGCACTTTGATAAATTTGCGGTAGAGGCGTGCGGTCGCGGGCGTTATTCGATGTGTACCTTTACAGTGAAATAGCGTCAAGAATAGTAGCGACAAACTTTGGTTCAGGCTCAATGGATGAAGTTCTCGAGACTTGTCTATAACTTGGCCTGCATCTGAACGTGTAACGGATCAGCCAATCAGGCCGCATAGAAGCCACATCTGAAGGGGCATGTAAGGTCGCTGCCGATGCGCAACCAAGTCTCGACACGTGTCTGTAGTGTGGCCTACAATACCGGCCTTAACTTTTGGTCTTTAGGCGGAAAAGGCGAAAAAAACGCCTTTTCTGGCGCTTTTCTGTAGCGCCCTTTAAATTGGGCGCATTGTAAATTGCAACACATATTCGTGATCAGCACCGAGCTGTCTTCCCGATGTGCTGCAAGACGCCGAGAGAGCGCTTGAAATTTAGTTTCGTGACCTAATTCCTGCCTGGCGCGGCTGACCTCTTCCCTCGCGGAAGATAATTACACCTACAGCTCCTAAGTAGCTAATGAAAGAAGAGATTCGGACATATTACGGCCTATTTTCCACCTTACATGTAGTAGCACACAATTTTTTGGATTCCCCAGTTCACCGCGATCACAATGAGATAATTTTTAAAGGATCTGATTGTTTAATTGTCATTAATTTTTGAAAATGTCTCTACTTTGGAGGGCTCTAACTTTGGAATATCAAGTTTGTGTGCGCTTATATTCATTTGTCCCGTTAAACATAATGGTTGAAATCAAACCATGGAGTTGGAACCTTTAGGGTTGAAATCTGTAATAATTATGGGCTGGCAAAGTTGTTCTCATGACACTTCTTTGTGATTGCCCGCGCACTTGTCCCATGATGAAAGCAACTACAGAAGCAATTCTTTGAATGAAGAAACATGGCGATTTGGGGTCCTATGAGAACTCCTTATAGTCTTCCACAGGTGAGATTTCGACTAAGCTAGAAGTCATTTTAGTCACTCAGTTACAAAGCAAACTCACTCCAAATGTGAATTGCGTGAAATTGAAAAATTGCTCAAGAATGGGTAAATGACCCGCGAGTGCATTCACCAGTTAAATCTGACTCGAACGATAATTCAATTCGAATTTTGCGTTTATTTGCACCGGCTTATCACGAGTCAAATGCCCAATAGCCCTCGTTGGGACGCAAATTAGATGCCGAGTCAGTCCCCTTTCCTGCCCTTGTGACCCCTCGCGCCATCTGAGGACGCCGTAAATCGCCTAACCGGAGTCTTCACACTTCTGATGTTGCGGTGTATTATTGATTCTCATAGGTAAGCGGAGACGAACCAGCCAATCAGGCGGTTGCACCATCCAAAGGGGCATGCCCGGTTGTATGATTTTGCGTAATATTAAGTGCTTCAATGCGGCAGTATTGATATTCTTGATACAAAACAACTGGCTGTCCCGATCGCCCTGCCTTGCCTAACTATAAGGACCGATAATGAATGTTTTCCCTTTCTGCGACTTGAAGCTATGTTAATGATTCACATTTATGGCTGAGAGGATCTGAACGGCCACAAGGAAGGACAGAAAGTAAATGAAGTGATCGTTTAGAGATGAATGAATGTTCCTCGTGGTCCGAGTTCATGTGTGCCTACACCAAACAGTGCATAAGTTCCGTGCAGAGCTGCAGTTGTGACGCGAATTATGGGCATCGGGACGATACGGACGAAACTCATTGTGAGTGAGAAGCATAAGGTTGTCGTTTGTTTTTGTGCTCAGTTCGGAGCGTTTCAGTTGCTGTCGATCGTGCCCGTCACTCAGCAGACGGTGTTCTTCGCGCTGATTTGCATGCTCGTCGTTCTCACGTTCTTCACACCGTCGCCAGTGACCATCGTTACGTTGTCCTACTCCTTGCTGTCTATAAATCTTGGTGAGTCATTAAAAGAGGCTCTGTGTGATGCCGCTGTGGCTGAATTGATGGACAATGCAGGATGTAGTTGAAAATGATTAGACTAGCGAAACACCGGGACATGGCGGTTCTCTCAGGCGGGGAAGGCGGCACGCAGCAGACCCATCAGGCTACTGCAAGTGGGTATGCCACACAGAGACGGCGGCCCTGATTGGTCGGCGTGTTTGGCCGTGCTTTGATGGCACTGCCACCTCCCATGCTGCTCACATTAACGACTAGCACTCTCTTTTCATAATGAGCTGTAAGATGTTGAGTCCCAAGCGATTGGTGGATAAGGAGGTGATAGCTTAATTATTCCTAGCAGCTTTTCTCGGAAGGACGATGACGTCATCGAAAAATCGATGTCTTCGAGTTGGGCCATGCTTGATACCGTTCGATGGAGCTTTTCATGCTGAAACTTTTCATTTATAGTGGGAAAAACTGTAATCTGGGCGAGAACCATCGCGGATATCGTCTGCCGTTGTTGTGCTAAATTGCACGCGCGGGCGTGTTCGGAGCACAATAACTCTGTCAAGTTGGAATCGTTTCAGCTGCAACTTGTGGGTCTTGTAGAAAGTAGAACGATCTATTATTACATCAAAGTAGAATGGTTTAGCTTAGGAGGGGGCAATGTTATAAGGGTGCGAACATGCAGGTGAGGCTTGTGTGAAGCATTTTTTCCCGATTTCCGTGGATCACTGCGAGAAGACGCCGCGAGCTAACGGCCTCAACATACGTATGCTAACAGGGCAGTTAAGGTACTTTACGACGACGTGCTCATAGTTCCTTAGCTGCCTAAACCGCCTTAGCCTCAGCTGCCGTTTTAGAGCGGCGAAACCTAGCAGTTAGAGTTTCTTGCGCTCCTACTTGCCCAGATTTGAGTTTTCGACACTCGCAATGGCACCGCTCCGTTCAGCATGAAAAGCGCTATCGAACGGTGTCAATTTAGACCGATTTTGGAAACATCAATTTTTTGACTATTTCGCATCGAGGTCGAGGGGGTGAGGGCCTGAACTTACGAATGTCATCGCTAATTGCGGCGACCTATGCCGCAACGCGGCAGGTCCTCGGCTACGTCTGGCGACTTCTGCCTTGACCCGCCGCCAGCGCGACATCGTCCGCCGCAGCCGCGACGACGTCCAGGTCTATGGCGCAGACGAGAGGTGAAAAAGAACGGGATAGGTTTCTGCAGCACATGTTACGGGCCTGCGAGTCTTTGAGATCTAAGAGTACTCTCACTAGGTCTCCATGTAGTCCTTCTGCCTTGCTTCTACCAGTTCTACCCCATTCATTTACCTTCTTCAGGATTATTTTTCAACCGTTCTTATGTTCGTTTACAGCAATTCGGCAGCATCTTAATTTGTGTCCTTAAGTTTCCCTCAATAGATTGGCTTCAATTTCCAAAAACATTTCCAAATTCGACTCCTTTGTCTCTGGTATTCGTGCGATCCAGTCTTCAGCTTCCTATCCTATAATATTTCCTTGCCTATGATCCATTGGCCTGGCCGCTCCCCTTGCGACGCGAAAGGAAGCCAGTAGCCAGTTCTGACAAAAGGAGTCGTAGTTGGCCGAATAGCTGAACAGAAACTACTCACAACTTCTTGCAAGTTTCGGAGGAGTAGTTGTCGCGTTCGCGGCAGCGGCTCCCGCACACGCGACAGTAATCAGTGGCGGCTAATTACCGCGTGGCGGTATCGGCCGCAGCCGCGATGACCATTCGCCGCGGCGGAAGGACGATGACGCCATCGAAAAATCGATGTCTTCGAGTTGGGCCAGCTTAATTATTTTTAGCAGCTTTTCTCCAGCTTCAGTGCCTTCGAACCTTAAGTCAACCAGAAAAGGTACTGTGCGGGCGTTTGCCCTAGGCGCGTATCGAGAAGGCGCCAGCCAAAAAAAGCCGCTCGTCGACAAGTTTATGTGGGATCTCATTCGACGACTGAGGGTGTTTAAATAAGGGGAGCTCATCGTGAGAACGAAGAGCGATTGTCTTCAGGTTTTCACTATTTCTCTCAGATATAAGATACCAGTCTTTGGAGCGCGTGGTAGCGCGGTCGGAAGAGGCGCTGGGTCTCGCGTCTGTCTGAGGTATCCTACGAAGGAGCTCAATAACGCCAACCATTATACTTTACCCTTTGCCAGTCGATGCTGTGGATTACCATGAACAAGCAGAAGACTGACGGAATCCGCAGTATACGTAGGCCCGCTCCGTATGAGCCAATCCGACCAAGGAAGGCATTCTTACATGAAATTAAACCGCCATGGATCTCAACTGGGCACAATGTCTTGCCCAAACTACGGGATTTGGAAGTTGGAAAAATCACCGCGAATTTCGTCTATGTTCAGGTGCGTTCGGATGCCTCGTGTATCTTGACATCGATCGCGATCCGATCTCCATGACGACTCTGCTAATGGCCATTGGTTTCTCGGTCGACTTCGTTGCTCACATCACGTTTCACTACTACAAGTCCGATATCCCGGTAATACACTCGTCTTTGTTTAATTCAAATCTATTTGATTGTGAGAACCGTTTAAAGGTGAATAACTGGTATGTACTAGCCGTTAATGGGCCCTACATGACAAGGCGGAATCGTGTCGGTCAATCAGAGTACCGACTGCCCACGTTGCTATGGATGGGACGCATATTCGATGCTTTTTTCGATGATTGGCCTGATGGTCATTCTACACATGTAGGCCACATTAACGACTAGAACCGATTCACCACTGAAACTTATAGTCGAATAACGATTGCTCAGATTTCTTGAAGCTTCAGGCTTCAGACCTTCCTCATTGAGAATAAACGTGAGCGAGTCCGTCATGCGCTGGCATCAGTCGCCTGGCCGATATCCCAGTCCGGCACGTCTACGATGATTTCCATCATAGTTCTGGCAGCCGTACATGTATACATGGTTCAGGTGCTCGTAAAGGTGAGTTAGCAAGTGTTCTAGGGCTTCATCTGTTAGGTAGGGTTTATACTCCAGCAGAAGGCAGGGGATCTCTAGTAATCCTAGTCGGAAGGGAGCACGCGGTGTTTTGCCCCTCATCCCTTCTCCTGAATTGGTCCCACTAAGCTACTGCCAAGCTACTACCATTAAGCTACTAGCAAATGATACGGTAGCTCTCATGTAAGCTCAAAGAACGTTGTGTCTCTTCGTGGAGTGCTGGGCGAGACTGTCACTCTTGACTAGGATAGAGCCGAAGGCAGGCACGGCACTATAAGAGCCATCGCGTTGCCTATTCAATTCGCTCTACAGGAGCCAAAACATATTATCTTTGTTTGAAAGATTCCTTTGTCTTGGTTACTCACTCTTCTTCCATTTGCTATCATGGAGGCAGTTTGAATGCGTATTTTGCCTTTACAATCACTTAGGCTGCGCAGTCATGGACAAGCCAGTGTTTTATCCTCAGCGCCGAGCAATGGAGTGCTTGACTGACTGAGCGGGATCAGAACCAAGAACCTAGAACTTGAGGAGCACATAAGAGCCGCCACCTCCTCGGATTGCGCCATCTCACACTCTGCTTCAAAATGGCTGCGAAAACGTTTTCCACTCTAAAGCAGGCTCTATTGCTTTGGAGCAAAGATTTCGCACGCACTCTTACTTTCTGTGGGTTAAGGGAGAAACGTATTTGAATGAATACTGGTTTGCTCGTGATGGCAGAACAGTCTTGTGAGCAACAGCAGCAATCAGTTCAGGAAACCGGTTTCACCAACGATTAAACCCGCGGTCGGTGGGGCATGGGTGGTAGAGGTGGGATAAGGAATACAGGTCAAGGCTTCTATGTGGGTATCCTTACCCCTTATACCCAGCATACCACGGGGTTTAATCGTTGATTATTACGGCCCCAAATTAGACACTAAGTATGGCGCACATCGCGCGATGGGCAACATTGGGATCGAATACTTTGTTACGATATCCTTGACATTTAAGTTGAATCTCGTGTCCTAGTCGCGAACGTGGGCGGCATTGGGGGATGAAAACGTACGCGCAAGCCTATCCGGTGCATCGAATGAGTGTGCCATTCGGAGGACGTGTACGGCTGCTGTCCTGATTGGCTGGCCTACATTCGGTCACTGTTTTGACTGTTTATGTTTGTGTGGTGCGTCCCCACCACGCAATGCTGCCCGCATTCGCTACTTGGACCTCATCAAAGAATTGGTGCTCAGAATGTCTTTGAGGCTGCTTTTGCATGTGCACAACCAAGGCTGGTGTAATACTGCGTTCGTTCAGGTGGCCGTTCTGATCGTGTTCCTCGGGATGTGTCACGGCCTGATCGTGCTGCCGGTGGTGTTCGTTGCTCTGCCGTTCAAGGAGGCCCGTGTCTCAAAGCTGACCATCATGTAGAAGAAGACCCGAGTCGGACACCAGGCAAGCCATGCCTAGCCTTGACGCACCGCTGTGATGTGCGATACTGCCCCCTCACATTCCGCCATGAGTCCTCTCTTCCACAATTCCTCGTGCACGTAGCGTTCTCGCCCAGTGTTGCGCGAGACGTCTCGTCATATTACTTCAATTGTCTCTACTCTTCCCTATTTATTGTATTTTCCTTTCCTTCATTTTCTCCGATTTTACCCATGGGTGCCATTTCACTGCGTTATTGCCTCGTTGTGATATTGCATCCTGCTAGTCCTGCGATATGTTGTGGTTGTTCAATCTGTAGCAGTGCTGCTGCGCTCTCAGAAGATTTATAATTACGGAACGTCTCGGTGCACTTGTCACGGTTTCTTCTGGAACGCTCTGGGCCCCTAGAAGCCGCCAAGGCTGAAAGGTCCTTCTGAACTCGCTCCAGTTGGAGTGGCTCGTCAGCGTTAAAGACATGATTTTTCTGACTTGCTCCACACCCAGATTGACGTTGGCATTCGACCACCTCGATCGAGTAATTTCCTTTTTGGAGCCCTTTCATAGTCTGCGACGGGAGCGGCTGGGCGTGCGGTGCATATCGATTTTTGCCAGGTGATCGTCGATACTATGTATCGGTTCATATGCTTTGAAAGTGCCGACTCTCTCTTTAGTCCTACCCCACTTGTATGCTGCCACGCGGGACTAATGAGTGAACTTGTGCTGTATTCAACACAAGTTAATTTTATAAATTTATATACAAACAAAATTAATACAAATGAAATCAACTCACACGCTGTAGAACTTGTGGGGAGGAGAGAGGGCACTTGTGTAGAAGCGAGAAGGCGAAGAGCACAGGCAAAAGGCGAAAGTCAGAAGGGTGATCCTCTCTCCTCTCCACCGGCTTTTATGCAGCAGAATTGTGATGGCGGCGGAGATAGCCGCGAGCCGCAGATATCTTGTCAAAACATAACTCGAAGGCATGGGAACGAGACACAAGAGCTGCTATCGATTTAAACCTGACAATTGTAAAGCACTTAGTAATTGAGTAGCAAATAATACACACACAAATAGCACATAAATGTGAAAGGATTAAATTCTTAAGTCAATTACAACACTAAACCTAAACAACACAATAGATCAAGTCGACTTTGTCGACATTCCGCCGGCACGTTTTCATCGCGGCCACATCCTGTCGATCTCCCTCTGGACCTGCGTCAGTCGCTCGCGTACGACGGCTCTCTTGTCTGGCACGGGACATATCGCCTTGTGGTGTCCTCTGTCGTCGGGTATAAGGTCCTCCACGATCGTACCTTCTATTTTCTTGCAGTACCAGCAGGGACGTCTCGTCCTGAATCTGCACTGCTCCGCTGGACAGTTTCCCAAGCAGAAACGGCATATTCCATCGTTCATCACTATAGCGAACCGTTCATCGCCACTGATCACAACTGGGCAAGAGTCGGAATAGTGACGGGCTTCGGCCTTACAGAAGGCGCACTGCACCGTTTCATCCACCGTGTCAGAATCTTTGATAGTTCGATATGGGAACTCGTGCAGGATTTCTCGCAGGGCTTGTGCCTGGGCTTGCAGCTGGTCACCTCTGTCAGCGTATATCCAAGCGAGGTGGTTATCGTCCTGGCGATGCTGTTCGTGACGTTGTACTTGTATTCTAGGACGATAGCCACTAGGTGCTTGATGGTTTGTTGGACGTTGCACTTGTCGCACCTGAGGAGCAGGAGCCCGTTCTTGGTGTTCCCTTTGCTCTGCAGGAACAGGTACCAGCTGTGCCAAAGGAACAGGAACTTGTTCCTGATGTTCCCTTTGCTCTGCAGGAACAGGCACTAGTTGTACCAGAGGAACCGGAACTTGTGCTTGATGTTCCCTTTGCTCTACAGGAACAGGCACTAATTGCAACGGTGAAACAGGAACTTGTTCTTGATGATCCCTTTGCTCTACAGGAACGTCATAGTTAATCTCCATGCGGTCGATGTTCATTTGTTCCTGATCTTGCTCCTGAACCTCAGCGTTGACATCGTGGCCTTGAACTTCGTCTAGCATGCGGTCAAAGTACTCGTCGTCGCTCACCACGTGTTCGTCATCGCTCACCAAGTGTTCGTCGTCGCTCACCAGATCAGGAATAGGTGACTCCACTATCCGGACGGTCCTATCTGTCTTCTTGGAGAGGTTGACCGTAACCTCTATGCCACTGTTTGAGGTATTCTGCGCGGTCTGCTCTTTCAACGAGTTGATCTTGTCCTGCATCCGTTTCAACTCTAGTTCCTGGTCTTTTAACTTGTTTCGGAGCTTTCGAATGTCATGTTGGGAACACAGCTCTTCCTTGCTCATGTCGTTGCGAAGGATCTGCAGCAGGCGGCGTCCTTCTTGCTCGGGGTAGTATGTCGGTTTGGAGCGGTGAAAATCTCTTTCCGCTCTTCGGTGTTCCCTTTCTAGGTCGTCGATGAGCTCCTCAAGTTGGCCTAGGTTGTCGTAAGCGAACTGGAACACGTCGTCGGACTTGACGTTGAACTTGTGTGGTTTGTTGTACCAGGCATGTAGATGGATTGAGTTCAGCCTGCCATTCTCCACTTGTTGTTCGAACATCCGTTCCGTGAGAAGATACCGCGTCGCCAATTTGATCATCTTTTCCTTAGTCAGTTCTCCAGTTCGCAGACATCGGTTAAGTAGGAGAACTTGTTCTCCTGGTGCCTCCAAGAGAAATGCTTCATCTCTTCGAAGGTGCTGCCAGTCAGAGCGCAGTGTGGCAGCTACATCGGCTTGCTGGTGAAGAGCGTGAAGCGTCATCTCGAGGTCGTTTTCGAAGCCACTTGCGGTCTGGTTCTTCACCTTCATGTACTTGTATACGTAGCCGAGATCGCTGTTCGTGAGTCGCGGGTCCATGTCCATGCTGAAATTAGAAGCTTTAAAGTAAAATATTCTAACGGCTATTAGTATTCTACTGCCTATTTTTCCTTGTTTTGCGATCTGTTTTTTATATGATCTTCTTTTGACTTGTGTGAGGCCTTTTGCAGAGAAGGATGGTAATTGCACGAAAAAACATGCGTACTGGAGTAAGTAGGATAGAGACTATCATACGAATTGTCCAGAAGAAAATGCGGGCCCCACACGTTGTAAGGAAAATGTAGGTCCCAAATAGTAGCAGTAAGACTCCTATGATGGCTGCCATTAAGCATTTGTACCAGTTCATGAACACGTCGGTAATGTGCCACAAGTCGGGTAAGGAAAATTCAGTGTCGTCAGTTGTTTCTCCTTTGACCCACTTGTAGAGGAGCCCGTTTGCCATATGGGTAAATTTGAGGATCCCGGCGATCTCGAAGGTTGAGGTACCTCTACCGCAAGAATATTTGCACTTTTGGTAGATGCGCGCGCTTCGAAAGCTGAGCTTCAATGCGGATGTTATACCCTTTTCGTCACACTCAATGGTGAAACTTGCATCGCCGCAGGTTACTTCTGCGTGAATCTTTTTAGATGCTCTGCAGGTGACCTTTGTTTCCGCTCCTTTTGCGCATTTGTAACACCCTGTTACTACTGCGTTTTCTATGGAGCATACTGCGCTATCGGTTGTTATGTCGGTTCTCAACTTATCCTGGACGTTCAGTATTATTTCGGCAGTTGTCATGCTTGGAACCGAAGCCCATACTTGACCATCTGCTGATCGTCTAAAGGATAGAGCCGACAAGATGACTGGCAGTCTACGCTGTATATTCGACATCCACGCGGAAATATTTAGTTCCTTACACCTGCAGTTTGCATGGACCTCAGCAGGGTTACAGATGCACTTGTCTCTTACTTCGCAATCCAAGTTTTCTGCAGAGTCTTTATCTGGCACTGCAGGGCTGGGATTAATTTCGAGTCCCATAGCGCGGTTGAGGTATTGTCAGTTATAAAGAAGCTATTTAGTAGTGGAAGAGGTGGAACTGTGATGGAACTCAGGGTTGCCGTAAAGGACTTCCAAATAATTGGAACGTTCGGTGACATGAACGCAGTATAAGACTGAGTTTTCCCTGTGTTATATCGGTGTGGGTGAACTTCACTTTTGCTGCTTCATTCCACCTGTTACACTTATAGATTTCGTAAACTTTTGGAGATTCTGGTACTACGTAAATGCGGTAAAATAAGCAGCCTGAGCTCAAATAAAAACAGTCGCACCCAGGTCCTCCACAGGACTCAACACACGCAGTGTTTCCAGGGTACTTGTTTCCTTCTTCCAGCTCAGGTAGCATACTTGTGCTATTGACGTCTTCGCATTTTCGGCCTACGCAAGAACCCATGTGAGGACACCTCTTGTTGTCCACTACGCGATGTGTGGTGTCACGAGTGAACATTATGGTTTCCGGCTCGCAGAAAAGGGCTAGTGTTTGCCAGGTTACTCTGAATTCGTGAACCGAGGCATTTCCTCGGAGCAATCTGAAGCATGCCTCTTTTTTGAACGGGTTCACTTGTAGGACCTCTGACACGTGAGCTCTGCAAATCTCCCCTTCATCAAATTTTTCGCAAACAGTGGAGGAATGTGAAAATACCTCCACTTGTTGGCAGCTTTCGTTAATATTTACCAGACATAAAATAAGGGTCAAAACCGCCAAGAGCTCTACTAGGTCTGTTCGTCTCATGCGATTTTGAGGCCTGTTGCGTTTAGCGCATCGAAGGATGGCGACGAAAATGCGCCAGAAACCTTGGATGAAGAGGCGTGTCATGAGTCTTATAGGGCTTCCGACAACCACAGGTACGTAAAGGAATACGTAACAGCCGGTGATGAAGAAGTACAGAAGAACCGCCGTTGCCATTATGGCACCTAATGGCCAACATTCGGGGTTCAAGATTAGGGTGGAGCAAAACGTACAGTCGACATTATCACAGAACGGACTTGCTGGGCAAATTGTCTCGATCGTGTCGACTGTTTCGTTGGTTAGCTTCCATTGCACCTGATAGTCGTGTAGAGTTACTTGTGGTGGTAAGCGCAGAGTTTCCGCTAGCTCCGGAGATTCGAGGGTTGTGCAGAATTCTTCAGCGCATACCTCATACGGTGCCCTATCAGGGGAGAATAATTGGATTCCACCTTTGATACACCGTATGGAATATGGCCCTCCTTGGCAAGTCCCGATTAAGCTTAGTAACCCGACCACAAACAGAGAGAAAGTCCCCATTGATCTGCTGTGTCCAGGTTCGGAATTTACTTGTCTGCGTGGTCGCAGGTTATATCGACCTTCACTTTCCGGAGTTCCTGTTCCAGCTGCTTCCTCCACAACGTTTCTTTCCTCGGAAAGCGCCGATGTGTTCTCTAATTCGCTTTCGGGTTCGGATAGTTCCAATGGAACAAGCTGATTTATGGGTCGCCGAATTTTCCTTCCTGAGGGCAGAATGACAGTTGCCTCTCGTACTGCACCACCAGTACGTCCTAATTCCAAGATGCGCCCCATCTTCCAGCAGTGGCGAGGTTGAACTGGATCGCAAATCAGCACTAGGTTGTCTGTCCTAGGTACGCAATGCGATCCCTTCTGTTTTCCTACTTCGAGTTGGTGTTTCTCCCTTAACTGTGTCAGGTATTCCGTCTGCCATGCTTGCCAAAATTTTTCGGTAAGCTTGCAGGAGGATTGCAACGCGCTGATAGCTTGCAATTTGGTTCTTATGACTTGCTGCTCTTCTGGAGGCACAAAGGTAGGATCGTCTTCGTCTTTCTCCAAGCGATCCATTGGATATGGAACCTCAAACTCGTTCTGAAGAAAGTCGATAGGTCGGAGAACTTGTTCCTCAGGAGAGTTCGAGTCCAAATGTATTAGAGGGCGTGTATTAAGTAAGCACTCTGTCTCAGCTAAAATTGTATGGAGCTCATCATAAGATGGCTTTGCTTTGCCCAGTGTTTTGTACAAGGAGTGTTTAACTGATTTTATCAGTCTTTCGTAGAACCCTCCTTGCCAGGGGGCATACGGTGTTATGTAGTGCCACTTGATCCCTCTATTACTTGTCATTCTTTCCACTTCTGGATCGTTTTGGGCAGCCACCGCACAGTCCCGAAGGATGTTATCCGCCAATGCAAAGGTTGGAGCATTATCACTTGTGACTGAGATAGGAATTCCTCTTCTACTAAAAAATCGTCTGAGCATGCGTAGGAAAGATGTCGTAGAGAGGTCACCTACCGCATCGAGATGGATAAGCCTGGTGACTGTGCAAGTAATTATGCACCCGTAGCACTTTGTTTCGTTTCCATCTGGTTGCACCACGCACAATGGTCCAAAATAATCCAATCCCACATGAGCGAAGGGTCGGGAGCGTTGTACACGCCGTTTAGGAAGAGCTCCCTGGTTGGGATACTTGAAGGGTAAATTATTGAATCTTTGACATGGAATACATTTCCTTACAATGCGCGTGACTTGTGCTCTTAATTTGGGGATCCAGTATCGCTGCCTGACAATGGCCATGGTATGACTAATTCCTGGATGGCCACTACTGTGAGCATCACGGATGATGGCCTTTGATAGCCAGGAATTCTGCAAAACAATTAGGGGCTTTTTCGCTTCTTCGGCCAGTTGGCTCTGTTCTAGTCTCCCATAGCAGCGTAGTAACCCTTCGTCGTCCATTTTTATGTTTAAGGTATGTAGAGATCTTAAAATTGACGACGTTATTTTGGACTTTTGGTGAAGCCTCACCAGAAGTTTACCAGCTGCAGTTATTTCTTGACCCGAGATAGCTGCCGAGTCAGAGTTAAATAAGCGAATTGTGGAGGAGACTTGTTTCGGTGAAGGGCGCCTTTTATTAACCCGGTCAACAAGCTTATTGATAAACCGGAGCACATAGGAGACAACTCGTTTCGTTTCCTTAAGAGGACGGTTTTCAAGGACCTGGAAGACGTCTTCTAGTTCGTGTTCCTCTTCAGCCTGGTCCGCATGTTGGCTCGTCACGAGAATCTCGCTGACCTCTGTCGGAAGAGGAGAACCTGGGTCCTCTCCCTTTCGCTCGTAGGCCTCCAAATATTTGAAGGTCCTTGACCAATCTCTTGTTGGCTCCTTGAGTATAGCCGGCCCTGTCCACCAAAAATGTTCCGCCAATTCATGTTGATTTAACCCGCGGGTAGCACAATCTGCCGGATTTAGAGTTGTTGGGATATGACCGAAGAACACTTCACGACCGCTGCTGTGGAGGTGGTCGATGATCCTTTCAATTTCCATGAGTCTGTTGAATACCATCACTCCAGCTTCCTTCAGGGGTCGGGATTTGATTCATTTGAGTGCTATTTCGGAGTCAGTCAGAATGAAAATCTGACGGATGTCTAGCGTCGACTGGACTTGTGTGACCACTGCGTTGGTAATTCTCAGCGCCAATGTGACAGCATCTAATTCCAATTTTGGTATAGTTGCCTTCGACTTGATCGACGGCAGCTTGCTTTTTGCTATTAGGAGGTTAGAATCGCCTTCTGAACAAATGTAAACACATGCAGCGATGGCCTCGCCGCTAGCATCAGCGAAACTGACCAGCACTGCGTTCACATTCTTCTTCATCAGGAATCGCGGGATGGTTTTTGTGAATCCCTGCATGTCTTCGATAATTTGGCCCCACTTTTCCTTGAGATGCGGAGGAATCTCCTCGTTCCAATCTAGCTCATTTTGCCAGAGACAGCGTAGAAAAAGTTTCGCTTTGTGAATGAGTGGCAACATGAAGCCGAGGGGATCATATATCGAAGCGATGGCGCTGGCCACTGTCCTCTTCGTGACATGTGTTCCCTTTGAAATATTGCACGAAATTTCCAGGCAGTCATTGTAGGAGTTCCAAAGGACTCCTAACACCTTGGGGGAACTTTCAGAGGACTTGTCTTTAGTAGCCATCCTACTTGTGAGCCGAGAGTCGTTGCTCACAAATTCGCGAATATTCATTCTTAGGTGCTCGAAAATTTCCTTAGTCTTCAAATACGTGTAGAAAGCCTTGTCTAAGTAATCCTCCGTGAGAATCAGGTTGTCTACGTACAAATTCGCCTTTATATCACCAGCTAATCTGGCGTCGTCGACGTGTCGGTCTAAGTGATAGTGCATAGTGCCCGATAGTAGGAAAGGTGATGAATTTAGGCCAAAGGTTACTCGAGTAAATCGAAGGACCTGTAAGTTTTCTCGTGATGGTGGCGACTTGTAATCCCGAAGCCATAGGCAACGTGTCGCATCCCTATCTTCTTCATGAAGTCTCACTTGTAGAAATGCTTTTTCTACGTCTGAGATAAGCGCGATCCGCCCTATTCGAAAACGTAGAAGGACTCCATAAAGAGATGGCAAGATCACAGGTCCCCGATGTAGTACATCGTTCAGAGACGGGCATCCCTTATAGTGTGCAGACGCATCGTAAACAATTCGAATTTTCGTAGTGGTCTTATGAGGCGTCAGCACTGCCTGATGAGGGATATAATGTACACGTGTAGTTGAGCCTTCGACACTCCGATTCTCCTCGACATGTTCGAGAATGCCAAGGTTCAGCTGTTCGCGGAAGATCCCGTCATACTGATCCAGTAGATCTTGATCCTTCTGAAGAGTGTTCCATACGCTAACCAGACGGTGGAAAGCTATTGCTTTATTGTCTGGAAGCGACGCTGTTACGTTCTTCCATGGGAGGCGCACGTAATAGCCATCCTCCCTCCTTTGAATGGTGGAGAGAATGGAAGTTTTCCCACACTTGTTTGTCTTCTATTGAATGCAGTTCCTTGTCTGGAGCTGAGAACTCTTCCGTTCCGGCTGAGTCAAGTGTCCAAAACCTTTCCCAAGAATCTTCCTTATCGTCTTCAGTACTGGAACATACAACGTTATTTATTTGCCCATCGAGAGACCAGGATCCATCCCACCTTTCCAACTCGTTCTCGTAACGTTTAGGACAAGTGTTGCAGAACTGTCCTGTAACTAAATGTCCTAGACGAGTTGGTATGACGTGGAGCCCAGATGGCAATGTGATATGGTTCTGGTCATTACGAACCAGAGACCATAACTGATCACAGCCTAATAGTATCATGGGCTTGACTGCTGACTTTTGACTTTGAAGTTGGATGGGTGGATTGAGAGACTGAGCAAACTTGATATCTTCATCTCGAATGGGTGGGGTTGCAAAAGGCTTCGTTAGAATGTTATGAGTAAAGAGTTCCAGAGAAATTGGTTCTCCATCTGTATCCCATGCTTCGAGTCGAACTCGCTTGCAGCTTTTTTCCTGCACTTGTTCGCTACCGAAGGTGTGTAGGCGAAGCATAACTGGGTCAGATGTGCTCAAGTTGAGCTGCTCAACCAAATCCGTATGGATGAAGGAGATTTCTGCTCCAGTGTCCAAAAGAATTGTAATTTTCTTGAGGACGTTGTTCTGGGGGTCATGAACCGTTAGTTCCCCCGTCGGAAGGAAGGTTTGTCGTGCTGGCAACGGTCCTTGATCCAAATGAGCCTCCAGCACATTTGTCTCTTGGTTGAGCGGGGTCTCTTGAATTACCTGGTTTACCTTAGCAGTTGGTTTAGTGACCCTTGGACTTGTGTTTTTTGCAAATGCCTCTTTCCCCTTACGGACGTCCTCTTTTTTCGCTGCATAGGTTGTCTGTGTCGTCTGAAGTTGGAAGCAGCAGGACGTGTGGTGTGGCTTTTGGCATTTGAAACACGGTCGCTTTTTGCACTGGGTCGATGAGTGGTCAGGCGCAGCGCAGATGAGGCACAACCTCTTTTCGCGCAGGTATTGAGACCTCTCTTGCGGAGTTTTATATTTATCGCAGTCAAAGGGCTTGTGGTTTTTGTGGCAATACATGCACGAAACATTGCTCTTCGTACCGAAATACGGTTTCTTTCCAGGGGCTGATTGACGCTGTGGGCTGGGTGTTGACCATTGGTCTACGTACAGCGAGATCATTTCCTCATTGGAAATAACTTCTTCCAGGAACTCAAGTAATGAGCTCATTCGGAAGGGATTCTCGCTACCTGCTCCTTGCTTTTTGGCCAGAACCTTTCGTTGTACCTGTTCTGGAAACTTTGCTAGGACCTTTTTTATTAGCCATTGGCTGTCCACGTGCTCTCCCTTAAGCTTTAGTTGTTCCACAATTACTTGGATTTGCTCGAAGAGTGACCTTTGATCGTGCAAAGAAGAAGATCGTAGTGAAGATTTTTCCAACTTGTCAATGAGTCGGAAAACAAGTTCTTCTGAATTCCCGTACTTGTTTTTAAGGAATTCGATGGCTTTGCTATAATTGTCCGTCGTGACCTGAAATTTTTTGACGGACTCCAGAGCCTCACCTTTAAGCGCATTTAAAAGGTAATTGAATTTAAACAGCTCTGGTAAGCTTTGGGAATGAACGTTCTTGCTGAACAATTCCCAGAAATTATCCCAATCCCATATATTCCCAGAGAAGGTGGAAATCGGGAGGGTGGGAAGTTCGATTCTTCTTGTGTCAGTGTCACTCGCTGGGCTGGCTGTGTTGGGAGTAAAGCACTTGTGGACTTGAAAGCACGTACTCGTGCTTGAAGGAGCAAAGTGTAGTCGAAGGCATTTATAAGAGCTTTTTCGGCTAAAGAGGTGTATTGCTCGAAGTCTTCCTTCTCTTTTGAGGGCCAGTCAGTCCTACTGCTCATTTCGACTGCGTAGTCATGTAGGACTTGTTTTAGTTTTGATGTACCCTCTTCCATTGCCCCTACAGCTTCCTCTAAACGTGGAAGACTGTCTGAAAAAAGGTTTGGGTCTGTGCCACCTTCTGTTGAAGTTGCGCTGAGTTTCTCCAATCCCTCTTCTTTGAAGCGCGTCAATACCGTTTCCAATTTTGTGGAGTAGTGGGTAATTAACCTCTTAGGGGTCGCAAGTTGGTACGCCATGATTTTCCCAGAAAGGGCGATGGGCACAAATGCGAAACTGATAGACTACCGGGAAGGCTGATCTTACGACCTCGCTACTCCCACAGAAGAAAGTGAGGGTGAAGATTAAGGCTTCACAGAATCGTGAAAGATCTGTGATGAGAGAAGTGCTGACCTGGGATGGGTCAGCCGATGCCCTCTGAAAGTGCTTCACAGAATCGTGAAAGATCTGTGATGAGGCTTCACAGAATCGTGAAAGATCTGTGATGAGTGAAATGCTGACCTGGGATCGGTCAGCCGATGCACCATGAAAGTGCCGACTCTCTCTTTAGTCCTACCCCACTTGTATGCTGCCACGCGGGACTAATGAGTGAACTTGTGCTGTATTCAACACAAGTTAATTTTATAAATTTATATACAAACAAAATTAATACAAATGAAATCAACTCACACGCTGTAGAACTTGTGGGGAGGAGAGAGGGCACTTGTGTAGAAGCGAGAAGGCGAAGAGCACAGGCAAAAGGCGAAAGTCAGAAGGGTGATCCTCTCTCCTCTCCACCGGCTTTTATGCAGCAGAATTGTGATGGCGGCGGAGATAGCCGCGAGCCGCAGATATCTTGTCAAAACATAACTCGAAGGCATGGGAACGAGACACAAGAGCTGCTATCGATTTAAACCTGACAATTGTAAAGCACTTAGTAATTGAGTAGCAAATAATACACACAAATAGCACATAAATGTGAAAGGATTAAATTCTTAAGTCAATTACAACACTAAACCTAAACAACACAATAGATCAAGTCGACTTTGTCGACATGCTTGGCCCGAGCGGCTCGGTCGTTCCCGTCGCAGCCGTCACGGACTACAGGTGGGCCCATATGTTTACTAATTTCTAAAATTTCCACTTAGTTGACAGTTCAGTGGATGTAGGAGGGGCTAACAAACAGGAGAATTGGAACAAGAGGATTTACTTTAGTGGGACGTTTTCTTATTAATGTATGTACAACAGGTTTAATGGAACTCAAAAAAAAAATTTCACTGGAACTTCGTTTAGGGGGGGGGGTGTTATTTGGGGTGCTGATCACGAATTTGACATCCGTTTTTCACGATTCGGTCGGACACTCCGCTTGGTAACAAGGGTCAGGGGTCAACACACGTCTCGGAAGTACTGTTCCCATTGGATGACAGTAGGACGACTAACTTCCAGTTCATACACCTTAAATGCCTGCGTTCCAATTTCCTGCAACCATCCTGCGACTACGCGGGACTAAACGCTCAGGAGAAGAAGAAAAAGAAGAAGAAGAAAGACGCAACAAAGCAACGAAGTGAAACAAATTCTATATTTAGTCGTGGGCGTAACGTATTATTGTGCAATGTTCAGTAGTTTTTTTAAGAACTGCAAGAACGGCTCTACAAGATCGCAAGCGTAACAAGGATTCAACTGTGAGAAGGAGAGAATAGGAAGGAAGAAATTTAGCGTAGCTACTGTGCGTCGCACAAACTAGTTATTCAGCCGTCGCTTCCTTTGATGAAAAATTTGAAATGGAAATTTTGGAAATATGCCTCTTTAACAATCAATACTAGTACACATTTCACTAATACCATTCAGTGTTCTCGTTGAAAAAAAAAACTGAAAAAGCTGTACCACTGCGGTACTGTTTTCTTTGATGAAACGCCGTTTCTAGCTGAAAGGATTTCCAGCGGTCAAATTCATGGTAAACATTGGTGATCAGGGTGCCAATGCCATTGCGACAGTTCCACTTTTTGTCCAATCTGTTCGCCTTTTCTATACATTTGCTCAAGCGTGGAGCGGTTGGTACAGGGATAATTTGCCGTTACCGAATGTTTTGTTGCCATCAAAACTCTTGCGCAAGGCGAGTTCGCTTTTATACTTGGTGCAGAACCGATTTCTATGTTGAATGTGGCATTCGGGTGCTCCACTTGACTCTACTAGAGCTACGAACGAGCCCTTCTTTGTTCTTCTTACTAAATGGAAAAACACCTGATACATATAACGCAGTTATGTATAAAGCAAGTCATGATCTAAAAAACGGCACGCTATACTCTGCATTGAAGGACCGGCTTCAAAGTGCACTGGACGAGACAAAGGCCGTTGCTTAATACGGTAGAGGGGCAGCTAGAGAACTACAACTTGAACTAATATACTTAGTGTGAAACGCTACGAGATCGACAAAGTCCCGCCATAAAATTGTTGCTCAGTTTTGGCTTCAAGTCCCTTTTCAATTAACGTAAAGTGATCGTGGTTTTAGGACACCCTCTAAGTCTTCATCATAAGGATTAAAAAATAATAAAAGATGGCCTTAATCCACTCCTTATCGGAATATGACATGCATTCTAATTCTATGAGATGTCGTGGAGGCAATTTGAATGCGTATTTGTCCCATACAATGACTTGCGAAGGTCGGACGATGATTTATTCTTCCCAGACTAGCCTAATACGAATACATCGACCCCAGAATGAGGCAAGGCTTCGTTGGCCTGGTCGGACCACGAATGTACATCTTTGTAGTGGTTAACGAATTGACGATGTTTTCCGTTAAAATCTGGCCTAACGATTTAACGGAATTCTTAACGGATTTTTCGGAAATTGCCATGGATTGAAGATCTATCGACACATTTGCTGATCTGCAGATGTTTTTCGAACTTCTCTACCCGTCATCAGACCACTTTTTCATATTTTTCGCCTTCACTCCGAGGAGGCATACTGTTTCGCTTCTGGGTCCAGTTTGAAACTGAGTAGAGTCTCGCACTTTATACTCAAGATGGTGACTCTGCGCTTCTTTGCCATAACGACGTTAGTTACGGAAGTAATCGGCAGAGGTTTGAGGTCGTCAGTTATTTTGGTGCAGTTTTTTGTAATTCATCAAGCATAGTTCCACTACTCTATTTCTAGCGGCGTTTCTTCGCGACCGTCCTCGAGGTCTCGGGCTTCTGCAGCTTCCGACCGGAATGACGGACGAGCGTTCGGCTCCATTCTTTCCAAACCTATACATGGCGGGAGACAAGGTGAGGTAACCCTACACCTCCAGGGCATTGCCCCATCTTCGCGACGACAGCACACTGGGGAGGAAGTCTCCGTTGAGTTGGTGCAATGTCTGTCCTACTCCCTATTCCTAGAGCCTGCCTTCTTAGCGATATAACTCCGTTGGCACATTAATGATTTTTTAGGCTGGCGAAAAACCAGCGTCGGTTCCGGACGTTTATCTTCCAGGACAAATGGCTGTATGCAGTGGAAGGTGAGAGGGTCCCATGTCACAACTTCTTCCACTCTTCTGAATGGCTTTCAGGTCCGCATTCACCTGACAATACTCGGAGTGAATGAGCTGTTCGACATCGATGGTAGAATCATGCTCAAAGGTGCGATATTTTTTCATAAATTTTCTGTTCATCATTAATTTTCCTAAGCCGTAATCGTTACCTTTTCTGAATGATGGATTATCTTTTGTTCTCATATAAAATGTAAAAAAGGTAAAAAAAGGTAAATGGATGCACTTCTTAGGATCTTAAGATATTTTCGATCTACCTCTCCTTGTCCGGAGGACCACCTTGAAAATGCACTTGCGTCATTACTCTCATGCCGTACGGCTGCATTGCCTAAGCTGTCCAACATCATGTTGCAGCTAATAGGGCCTTCGGTGAAACATAGAGAGGACGACTGTTGGACAAAACTACCTGTACCCATCCCCTATTGGGATAGATCCGAAATTTCTTCTTTTAGCCAAATGTCTGCAATTCCTAAGTGTAGCTGGAAGTATACGTGAATGATGATGATGTTCTCCTTCAGGAGGCGGCAACCGTATTCTGAACAGTGCGAGAGTTCCCGCTGACCCGAACGAGCGTGCGCCGTACACCTTCAAATACCTCAACTTCATGGCGGATCGACACATGCAGTATGGCCAAGTGGTGCCGAACGTAAATCTGTTCACCGTCGGAAAGGACAAGATCATGAGTCGACTGACTCAGAACACCCTCAACCCCAATATGGTTGGGTAGATCACTTGCGCTTTCAGAAGTGTTGCTTGTTCGAATTGCTGTTCTCAATATCCTCCTCAGAATCGCCGAAAATTGAGCACAGAATTCTGCTGCACTCTAGAAAATTTAAATGCCGAGTACATGTCTTGAATGTGTACAGCATTGTAAGGAGTGGAACGTCGGCTGATCATAGCCAATCGAAAGACCGACTGAACGCGCGCTGGCCGATCAGGTCACCTATCTCTCTGACTGGCATGCCCATGTGTTGCCGCCCGATTGGCTGGTTGTTCCACATTCTCACTTCTCAATACTGCCCACATTCGCCACTAGTACCTTGGCAGTTAACGGTATGTTGCATGTCAAGATTGCGCCGTGCTCTTGTCCGAAACGTCGCGAGGTCTATTTGACTAATACTATAAACTCTGTTCACTTGCTTTCTTGAGCTGATCTTCTTTAGACCTTCTGTTTAATCAATAGCTTAGTCTTATTGATTGATTAGGCTGTCAGAGCACACAAATAGCATTTACACCATTAACCAAATCAGCTTTGCGGCATGCTGGCTGGGTTCATGGCGCGGTCCTTGTGTACTACACCCATAAGATTTTCGCCTTTCAGCACTTTAAAATGAGCCTAGAAACCTGTCTGTAGCTAAATAGTGAGAAATTGATTGCCATTTAGCTAAACGGTCAGAATTTTAAGGAAATTCGAACAGTGCAAACATTTTTGGGGACAGCCACCACCACGGTAATGAATCACAGTATATCTTCTGGGTGAGACCGTCCTTGAAAATTGTCAACGGTCCTTGTCGCGAATGTGGGCAGCACTGGAAGGTGGGAATGCGCAAGCCAATCAGGCCGCATCAAATGGGCGTGCCATTTAGAGATGGTGTTTGATCGGTGCCCTGATTTGTCAGCGCTCGCTCACTGTTCTAATTGGTTATGATTATCTACCGTGCCCTATTTCCCAATGCTGGCCACATTCACGACATGGACCGTGTCATGAAATTTCTACTCCTTCAGCCGCAGAGTCGTATTGTGTTGTGTCGGAAGAGGCGCCGGTTCTCGTGTGCACCCCAAATGGGCGCATAGTATTACCAAGCGTTCCATCCTTCTAGGGGTCGTAAAGTTGGCACCAGAGATGTAAACCCTTCGAAATAGGCGGCGCTTTCAATGGCTGACCACCGAAAGTGTTTATATCGGCCTAGTATGTACAGTCATGCATTTGCTCAATACATCACGATGTTTTATTGATTGTTAGTGTGAAAACCATGCACCTAGAGTTTTCCAATCTAGAAAAGTGCGATTTTTTGCGCATGTGCCATAATTTTATTTAAGCAGCAATTTGCCTTATTCAGCCAGTGTTGCTTCTAAGATTTGAGCCCAACCCCTTGTTTCGAAGTAAACACAAAACTGAATATCCGAATTTTTCTGTTTTGTAATGACAAAGAATTATGAATTGCACCATGATTTGGTCAGAAATCCGCCCACACAAAGTCAGTCGCCCTCACGGTATCGAAAAAACGATCATGTTATTGACGATGCGACCAGTGGTGGTAGAATCAGTGGCGGATAGATGACCGATCGTGGCTTAACCCATAATTCATCCCTTATATCTTTGAGACCGTTTGCGCCAGGAAACTTGTTCCTTGGTGGAAAAAGTTATTCAGCTATTGACTGAAGCAATATTTGTGGCTCACCGCTTTATAAGCTATTTCAGACAACTAAGATTAAAAGAAGTTCCGAAAAATTCAAGCCTGAACACTTTGCATTTCTCAGCAAGGTATCTCAAAAAATGATTACAATCTTTGAACGATCATAAAATTTTCTGCGATTTTAGTTGCAACTACGTGCTAATTGTTTGGATTAGTCGCACTTCGAAAACCGTGTTATAAGTACAGGGGCCGTATTCATCAACGACTTATAGCAATTTAACGGAGAAAATGCAGCCAAAAATCTCTGATAGCGCGGCCTATCAAGTGAAATGTTTCACCGTATCGCTTGATAAGGCGCACTATCAGGGATTTCGGCTGTGTTTCCTCCTTTAAATTGCTGTAAGTCGTTGATGAATCCGGCCCAGGGTGCAACGCTTACGAGCTTCACAGTGTAGATGAACGTGTGTTGTTGGAGTTCCCAATCAAAGATTTCATGGATTTTTGTACTTGCCTTGCCGTTTTGTCGTTCCGTCAGTTTGCACGCAGTTTTAGAGAGCTCGAGTTTTTTTTGTCAAACATCCAGCCTGAACTGGTGCTTTAAGGCACCGTGAACTACGCCACAATTTTTTAATTAACTGCATATTCACCACTATTTGTATTTTTGGTCCCGAAATTTTACACACTCGGCTCCAGGATTGTGAGTAACGGTGGTCGAGCGGAGGGACGATAAGCGAATTATTGTGCAGTCTATACCTTCAGTAATCAGGAGTTCGTGCGAGACAGAAATATTTTTAAAAATCTGAAAGAGAAGTCCAGTTTTTAGTCCAGCACAGCAAAAGCACAGCAGGGAATGCAGGCTAGGCTGAAGATTCACCAAAGCTAGTAATGCCATTTCCAAGCCATGTTGGACACTTTAAACTAAAATAAGCATTCTTAAAAGCAAGCTGCACATCTTCCAAATCAAAACGGGCCACTGATAAGATTAAAACAAATTTTTCTCTTGGTTAAATTTACTATTACTTTTTCAGTAGGCATGATTCACGTGAGGCCAGACACATCAACGACTTACAGCAATCTAACGGTGAAATCACTGCCGAAATTCCTGATAAAGGATAAAGGATAAAGGACGGCGTTACTCAATCCCTTCTGGGATGCGCCAGCGCATTCTACTTCTACGGGATGTCGTGGAGGCGACATGAATGCGTATTTGGCTATACAATGACTTGCGGTGGCCAGCCGATGAACAAGTCAGCGCTTTTATCCTTCCCAGACAAGTCTGGTACCAATTCACCGACCCCGGAGGGATGGAAGGCTTGGTTGGCCTGGGCGGGAAATCCGAACCAGGAACCTGGTATCGGGTGCACGCGACAGTCGCGCCTCCTCCGACTGCGCCACACGCGCCCTAAATTCCTGATAGCGCGGCTTATCTACAGGCGATGTTGTGAAATGTTTCAATTTTATCACGGCTATCAGGGATTTCGGCAGCATTTTCACCATTAGATTGCTGTAAGTCGTTGATAAATCTGGCCTCTGGCCGGCAAAAAGCGAATACCGCATTAAAAATTTACAAAAAAATAATTTTCCTGGAAGATAGTGCGTTGATGATCTCCACCTTCAAGTGCAAAACAGCGCCAGGTCTTCAGGATATTAACGGAAAAGATCTGAAAGTAAAAAAATATCTCATAGCATTTTACATATTTGAAACGTTGCTGGTGCATCTCGAAGTGTCGACAAGGAATATGTAGCGAAAACACCGTACTGCAGCATACTCAATAAAAACTATCAGATAGCGTTTCTCCACGGAAATTCTATACTAGGGTAAAAGTGCTAAACCCGGCTGCTTTGGAATTGAACCCTCAGCATCATGACATAAGGCAGCTCCCCCTACCGTTGCGCCACCAAAGAAATGCCGCAACCTCTTTAGTCCTCTGTGGTTTACTCGACCCTGCGAACCCTTAACCGCTAAAATTTTCGGTGCCTCTTACTCGTTCGCCTCAAGGGCTAGGCAAAGACAAAACCTGTTTTCGTACTATACGGAGGATGTAGATTTTTCCTATAGTATCAGTTCTCGCCTTTCCGACGTAACGTTGAGATTGAGACAGTTCCCTTGTCAGTGTTTACATCCATCAGTTGTCAGTTTTTTACTATTTATTCGTTGTGATCAGATTCAGTTTTGCTCATTTATTATGGCTGCACGTAAAGATTGCTTTACTTTGTTGACTTATTTGTTTCGGTGGATTGTAATAAATAATTTCACGGCTAAGGTTTGCACATGTAGTACCATCCTTCATCTGACGGAGTGGAAAACACGACAGAGAAGATAGCGTCACGACGCAACGACATGAAATTGATTGATATTGAATGTTGCCAAGAAGAAACTAATAACTATTGGGAGCAATACGTGGAAAAGCGAAGAAGATGGACTTCTGGAGAGCTCAACACCGCATCATTTTAGGCTACATAGTTCAAGGAGTGTTAATCGAGGCAAACATCTATCTATGGACCAGCTTTTGAACAATACCTGCAGGGTCGATGAGAAAAAAAAGTGAAAAAAAGAGATAGGTTCCAATATGAATTGAGAAGAAAGCAAAATGGGGATGTGATAAAACCTTGCATAGTCAAGACCCAACCTGGCAAGTCTAAATTTCTGGCTAGAAGAGGAGATCAAACAGGATTGTATGGAAATAGCCGAACCATGAACCTTCAACTTTTTTAAAATGAAACTTCAACTCGCAACGATCTTGGACAAAGATTTCATTTTACGCCTCGAATTTGGGATTGGGTCTGAATCTCGGCTTCGGCTTAGGCTTAGGCTTCGGATTCGGGGTTGGACCTCGATTTCGGCTTAGGCTTAGGCTTCGGATTCGGGGTTGGGCCCCGATTTCGGCTTAGGCTTAGGCTTCGGATTCGGGGTTGGGCCTCGATTTCGGCTTAGGCCTAGGCTTCGGATTCGGGGTTGGGCCTCGATTTCGGCTTAGGCTTAGGCTTCGGATTCGGGGTTGGGCCTCGATTTCGGCTTAGGCCTAGGCTTTGGATTCGGGGTTGGGCCTCGATTTCGGCTTAGGCCTAGGCTTCGGATTCGGGGTTGGGCCTCGATTTCGGCTTAGGCTTAGGCTTCGGGTTCGAGGTTGGACGGAGGATGTAGATTTTTCCTATAGTATCAGTTCTCGCCCTTCCGATGTACCGTTGAGACAGTTCCCTTGCCAGTGTTTACATCCATCAGTTGCCAGTTTTTTACTATTTATTCGTTGTGATCAGATTCAGTTTTGCTCATGTATTATGGCTGCACGTAAAGATTGCTTTACATTGTTGTCTCATTTGTTTCGGTGGATTGTAATAAATAATTTCACGGCTAATGTTCGCACATATAGTACCCCCTTCATCTGAGGGGGTGGAAAACACGACAGAGAAGATAGCGTCACGACGCAACGACATGAAATTGATTGATATGCAATGTTGCCAAGAAGAAACTAATAACTATTGGGAGCAATACGTGGAAAAGCGAAGAAGATGGACTTCTGGAGAGCTCAACTGCTTTTACACCGCATCATTTTAGGCTACATAGTTCTCATACATAGATCTAGAATTCGATAGGGTTATAATTAGGGAGAACACGGCTCAGGCTTCCCTCAAACATACGCTTAGGCCTCCATTGCGATCTAGCCAAAAACACAAGCTGCGGTGTGGTTTCGCCTTAAATCAAAACTGCCTTCGGCTTTTATAGGCGACACAGGGTGACGACCTCGGCTTAGAGTTTAGCTGTGGCATCGACTTCACCGTTCTCGTCAGTTGCCTCTTTCTGTATATACATAGGTTTGATCGTCAAGCATCGATTTAGGCCTAGGCCTCGATAATCGGCTTACACTTGGACAACGATTTCATTTTACGCCTCGAATTTGGGATTGGGTCTGAATCTCGGCTTCGGAGTTAGGCTTAGGCTTCGGCTTCGGAGTTAGGCTTAGGCTTCGGCTTCGGAGTTAGGCTTAGGCTTCGGCTTCGGAGTTAGGCTTAGGCTTCGGCTTCGGAGTTAGGCTTAGGCTTCGGCTTCGGAGTTAGGCTTAGGCTTCGGCTTCGGAGTTAGGCTTAGGCTTCGGCTTCGGAGTTAGGCTTAGGCTTCGGCTTCGGAGTTAGGCTTAGGCTTCGGCTTCGGAGTTAGGCTTAGGCTTCGGCTTCGGAGTTAGGCTTAGGCTTCGGCTTCGGAGTTAGGCTTAGGCTTCGGCTTCGGAGTTAGGCTTAGGCTTCGGCTTCGGAGTTAGGCTTAGGCTTCGGCTTCGGAGTTAGGCTTAGGCTTCGGCTTCGGAGTTAGGCTTAGGCTTCGGCTTCGGAGTTAGGCTTAGGCTTCGGCTTCGGAGTTAGGCTTAGGCTTCGGCTTCGGAGTTAGGCTTAGGCTTCGGCTTCGGAGTTAGGCTTAGGCTTCGGCTTCGGAGTTAGGCTTAGGCTTCGGCTTCGGAGTTAGGCTTAGGCTTCGGCTTCGGAGTTAGGCTTAGGCTTCGGCTTCGGAGTTAGGCTTAGGCTTCGGCTTCGGAGTTAGGCTTAGGCTTCGGCTTCGGAGTTAGGCTTAGGCTTCGGCTTCGGAGTTAGGCTTAGGCTTCGGCTTCGGAGTTAGGCTTAGGCTTCGGCTTCGGAGTTAGGCTTAGGCTTCGGCTTCGGAGTTAGGCTTAGGCTTCGGCTTCGGAGTTAGGCTTAGGCTTCGGCTTCGGAGTTAGGCTTAGGCTTCGGCTTCGGAGTTAGGCTTAGGCTTCGGCTTCGGAGTTAGGCTTAGGCTTCGGCTTCGGAGTTAGGCTTAGGCTTCGGCTTCGGAGTTAGGCTTAGGCTTCGGCTTCGGAGTTAGGCTTAGGCTTCGGCTTCGGAGTTAGGCTTAGGCTTCGGCTTCGGAGTTAGGCTTAGGCTTCGGCTTCGGAGTTAGGCTTAGGCTTCGGCTTCGGAGTTAGGCTTAGGCTTCGGCTTCGGAGTTAGGCTTAGGCTTCGGCTTCGGAGTTAGGCTTAGGCTTCGGCTTCGGAGTTAGGCTTAGGCTTCGGCTTCGGAGTTAGGCTTAGGCTTCGGCTTCGGAGTTAGGCTTAGGCTTCGGCTTCGGAGTTAGGCTTAGGCTTCGGCTTCGGAGTTAGGCTTAGGCTTCGGCTTCGGAGTTAGGCTTAGGCTTCGGCTTCGGAGTTAGGCTTAGGCTTCGGCTTCGGAGTTAGGCTTAGGCTTCGGCTTCGGAGTTAGGCTTAGGCTTCGGCTTCGGAGTTAGGCTTAGGCTTCGGCTTCGGAGTTAGGCTTAGGCTTCGGCTTCGGAGTTAGGCTTAGGCTTCGGCTTCGGAGTTAGGCTTAGGCTTCGGCTTCGGAGTTAGGCTTAGGCTTCGGCTTCGGAGTTAGGCTTAGGCTTCGGCTTCGGAGTTAGGCTTAGGCTTCGGCTTCGGAGTTAGGCTTAGGCTTCGGCTTCGGAGTTAGGCTTAGGCTTAGGCTTAGGCTTAGGCTTAGGCTTAGGCTTAGGCTTAGGCTTAGGCTTAGGCTTAGGCTTAGGCTTAGGCTTAGGCTTAGGCTTAGGCTTAGGCTTAGGCTTAGGCTTAGGCTTAGGCTTAGGCTTAGGCTTAGGCTTAGGCTTAGGCTTAGGCTTAGGCTTAGGCTTAGGCTTAGGCTTAGGCTTAGGCTTAGGCTTAGGCTTAGGCTTAGGCTTAGGCTTAGGCTTAGGCTTAGGCTTAGGCTTAGGCTTAGGCTTAGGCTTAGGCTTAGGCTTAGGCTTAGGCTTAGGCTTAGGCTTAGGCTTAGGCTTAGGCTTAGGCTTAGGCTTAGGCTTAGGCTTAGGCTTAGGCTTAGGCTTAGGCTTAGGCTTAGGCTTAGGCTTAGGCTTAGGCTTAGGCTTAGGCTTAGGCTTAGGCTTAGGCTTAGGCTTAGGCTTAGGCTTAGGCTTAGGCTTAGGCTTAGGCTTAGGCTTAGGCTTAGGCTTAGGCTTAGGCTTAGGCTTAGGCTTAGGCTTAGGCTTAGGCTTAGGCTTAGGCTTAGGCTTAGGCTTAGGCTTAGGCTTAGGCTTAGGCTTAGGCTTAGGCTTAGGCTTAGGCTTAGGCTTAGGCTTAGGCTTAGGCTTAGGCTTAGGCTTAGGCTTAGGCTTAGGCTTAGGCTTAGGCTTAGGCTTAGGCTTAGGCTTAGGCTTAGGCTTAGGCTTAGGCTTAGGCTTAGGCTTAGGCTTAGGCTTAGGCTTAGGCTTAGGCTTAGGCTTAGGCTTAGGCTTAGGCTTAGGCTTAGGCTTAGGCTTAGGCTTAGGCTTAGGCTTAGGCTTAGGCTTAGGCTTAGGCTTAGGCTTAGGCTTAGGCTTAGGCTTAGGCTTAGGCTTAGGCTTAGGCTTAGGCTTAGGCTTAGGCTTAGGCTTAGGCTTAGGCTTAGGCTTAGGCTTAGGCTTAGGCTTAGGCTTAGGCTTAGGCTTAGGCTTAGGCTTAGGCTTAGGCTTAGGCTTAGGCTTAGGCTTAGGCTTAGGCTTAGGCTTAGGCTTAGGCTTAGGCTTAGGCTTAGGCTTAGGCTTAGGCTTAGGCTTAGGCTTAGGCTTAGGCTTAGGCTTAGGCTTAGGCTTAGGCTTAGGCTTAGGCTTAGGCTTAGGCTTAGGCTTAGGCTTAGGCTTAGGCTTAGGCTTAGGCTTAGGCTTAGGCTTAGGCTTAGGCTTAGGCTTAGGCTTAGGCTTAGGCTTAGGCTTAGGCTTAGGCTTAGGCTTAGGCTTAGGCTTAGGCTTAGGCTTAGGCTTAGGCTTAGGCTTAGGCTTAGGCTTAGGCTTAGGCTTAGGCTTAGGCTTAGGCTTAGGCTTAGGCTTAGGCTTAGGCTTAGGCTTAGGCTTAGGCTTAGGCTTAGGCTTAGGCTTAGGCTTAGGCTTAGGCTTAGGCTTAGGCTTAGGCTTAGGCTTAGGCTTAGGCTTAGGCTTAGGCTTAGGCTTAGGCTTAGGCTTAGGCTTAGGCTTAGGCTTAGGCTTAGGCTTAGGCTTAGGCTTAGGCTTAGGCTTAGGCTTAGGCTTAGGCTTAGGCTTAGGCTTAGGCTTAGGCTTAGGCTTAGGCTTAGGCTTAGGCTTAGGCTTAGGCTTAGGCTTAGGCTTAGGCTTAGGCTTAGGCTTAGGCTTAGGCTTAGGCTTAGGCTTAGGCTTAGGCTTAGGCTTAGGCTTAGGCTTAGGCTTAGGCTTAGGCTTAGGCTTAGGCTTAGGCTTAGGCTTAGGCTTAGGCTTAGGCTTAGGCTTAGGCTTAGGCTTAGGCTTAGGCTTAGGCTTAGGCTTAGGCTTAGGCTTAGGCTTAGGCTTAGGCTTAGGCTTAGGCTTAGGCTTAGGCTTAGGCTTAGGCTTAGGCTTAGGCTTAGGCTTAGGCTTAGGCTTAGGCTTAGGCTTAGGCTTAGGCTTAGGCTTAGGCTTAGGCTTAGGCTTAGGCTTAGGCTTAGGCTTAGGCTTAGGCTTAGGCTTAGGCTTAGGCTTAGGCTTAGGCTTAGGCTTAGGCTTAGGCTTAGGCTTAGGCTTAGGCTTAGGCTTAGGCTTAGGCTTAGGCTTAGGCTTAGGCTTAGGCTTAGGCTTAGGCTTAGGCTTAGGCTTAGGCTTAGGCTTAGGCTTAGGCTTAGGCTTAGGCTTAGGCTTAGGCTTAGGCTTAGGCTTAGGCTTAGGCTTAGGCTTAGGCTTAGGCTTAGGCTTAGGCTTAGGCTTAGGCTTAGGCTTAGGCTTAGGCTTAGGCTTAGGCTTAGGCTTAGGCTTAGGCTTAGGCTTAGGCTTAGGCTTAGGCTTAGGCTTAGGCTTAGGCTTAGGCTTAGGCTTAGGCTTAGGCTTAGGCTTAGGCTTAGGCTTAGGCTTAGGCTTAGGCTTAGGCTTAGGCTTAGGCTTAGGCTTAGGCTTAGGCTTAGGCTTAGGCTTAGGCTTAGGCTTAGGCTTAGGCTTAGGCTTAGGCTTAGGCTTAGGCTTAGGCTTAGGCTTAGGCTTAGGCTTAGGCTTAGGCTTAGGCTTAGGCTTAGGCTTAGGCTTAGGCTTAGGCTTAGGCTTAGGCTTAGGCTTAGGCTTAGGCTTAGGCTTAGGCTTAGGCTTAGGCTTAGGCTTAGGCTTAGGCTTAGGCTTAGGCTTAGGCTTAGGCTTAGGCTTAGGCTTAGGCTTAGGCTTAGGCTTAGGCTTAGGCTTAGGCTTAGGCTTAGGCTTAGGCTTAGGCTTAGGCTTAGGCTTAGGCTTAGGCTTAGGCTTAGGCTTAGGCTTAGGCTTAGGCTTAGGCTTAGGCTTAGGCTTAGGCTTAGGCTTAGGCTTAGGCTTAGGCTTAGGCTTAGGCTTAGGCTTAGGCTTAGGCTTAGGCTTAGGCTTAGGCTTAGGCTTAGGCTTAGGCTTAGGCTTAGGCTTAGGCTTAGGCTTAGGCTTAGGCTTAGGCTTAGGCTTAGGCTTAGGCTTAGGCTTAGGCTTAGGCTTAGGCTTAGGCTTAGGCTTAGGCTTAGGCTTAGGCTTAGGCTTAGGCTTAGGCTTAGGCTTAGGCTTAGGCTTAGGCTTAGGCTTAGGCTTAGGCTTAGGCTTAGGCTTAGGCTTAGGCTTAGGCTTAGGCTTAGGCTTAGGCTTAGGCTTAGGCTTAGGCTTAGGCTTAGGCTTAGGCTTAGGCTTAGGCTTAGGCTTAGGCTTAGGCTTAGGCTTAGGCTTAGGCTTAGGCTTAGGCTTAGGCTTAGGCTTAGGCTTAGGCTTAGGCTTAGGCTTAGGCTTAGGCTTAGGCTTAGGCTTAGGCTTAGGCTTAGGCTTAGGCTTAGGCTTAGGCTTAGGCTTAGGCTTAGGCTTAGGCTTAGGCTTAGGCTTAGGCTTAGGCTTAGGCTTAGGCTTAGGCTTAGGCTTAGGCTTAGGCTTAGGCTTAGGCTTAGGCTTAGGCTTAGGCTTAGGCTTAGGCTTAGGCTTAGGCTTAGGCTTAGGCTTAGGCTTAGGCTTAGGCTTAGGCTTAGGCTTAGGCTTAGGCTTAGGCTTAGGCTTAGGCTTAGGCTTAGGCTTAGGCTTAGGCTTAGGCTTAGGCTTAGGCTTAGGCTTAGGCTTAGGCTTAGGCTTAGGCTTAGGCTTAGGCTTAGGCTTAGGCTTAGGCTTAGGCTTAGGCTTAGGCTTAGGCTTAGGCTTAGGCTTAGGCTTAGGCTTAGGCTTAGGCTTAGGCTTAGGCTTAGGCTTAGGCTTAGGCTTAGGCTTAGGCTTAGGCTTAGGCTTAGGCTTAGGCTTAGGCTTAGGCTTAGGCTTAGGCTTAGGCTTAGGCTTAGGCTTAGGCTTAGGCTTAGGCTTAGGCTTAGGCTTAGGCTTAGGCTTAGGCTTAGGCTTAGGCTTAGGCTTAGGCTTAGGCTTAGGCTTAGGCTTAGGCTTAGGCTTAGGCTTAGGCTTAGGCTTAGGCTTAGGCTTAGGCTTAGGCTTAGGCTTAGGCTTAGGCTTAGGCTTAGGCTTAGGCTTAGGCTTAGGCTTAGGCTTAGGCTTAGGCTTAGGCTTAGGCTTAGGCTTAGGCTTAGGCTTAGGCTTAGGCTTAGGCTTAGGCTTAGGCTTAGGCTTAGGCTTAGGCTTAGGCTTAGGCTTAGGCTTAGGCTTAGGCTTAGGCTTAGGCTTAGGCTTAGGCTTAGGCTTAGGCTTAGGCTTAGGCTTAGGCTTAGGCTTAGGCTTAGGCTTAGGCTTAGGCTTAGGCTTAGGCTTAGGCTTAGGCTTAGGCTTAGGCTTAGGCTTAGGCTTAGGCTTAGGCTTAGGCTTAGGCTTAGGCTTAGGCTTAGGCTTAGGCTTAGGCTTAGGCTTAGGCTTAGGCTTAGGCTTAGGCTTAGGCTTAGGCTTAGGCTTAGGCTTAGGCTTAGGCTTAGGCTTAGGCTTAGGCTTAGGCTTAGGCTTAGGCTTAGGCTTAGGCTTAGGCTTAGGCTTAGGCTTAGGCTTAGGCTTAGGCTTAGGCTTAGGCTTAGGCTTAGGCTTAGGCTTAGGCTTAGGCTTAGGCTTAGGCTTAGGCTTAGGCTTAGGCTTAGGCTTAGGCTTAGGCTTAGGCTTAGGCTTAGGCTTAGGCTTAGGCTTAGGCTTAGGCTTAGGCTTAGGCTTAGGCTTAGGCTTAGGCTTAGGCTTAGGCTTAGGCTTAGGCTTAGGCTTAGGCTTAGGCTTAGGCTTAGGCTTAGGCTTAGGCTTAGGCTTAGGCTTAGGCTTAGGCTTAGGCTTAGGCTTAGGCTTAGGCTTAGGCTTAGGCTTAGGCTTAGGCTTAGGCTTAGGCTTAGGCTTAGGCTTAGGCTTAGGCTTAGGCTTAGGCTTAGGCTTAGGCTTAGGCTTAGGCTTAGGCTTAGGCTTAGGCTTAGGCTTAGGCTTAGGCTTAGGCTTAGGCTTAGGCTTAGGCTTAGGCTTAGGCTTAGGCTTAGGCTTAGGCTTAGGCTTAGGCTTAGGCTTAGGCTTAGGCTTAGGCTTAGGCTTAGGCTTAGGCTTAGGCTTAGGCTTAGGCTTAGGCTTAGGCTTAGGCTTAGGCTTAGGCTTAGGCTTAGGCTTAGGCTTAGGCTTAGGCTTAGGCTTAGGCTTAGGCTTAGGCTTAGGCTTAGGCTTAGGCTTAGGCTTAGGCTTAGGCTTAGGCTTAGGCTTAGGCTTAGGCTTAGGCTTAGGCTTAGGCTTAGGCTTAGGCTTAGGCTTAGGCTTAGGCTTAGGCTTAGGCTTAGGCTTAGGCTTAGGCTTAGGCTTAGGCTTAGGCTTAGGCTTAGGCTTAGGCTTAGGCTTAGGCTTAGGCTTAGGCTTAGGCTTAGGCTTAGGCTTAGGCTTAGGCTTAGGCTTAGGCTTAGGCTTAGGCTTAGGCTTAGGCTTAGGCTTAGGCTTAGGCTTAGGCTTAGGCTTAGGCTTAGGCTTAGGCTTAGGCTTAGGCTTAGGCTTAGGCTTAGGCTTAGGCTTAGGCTTAGGCTTAGGCTTAGGCTTAGGCTTAGGCTTAGGCTTAGGCTTAGGCTTAGGCTTAGGCTTAGGCTTAGGCTTAGGCTTAGGCTTAGGCTTAGGCTTAGGCTTAGGCTTAGGCTTAGGCTTAGGCTTAGGCTTAGGCTTAGGCTTAGGCTTAGGCTTAGGCTTAGGCTTAGGCTTAGGCTTAGGCTTAGGCTTAGGCTTAGGCTTAGGCTTAGGCTTAGGCTTAGGCTTAGGCTTAGGCTTAGGCTTAGGCTTAGGCTTAGGCTTAGGCTTAGGCTTAGGCTTAGGCTTAGGCTTAGGCTTAGGCTTAGGCTTAGGCTTAGGCTTAGGCTTAGGCTTAGGCTTAGGCTTAGGCTTAGGCTTAGGCTTAGGCTTAGGCTTAGGCTTAGGCTTAGGCTTAGGCTTAGGCTTAGGCTTAGGCTTAGGCTTAGGCTTAGGCTTAGGCTTAGGCTTAGGCTTAGGCTTAGGCTTAGGCTTAGGCTTAGGCTTAGGCTTAGGCTTAGGCTTAGGCTTAGGCTTAGGCTTAGGCTTAGGCTTAGGCTTAGGCTTAGGCTTAGGCTTAGGCTTAGGCTTAGGCTTAGGCTTAGGCTTAGGCTTAGGCTTAGGCTTAGGCTTAGGCTTAGGCTTAGGCTTAGGCTTAGGCTTAGGCTTAGGCTTAGGCTTAGGCTTAGGCTTAGGCTTAGGCTTAGGCTTAGGCTTAGGCTTAGGCTTAGGCTTAGGCTTAGGCTTAGGCTTAGGCTTAGGCTTAGGCTTAGGCTTAGGCTTAGGCTTAGGCTTAGGCTTAGGCTTAGGCTTAGGCTTAGGCTTAGGCTTAGGCTTAGGCTTAGGCTTAGGCTTAGGCTTAGGCTTAGGCTTAGGCTTAGGCTTAGGCTTAGGCTTAGGCTTAGGCTTAGGCTTAGGCTTAGGCTTAGGCTTAGGCTTAGGCTTAGGCTTAGGCTTAGGCTTAGGCTTAGGCTTAGGCTTAGGCTTAGGCTTAGGCTTAGGCTTAGGCTTAGGCTTAGGCTTAGGCTTAGGCTTAGGCTTAGGCTTAGGCTTAGGCTTAGGCTTAGGCTTAGGCTTAGGCTTAGGCTTAGGCTTAGGCTTAGGCTTAGGCTTAGGCTTAGGCTTAGGCTTAGGCTTAGGCTTAGGCTTAGGCTTAGGCTTAGGCTTAGGCTTAGGCTTAGGCTTAGGCTTAGGCTTAGGCTTAGGCTTAGGCTTAGGCTTAGGCTTAGGCTTAGGCTTAGGCTTAGGCTTAGGCTTAGGCTTAGGCTTAGGCTTAGGCTTAGGCTTAGGCTTAGGCTTAGGCTTAGGCTTAGGCTTAGGCTTAGGCTTAGGCTTAGGCTTAGGCTTAGGCTTAGGCTTAGGCTTAGGCTTAGGCTTAGGCTTAGGCTTAGGCTTAGGCTTAGGCTTAGGCTTAGGCTTAGGCTTAGGCTTAGGCTTAGGCTTAGGCTTAGGCTTAGGCTTAGGCTTAGGCTTAGGCTTAGGCTTAGGCTTAGGCTTAGGCTTAGGCTTAGGCTTAGGCTTAGGCTTAGGCTTAGGCTTAGGCTTAGGCTTAGGCTTAGGCTTAGGCTTAGGCTTAGGCTTAGGCTTAGGCTTAGGCTTAGGCTTAGGCTTAGGCTTAGGCTTAGGCTTAGGCTTAGGCTTAGGCTTAGGCTTAGGCTTAGGCTTAGGCTTAGGCTTAGGCTTAGGCTTAGGCTTAGGCTTAGGCTTAGGCTTAGGCTTAGGCTTAGGCTTAGGCTTAGGCTTAGGCTTAGGCTTAGGCTTAGGCTTAGGCTTAGGCTTAGGCTTAGGCTTAGGCTTAGGCTTAGGCTTAGGCTTAGGCTTAGGCTTAGGCTTAGGCTTAGGCTTAGGCTTAGGCTTAGGCTTAGGCTTAGGCTTAGGCTTAGGCTTAGGCTTAGGCTTAGGCTTAGGCTTAGGCTTAGGCTTAGGCTTAGGCTTAGGCTTAGGCTTAGGCTTAGGCTTAGGCTTAGGCTTAGGCTTAGGCTTAGGCTTAGGCTTAGGCTTAGGCTTAGGCTTAGGCTTAGGCTTAGGCTTAGGCTTAGGCTTAGGCTTAGGCTTAGGCTTAGGCTTAGGCTTAGGCTTAGGCTTAGGCTTAGGCTTAGGCTTAGGCTTAGGCTTAGGCTTAGGCTTAGGCTTAGGCTTAGGCTTAGGCTTAGGCTTAGGCTTAGGCTTAGGCTTAGGCTTAGGCTTAGGCTTAGGCTTAGGCTTAGGCTTAGGCTTAGGCTTAGGCTTAGGCTTAGGCTTAGGCTTAGGCTTAGGCTTAGGCTTAGGCTTAGGCTTAGGCTTAGGCTTAGGCTTAGGCTTAGGCTTAGGCTTAGGCTTAGGCTTAGGCTTAGGCTTAGGCTTAGGCTTAGGCTTAGGCTTAGGCTTAGGCTTAGGCTTAGGCTTAGGCTTAGGCTTAGGCTTAGGCTTAGGCTTAGGCTTAGGCTTAGGCTTAGGCTTAGGCTTAGGCTTAGGCTTAGGCTTAGGCTTAGGCTTAGGCTTAGGCTTAGGCTTAGGCTTAGGCTTAGGCTTAGGCTTAGGCTTAGGCTTAGGCTTAGGCTTAGGCTTAGGCTTAGGCTTAGGCTTAGGCTTAGGCTTAGGCTTAGGCTTAGGCTTAGGCTTAGGCTTAGGCTTAGGCTTAGGCTTAGGCTTAGGCTTAGGCTTAGGCTTAGGCTTAGGCTTAGGCTTAGGCTTAGGCTTAGGCTTAGGCTTAGGCTTAGGCTTAGGCTTAGGCTTAGGCTTAGGCTTAGGCTTAGGCTTAGGCTTAGGCTTAGGCTTAGGCTTAGGCTTAGGCTTAGGCTTAGGCTTAGGCTTAGGCTTAGGCTTAGGCTTAGGCTTAGGCTTAGGCTTAGGCTTAGGCTTAGGCTTAGGCTTAGGCTTAGGCTTAGGCTTAGGCTTAGGCTTAGGCTTAGGCTTAGGCTTAGGCTTAGGCTTAGGCTTAGGCTTAGGCTTAGGCTTAGGCTTAGGCTTAGGCTTAGGCTTAGGCTTAGGCTTAGGCTTAGGCTTAGGCTTAGGCTTAGGCTTAGGCTTAGGCTTAGGCTTAGGCTTAGGCTTAGGCTTAGGCTTAGGCTTAGGCTTAGGCTTAGGCTTAGGCTTAGGCTTAGGCTTAGGCTTAGGCTTAGGCTTAGGCTTAGGCTTAGGCTTAGGCTTAGGCTTAGGCTTAGGCTTAGGCTTAGGCTTAGGCTTAGGCTTAGGCTTAGGCTTAGGCTTAGGCTTAGGCTTAGGCTTAGGCTTAGGCTTAGGCTTAGGCTTAGGCTTAGGCTTAGGCTTAGGCTTAGGCTTAGGCTTAGGCTTAGGCTTAGGCTTAGGCTTAGGCTTAGGCTTAGGCTTAGGCTTAGGCTTAGGCTTAGGCTTAGGCTTAGGCTTAGGCTTAGGCTTAGGCTTAGGCTTAGGCTTAGGCTTAGGCTTAGGCTTAGGCTTAGGCTTAGGCTTAGGCTTAGGCTTAGGCTTAGGCTTAGGCTTAGGCTTAGGCTTAGGCTTAGGCTTAGGCTTAGGCTTAGGCTTAGGCTTAGGCTTAGGCTTAGGCTTAGGCTTAGGCTTAGGCTTAGGCTTAGGCTTAGGCTTAGGCTTAGGCTTAGGCTTAGGCTTAGGCTTAGGCTTAGGCTTAGGCTTAGGCTTAGGCTTAGGCTTAGGCTTAGGCTTAGGCTTAGGCTTAGGCTTAGGCTTAGGCTTAGGCTTAGGCTTAGGCTTAGGCTTAGGCTTAGGCTTAGGCTTAGGCTTAGGCTTAGGCTTAGGCTTAGGCTTAGGCTTAGGCTTAGGCTTAGGCTTAGGCTTAGGCTTAGGCTTAGGCTTAGGCTTAGGCTTAGGCTTAGGCTTAGGCTTAGGCTTAGGCTTAGGCTTAGGCTTAGGCTTAGGCTTAGGCTTAGGCTTAGGCTTAGGCTTAGGCTTAGGCTTAGGCTTAGGCTTAGGCTTAGGCTTAGGCTTAGGCTTAGGCTTAGGCTTAGGCTTAGGCTTAGGCTTAGGCTTAGGCTTAGGCTTAGGCTTAGGCTTAGGCTTAGGCTTAGGCTTAGGCTTAGGCTTAGGCTTAGGCTTAGGCTTAGGCTTAGGCTTAGGCTTAGGCTTAGGCTTAGGCTTAGGCTTAGGCTTAGGCTTAGGCTTAGGCTTAGGCTTAGGCTTAGGCTTAGGCTTAGGCTTAGGCTTAGGCTTAGGCTTAGGCTTAGGCTTAGGCTTAGGCTTAGGCTTAGGCTTAGGCTTAGGCTTAGGCTTAGGCTTAGGCTTAGGCTTAGGCTTAGGCTTAGGCTTAGGCTTAGGCTTAGGCTTAGGCTTAGGCTTAGGCTTAGGCTTAGGCTTAGGCTTAGGCTTAGGCTTAGGCTTAGGCTTAGGCTTAGGCTTAGGCTTAGGCTTAGGCTTAGGCTTAGGCTTAGGCTTAGGCTTAGGCTTAGGCTTAGGCTTAGGCTTAGGCTTAGGCTTAGGCTTAGGCTTAGGCTTAGGCTTAGGCTTAGGCTTAGGCTTAGGCTTAGGCTTAGGCTTAGGCTTAGGCTTAGGCTTAGGCTTAGGCTTAGGCTTAGGCTTAGGCTTAGGCTTAGGCTTAGGCTTAGGCTTAGGCTTAGGCTTAGGCTTAGGCTTAGGCTTAGGCTTAGGCTTAGGCTTAGGCTTAGGCTTAGGCTTAGGCTTAGGCTTAGGCTTAGGCTTAGGCTTAGGCTTAGGCTTAGGCTTAGGCTTAGGCTTAGGCTTAGGCTTAGGCTTAGGCTTAGGCTTAGGCTTAGGCTTAGGCTTAGGCTTAGGCTTAGGCTTAG